>VZRF01004849.1:0-64615 GCA_013396875.1 Vireo altiloquus
TATAGAGGAAGGAAATTCCTTTTTTTTTTTCTTCATAGAGACATTTACTTATACCAAATAATTATTTTATTTAATGTAAAAACTCATGAAAAAATCAGCTCCTACAGTTGACTTAATTTTTTGTGCCTAAAAGATACCATGGAAGTTTTTAAATGTTGGAAATCTGTTGGATTGTGGTACAGTTAATGCTGTCTTCTATACTGGAATGACTTGCATTAGGTTGTCATTACTGTCTCACGATCTGCAGTGTGCTTTTTCCTTTCTTTCATCAAATTTTTAACAATCTTTTTTAAGGAAAATATCTGCCTTTATTTTTGTGTTTGTTGAGGAAAAGAATTTTCTTTCTGATCATTCTGTGAAAGGTGTAACTATAAAAACATTGGCTCTAATCTGTTATCCAAATGGAATCACCACAGGTAGATTATTTTATCAGCAGACTCTGCAGATAGAACACAGGTAAGTCACATTATTTTCAGGTACAGGTGAATTTTTACCACTTAGAAGCATGGACTGTTTGTAGTTCACTTTTCCAGTAGCCTCCAAGACCTGCAGAAACCCTGTGACAGTGAAATCATCTTCCACAGACTCAGAAATACACTGTAATTCAAGTTATCATGGTACCTTCTCGAGTTTCATGTTGGAAAAACATGGTTTAGACTCTTCATCAGCTTTTTTCTTCTGGTGCAAATTCTACTGTTGAATTTCTGTATTCACTCAGTGGAATAATTCAGCAGTTGGCAACACTAGTTTTTGAACACTAATGATTATAGGTGGTATGAAACCCTTCTACATGTAAATCTGTGTTCAGCTATTGTAATTTTGATGTTATTACCTCACAGTGTAATGAAATCCATAAAAACCACAGGGAAATTCTGCACAGGATTGCTGAGCAGTGTCCCAGAGGGTTTTTAGCACTGGTGCTGGGAGTATGTTTTTGGAGAAGAAATTGGAGGAGCTGTTTTGCTTGGAGTTCTTGAATTTTGTTTAGTATCATTAATACTGTACTTTTTTAAAAAAAATCTTCCTTTGAAACCACTGATTTAATGGAAATTTACTGAAATCCAGATACCCAAGCAGAAAATTCCTAGGAAGCTAAAATGCTGTGTATACTTCTGGAAACAGAAAAAGGTGGTTTTAATATTTGATCACTTAGTATTTTTAAGAACCACACATATTTCTAGGCAAGCATATGCAGAAATACTTTGCTTTTTATTAGCCTGGGGCAAAAGACAAGGATTTTGGTGAAAGTGGAATTCTGGATGTCCTGGAGATGGGGAACAACATCTAACCTAGGGTAAGCTGAAGACCTCGAGGGATGATTAAAGAAACATTCTACAAACAAAGCAATTCTTAATATAATGTAAGCCTTTGAGGAGACTCAGTGTAGTAAAAGCAATTGAAAATACTATCATTGAAAAACAGCCTTTGCTAAATATAACATTGATTTGAACTAACGCTGAGGAACAGATTGCAATTTCCTCTATTGGTATTGGGTGGCTTCCTGTAAGACCTTCCAATTATTATTTCCTTTCAAAGGGAGAAATACATTTTTACAGAAACCAACTGGCTCTCAGCAAAGTTTTGGATTTAGGCAGTAAAGTGATATCCAGATGTGGATGCCATAATACATGATTTTGATGTTAATTCAAATTCCTGACTCTCTTTGCTAGTAAAAGATTTCTGATTTGTTATTACTGCACAATTGCATCCATCTCCTTCAACTCAATATTTTTAAGGTAGTATCTTAAATATTAGTCAAAAAAAGTAAATGGCGCTTTCAAGAACGTTTTGCTTCTTTTGACGACATAAAAACCCAGTTTGAACAATGCTTTTTGGCTTCACATGGCCTCAGTTTGGGTCAGTTTGAGACAAATGCTTGAAGGCCTTGGCACTCTGTGTTAGGCCGTGGTTGGACTGGCCTAAGAGCAAGTCAAACTTGTTATCACTCATAAAATCAGGATAAAACTTTGGCTCATCACGTTCCTCTCTTGTGGCTCGCAGGGTGACCACTTTGGGTGCCATGGAGTAGCAGTGTCTCGTGGCAGAGCCCAAAGCAGCTGGGGTCTGACCCCAAAAACCTGGCTCACCCTTCAGTGCCATGGAGATGTCTTCACTTTGAGCTTACCAGGACCTAAATTCTTTGAAGCAGAGCCCAAGGACACTGAGCTGAGGCTGAGGGAACAAAGCAGCAGAGCTCCCCTGGTCACTGTGCTGTGCCTCACCTGTGCTCATCCCAGAGATCAGGAACCACTGCCTTGGGCCCCGGGATCAGTGGGATCAGAGCTGTGCTAATGCCCTGCAGATGTTTGGGAAAGCTGCTGAACTTTCATGTCTCTTAGCCCTTTGTGATGCTCCAGACTGGGATTGCAGCAGGCAGCCTCCAGTGTGGGGCTGGGTACTGAGCCCCTGGGAGTGTCTGTGCAGGAGCTTCCCTGGGCACAGAAGTGTGGGGTAAACTTTTTTTTTAAATTATGGTTCTTGCATCCCTGTAGTCATCTACCCACAGCAGCCTGGAGCTTGGTAATTCCAATGGTCAGAGCATTACCAAACTTCTCTGCTGCTTTTGGTTCCTGGACTGGGCAGAACAAGAAGTTGGTGGCATCATAAGGATACCTTGAGGTTATTTATGAAATCCCAGCCTTAGTTGTTTAGGCTTAGTTGTTTACTTTTTTATGAAACCCTTTTGGATTCTGGGATTGAAAGAGCAAAACATTTCCTGGGATTGGAACTGCAGAACATGTTCAGAGCATTTTAATGCTGAAGTTGATGGCCAAGTGGGGACTCCACATCAAAAAGTAGATTCTGGAAAGAAATGGATGATGGAGAGAGCATACAGTGACAAACCCACAACAGAAAAGGGGGGAAACTGATGCTTTTTCTGCCAGATGAACCACAATTGTTGTTTGCTTCCTGTTACAGATTCTAGGATTCTGTTATATCCCTGAATTAACACCAAAATTTCATTAGCAAAGCATGGTTGGAAGATGACAAATTTCAACACTTTGTATGTCAGCCATCTTATGATCAGATTAATTCTGTTAATAAATAAGACTTAAAAGATTTCTAGGAAAGAATGGCCTATAATAACGCTCCCCTTCATGTGAAAAATTTTGAAACAATTGTTTTTCGTTGTTATGTGTAAAAATGTTGAGAGGGGAAAAAAAAGTTGGAGTGTTTTATAGCCATAGCAGAACAAAGGGGAAAACTTCTGGGTTTAAATTGTCTGGGCCTTTGTGGGCATTGAGTATTCCTGACATCCTCCTATATTTGTTAGATGCTACTGTATCTTGGAAGCAAAGGATCATTTCTTCTGCTAAGTACTGAGGGTTTTATCAACACAATGAATATCATCTGTGCAACCATAAAAAATACCAAATTTCTCTATCAAAAACCCTGCATTTTTGCAAATTTGATGCACAAGCTAATTTTGCTTGTAGTTCTATTTCCCTATCAGCCATGTTTATTAGCAGATTCCACTTGTAACTACGAATAATATTCTTTATTAAAAGGCAAAGCAGGTTAGGTCTCTGGGAACATGAACTGAGTGACTGCAGCCCTGCAGAGGTATTTCGTTTTTGTCCTCAAAACACCTTTTGGAAGGCCAGCATTGCGCTCTGCAAGAGCCAGGGTTGGAGCTGGTAAGAAAGAAAGAATTCTTATTTATTGGTTTAAAAGTCGCAAGCAAAGGTAAATCAACGTGGTTTAAATGCCCTTAATTAGTGCTTATTAAGGGAGGAGAGAGGCATCTGAGAGCATGCAGCCTAACCTGCCCTGATCTGGAGAAGAGGCATTTTTGGTCCTGTTTTAAAAGTGAGACACAGGAGGGCAGAGCCTTGACTTCACACAAGGTTTGTGTCAAAGGTGGAAGTTCAGGCTGTAATGGCTGGTGGTTCAGAAGGCTGTGACCTTATGTAACTGATAGCACAGAGGACATTAATGAGGGAAAAAAAACCCTGAAAGCTTAGTGTAAACTCTGAATGAAAACCTAAAACTTGGGTAAAGACATATATTGTGTCAAGGGCTTTTTGGTAAGGGAGTCTTGACTTGCTTTATTCCTCAGGATCCACTGAAGTGACAGAATTCACTCCTACAACCTCAACCAGTAGCTCCAAATAAACTTTCGTCAACGGACCGACATTATTGATAAGATTTTGTCACATTTTCTATTCTAACTTGGACGAAGGTTTTTTGGTCTTTTTTTTTTTTTTTAGGCAGCAGTGCCTGTACAAAGAAGGTCAGCACGTCACTGTTGGCACTGGCTCGTGTCTTGTAAGACATCTGCTCAGAACATGCCCCACTGTTGGTGGTGTTTCTGTGGCCACAGCCGTGCCAGATTCTGTCAGTGGCCGCAGAGCCTGGGGGATGTGTGTGTCACAAAGTTCTCCAGAGGGACTTCAAATCCTTCTCATTGCTTTTGTGGCTAAACATTACCATGGTAAACCATTTGG
This sequence comes from Vireo altiloquus, assembly GCA_013396875.1. NCBI lineage: Eukaryota > Metazoa > Chordata > Aves > Passeriformes > Vireonidae > Vireo > Vireo altiloquus. The sequence continues at coordinate 4,449 of VZRF01004849.1, forward strand.
CATGGTGAAAGAAAGACTTGTAAGGGACCATCTTGATGTTAAATACGTGGAGTGCTTTTTCAGGGATCTTTATTTCTTTGTCACTGACTTTAGCCTGTAATAACACTCATAACTCTGCAGAGTCTTCTATTAGCAGGGAATTACAAGGCACCAACGCTGATGCTTTAGCATTGTAAAGCAGACCTTAAAATTTACCAGGCAAATGACTTTATCTTGCTCATAACTTCCTATATTCTGTTTGTTCAGCAGAGGAGGTCATGTCTTCCAGAAGATAGGGAAATGAAATCTGCAGATCTTTCACGGCTTTGCTTTCTCTGTTTCATGGGATCCAAACTCTGAGGCACCTGTTTTTCAGAGTCTTTGTTGATGTAAATAGTAGTTTCACCTGAATTCTGTCTGATAAAGAAATGAGAGTTTAGCCCTGAGGTCTTCAACTCTTACTTCTGCTCTGTCTCATGATTCCATTCCATGGTTATCTTTAAAAGCTTGTATTGTCCCATTCATTATAAATGAGAATTAAATAGGCTGACTTTTGTGTTAAGCTTAGCTAGTTATTGATCACAACTGAAATTCTAGTTTTAAAAAGCTCTTCCTTTCAAAATCATCTCTCTTTTTCTGCTGCCACAGAAATGATTTCATTGTCTGAAGCATAGTACCTTCTCTTCAAAATTACAGGGTTTCAGATGTTTGGCCAGCCAGGCAATCTGAGTAGCTGAGCATCTGTAAGTACTTTATAATATCTTTGACATGCTTTGTGAGACAAAGAATTGAGTCATCTCTTTTTTTTCCTGCAGCAAGCTTTGCACTCTGGCATTTTTCTTGACTTTTCATGTCTCAACACATTGAAGAACTTACCATGGCCAACAGCAAAATCAGACTTACAAGTTTTATAAAAGACTAGAGTTAGTGCCTGCCTTTTCCTCTGAACTGTAGTCCAGATTTATCTGACAGGTTTAAAAGTTGGTATTCTTACTTTCCCCTACATTATCATTGTTGTCCTCAGTGTTTTATTTTCCCTCCAGAAGGCACTTTGCTGCATGAAGTCCTTTTTCTTCCTTGTTAGCCCCAGAAGGGATGCCACCTGTCTCCAAATGATGGAGTTAAAGATTCTATAAATGCATAATAAAATATAAAGTCATATACAGCTAAAGTACCTTTCTTTTAATAATGTGGACTAGACTAATTTTGCACTGGAAAAATGGGGAAAAAAATTCAAAACCAGCCCTAAAATTCACTGCATTTAATTGACAAGACAGGAGTAATAACACTGAGAGGGGTCCTGGCTAATTAAAAAGGTGTAGACAAGAAACTCTTCTTAGGAAGTATTAAGTAACACTGATAGAAGCCCATGGAGTTAGTAAGGAAGGGCAGACAATGTTTAGAACTACGGTATAAGAAAATGGAAATCAGCTCTTTTAAGGCTGCTGTGATGTTCAGAGTTTACTGCTGCATTTCAAAGACATTTTTCTCTCGAAAGAGCAGAAGGGCTTTTATGTGGAGGAGAAAGTGGTGCTTAAAAAAGCCAGAGCTGGGGAGATACCCAGGAGTTAGGAGGCAGAATGCCTGGGAGGAAGAGCCTGTGCTCCAAAGTGTGAGAGTTGACTGGAGAGGGAAGAAAAAAAGATAAAGATAAAAACAAGTGTCTAATGCCGTCCAAAGACAGGGCATCTGTAAAACAGTCTGTGCACAGGGCTGTGTAGGCTTTCCAAGGGCTGTGCTTTGTTCCAGTTCCAGTGAGTTCCTGGAACGCAGCCTCCTTCCCTGCTCCTGGAGCAGCCTTGACTGCAGGGCTTCTCCAGCCGTGGAGGTGGAAACACAATCTGTGTGAACCATGGATTGCACCAACAAGAGAGTGCTGGGGAAAACGACGTCTTCCAAGCAAACCTTCTGCGAGCCACAAACATTTCTAACTCTGCAGTGAAGGTTTTCAGAGCCTGGCACAGCAAGGCAGGTTGCAGGGTTTGGCAAGCAGGGATTTGGGGATGTGGACCTGCTTTGTTATTGCCATCTCTTTTCCCCGAGATCTCTTCCTTACGGCGTGGCTCATCCCAGGAGCGAGCTGGAACAGCACCAGGTTGCCCTGGCTGATCCCTTTGTGCCTACACCACTTCCAGCACTTGTGTCCACATCCTTTCTTTGCAGAGCTGTGTGTTCAGCTCTAGGTTGCTTTTGGTTTTGTGCTCATCGTGGTGCTGGCTGCTCCAGGGATAGCAGCAGGAGAGAGTCACTGAGGATTTCAGCTTTATGCATTAAAATGCTCCTGCCAAAATGAGTGTTGACTTTAGAAATCTTCAGATTCCGCTTAGAATTTTCTGCTGGCTCTCCAGCTTTATATGTAACTGAAACTCCAGAAGATCAAATATCATGAGTGTTTTTTAAAAAATGACTGGCTAAAACTTTTGAATGGCAGATCACAGGGAAATAGAAATATCTTTGTTAAACTTAACCATTTTCATAATAGTTGGGCTTTTCTTGAGCGTAACAGGAGAAACCTGGGGAATCTGATACCTGTGCATGGTAACTATTTAGCAAGATTTGAAGGCAGGGTAGGAGAAGAATCAAGTGGTCAGTAGCACTTTGAGTCTTTTTGGAAGGCATTGCCTTAATTTTCTATAACTGGAGAGTTTTTTCCATCCAAAATGAAAATACCTATTGTTTTCTTAGCATTAAAGGATTACTGACAAAGAGCTACCAAAGGAAAGCAGCCAAAGCTGCCATATTCCTGCCACTTTCTTGCGTCAGCAGAGTTGAGAATAAAAGAACTTTCCAAGTTGGAGTACTGCACTTGAAAAGGGAAAAAAGTCGGCGGCGACTTTTATCTGTGTATTCAGTAGATCAGATGGCAAACTCACCCCCAGAGCCGAGCAGGGGAGCAGCTTCTGCCTTTCTCTGGAGCCCCAAGTGGTGTGAAGCAGCACCAAGTACGACATCAAAAGGTCCGAATACATGTTGAGTGTAAAGTTTGGGCTTTTTCAAAACACCTGTCTAATTAGCTCAGCTTGACGTTTGCCAGCTCTAACTCTGACTTTCTTACTGTTGTGTGCTCAGCAGAAGTGGCTTTTTCATCTCAGAGATTTGTGTAAGAGGTTAAACCTACAAACAGTGTCACCAAACCTGACCCGTCGGCTCCTCGGCACAAACCTATCCCGTTTCCTTGCAGCATCAATCGCCCCATTGTGCCCAGCTAGAAAAGGTGAGGTGGAGCTGTTAGCCAGTTTTTTCTAGAAGGACGAGATAATTTTAATTGAATGTTATTATCAGCCAGTCCTTGTGGTTTGACATGGATTCAAAGTGAAGCTGCTCATCCGCTTAGAGAATGCGTAGGCACTAATGGAATAACCTCAGCGAGTTTTCGGATGCCTCCATCCTCAGGGAAATTGGTTTGACTTGCCCTTCAGTGGAAATTTTGTGTACTGTTGGCAGCCAAAATAGCACTGGAGTCCAGAAACAGGAAAAAGTCTATTTTGTGTGTTGTTCTCTGCTCCTTTTCCCACTGAAATTTGTACAGTGAATATTTTCTGTTCGAACACCTTGTGGCCTTGCAGCCCGAGGAACTGCCTCTATGTGTTCGTACAGCACACGTGTGTAAGATGAAAAACTAGATTAGTTTTGTTGGAAATATACTTTATTCTTTGAGCCTGTTGCACATGGATATGCATTTCCTGTCCATACTCCATCCTGCATTGGAGCATGGGATGCCTTTCCTGGGAGTAGTTCATTGTTGCTGATTCTTGCACCATCATGTCTTGATTCACTGATGAACAGGACCTGAGACAGTAGATATTTGATATGTTGACCCTTGAAAGCATGCATGAGGAAGACTGAGGACTTGAGGCTTATGGAGAAGACTCTGAACCTCAAGGCTGAAGCTTTTTCTGAAGTTTTTCTGTGCAGGTGTCTGTAGTTTTGTATCCTTGGCCTCTTCAGGAAGCCTGACTGATTTATGAGGCAAAGAGAGTTCACCTGTCTTCTTCTTCAGGGGTCTGTCTGTAAAATATATTCTCAGGAAACTGAAATAACTGTTGCCTACAGGATAAAATTTAGGACTTTAAATAAACTTCTTGGCAGCATCCCGTCCAAAACTGCCAGATAACAGAGGAGTGGAAGAGCAGTAAAGCAGGGGTGAGTCAAGCACAACCAAAACCTTACTCCTCTGAGTAAGGAGGACACAAGCACTTTTTAACTTCTTCTGTCACTAAAAGTGTCTCTTCATACTTTTAGTTTAAGTTCTCACCACACTGAAGTCAATAACTTCAATTAAATCAACATGTTTTAATAATTAGCAAACCAAATTCTTCGGCACTGATGCATGTTCACCTATAAATGTAACTCCTGATACAACACAAAGAGTGGTACACCACCTGCAGTGGTGTTGGAACTGCCTTCACCAGCCTGGACAACCAACTGCGAGATCCAAAATTTGTGTTTCCACTGCTGAATTTGTCTCCTGCATTTGGCACCTCCAGAGAAATAAATCCTCAGTGAAAACCCTGGATTGCCAATTATGAAGAATTCATTAAGATTTGCTGAAGTTCAAAGCAAAAACACCAGTTCCTCGCAGGTCAGGACAGCTCTTCTAATGGTTCCTGCTTTGCCTCCAGCAGCAGCTCATCCTCAGAACCTGTTTATTTTTCTGCCAGGGCCGTTGGCAGGTGAACAGAGTCACATCAGATCACCTCACTTGTATTTTATGCTGGAAACCCATGTCCTGGATATGCCATTTCCCTGGCCCAGCATGGCATGAGATCATGGATTTCAAACCAGGCCATGTTGGCCTTAGAAGACAAAACATGCAATGCCTTGTTCACTTCCCTCTTGAGATTTGAAAGGAAGTCCCAGCTCAATTTTGCCCTGGGGTTTGCTGTTCAGACCATCCCAAAGGAATAAAGCCTGATGTGGGGAGGAAGGAGAGCATCATTCATCATATCCTGAAAACAGATCAGATCATTTGTGATACAAAAAGGAATGGATGCAAGTTCTTCTAGGACTTGATCAAGGGAAAACAAAGCAGTCCCTTTTCTGGGGAAATAATTTATTAGGACATGGCAACACTCAAACTTCATGCAGATATCCTGTGGTTTAGGAAAACACATTATTTGTGCACTTGCCCGGTGGGCAGTGGTGCTGGTCCAGGCTCACAGACTCACAGAATCATTAAGGTTGGAAAAAATCTCTGAGATCATTGAGTCCATCCAGGCTCCTGAGAGTCGCTGTCTCAGGGGCACATTTTCATTTCCATAGAAGGTTGTGCTATCTCTCTGTACTAAAATTGTTGAAAAGATGTTAAATCCTGAAGTGCTGTCATGTTTTCCTTTCCATTTTCCACATGAGTGCCCAGGGACTGCCATGAGCTCCCAGCCATGGTACCATGGTTCGCCTTGACATTCTCATTCCTGTTGCCAGCGTGACTCCCTTGTCAGCTCAAGGGACCCACCTTTCCACCTTGCACCCACCTTTCCACACCAGGATCTAACCTAGAGGAGACCCAGGAAGAGGATGTGCTCACTCAGGGAGGGATGATGCCCACAATGAGTGTCCAACCCCCTGCACCCACAGCGGGAGCCCTGGGTGCTCTCTCCCTGCTCTGCTCTTTGTCAGGTTTGTTATGTAGGAAAGAGTAAAAGTACAAACAAGAACACTGAACGGGAAAAGTGAGTTTGTTTGCTTACTGAGAAGCCTGGGAGGAGCAGAATGGAGCTGTAAAAATAAAAACTCAGGCTGACAAATGTTAGGTACCTGCAGGAACACCTGCACCACTGGACCAAGCCAGGACTCTGCAGGCAGCTGGAAGAAATCCAAGATGTGTAGTGACACTCTCTGGCTCCAGAAAACAGCTGTATGTGCTGTATTTCAATTCCTCTTACTTTTGTTTCTACTGTCAATATCATTCATGTCCTTTCCAGTTTTGCACTTGTCATTCAGCAAGGTAGAACAGCAATTGCTGAAGACTATTTAACAGTTTGGATATTATCAGTGGATTTTAATTGTCTGCCTGGAAACACCTTTGACCACAGCTGTGCTCTGAGCCCCAAAGAGGGACTCCTACCTGATGTATTGTTTTCTTCCTTCTGCCAGAATAACACACCGCTTCTGCTCAATGTTTGTGTCTATTCATAATCGTTGTGTGGAAATGTGCATTTGCAAATCAAGTTTGGTGTTGCTGAGCACTCATTTGTGTTTCTAACTCAGCTTTCGTGGTGGGAGTGAAGAGCTGATGTCCCTTCTCCCTCTCAGCAGAGGCCAAGCTCATTTGTGCTTCCCTATCAGATCCTGAACTAGATTGAGATTTATGCAACTTTACCAATACAGAAATCCTTAGATCTTTCACTCTATGCCATATAATGTTTTTCTTTCAGTGTTTGTCTCAGTTGTGATAAGGGGAAAGTTTTTTGGATGCATGAAGTAGCTGTGCAGGTCAGCTGAGAGACATTAATGTATAGCTGCACAAATGAGAAACTCGTGGCACTTCAGAACCTAATCTGTTTTCTGGTGTTTTTAATGCTTTTGCATTTTAAAAATGTCATCCATATAGGAATATTTGTAACTATTTGCATATATATTTTTTTAAAAGCCTTGTGTGCATTTTGGGGGTATTTCATCTGCCTTATCAGGACACTGGGTGTTCCTGGGAAGCAAAAGCAGGAGATGTCTTGTGGATGCTTGTTAGATTCACAAGTAACTCAACAAAACTTGTGCTGTGTGGGACTGGGGTCCTCTCCTGCCTGTGCATTTTCATGTAAGACATTTCTGCCACAGCAGAAAGATCTTCACACTGAAAGAGCAGAGTCTTTCAGCTCAAAACTGAAACAGACTTAAGGAAAAAAACCTACAAACAAACCAACCAACCCCAAAAGCACTCAATGGAAATCAGACCTGCTTTGTCACAACTGTGGTAAGAGCTCTTGACACCCAGCTAAAACAATATCTGGGACACAGCCATAGCTTTGGTGAGTGTTTTTCCCCTCTCATCCTCTTCCTAGCTTGCATGAGTATAAATGACACCTTATTCTTATCTATACTGGATAAACTGTCAGCAACAAAAGGGGCAGCTTGGGCTGTTTATTTCCAGAGCAGGCAGTTCCTATTGCAGAGGTGCTTGTATCAGGAATCTCTCCCAGGAATCCTCAGTCTGATCTTACCAGGGCTGGCTTGGAGGGGCCCAGATCTGCTGGAAGTTTGTCCAGTAAACATCGATCCTCAGAGCTGCAACAAGTGTGGCTTGAATGTTTAAATAATTGCTTTTAAGGGAAATAAACTAAATAAATTTAAACTAGAAAAATTCTGATTTTTTTATTGATGATTACAGTTTAGCTGTAAAGAATACAGGAGAGTTAAAGAAATAAGGTGGTGAGGACTCCCAGAAATGAGTTATGCAGGAATTAGAGTAAAATGTTTTGTATAAAAAGCTAACAAAACATTTAAATAGGTCATGGAGCCTGACATTGTTCCTTGCTATGTGTGTATGTGTGTCTGTCTATCTAAAATATTCTGCACTAGTCTTATAGAGCTCTAAAATGGAAGGAAAAACTTCTGAAGAAACTGAAATAGATCTTACCCATGTCTAATTTGGAAAGAAAAAAAAAAGAACTTAAAGGATTTTAGAAATGTTTAGAAACATTGGCATTATGACAGCAAGAATCTCTGTCATAACGTCATATGATTAACTAGATCAGAAACGTTCTGGGATGTTCTGATCAGTTATGTTAATGCCTCTTTTAAAAAGTATAAAGCTAATACTCTATAAAATAGATACTTGAAAAAGAGTTTTGGTTTTCCTCAGGCTACTGAGATTAGAGTTTCGTAATCTGTTTGACCAGCTGCAGAGGACGTTCTGTTTCATTTTTTCTTTTTAAGTAAATGAGCTTCATCTCAACATGATTAAAAAGTAAAAAAAAGATTCAGACTTCAAAAATGCTCAAAAATGTTTTCATACATACTTTTAAATAGGAGCAACTGCATTGTCATGTCTTGTTGCAAATGTAATTGGGTTGGAGGTCATTAAAGACTTTGAATAAAAGAATTTCCAAGTTTCCATAGTGTGCATCCTGCCCTGTCAAGAATCACCCCATTTTTGGCTTCCAGACATAATTTTAGCAGATATTACTTTGCTGCCTCTCACATCTCACATGTGTTGAGTCAAGCTCGCTCTTGTTCAGTTCAAAAAGCAGTGGTTTGCCTTGCGAGTTAATTTTGTTGATTAAGGTTACTTTGAAAGGTAAAAAGGCATTATTAGATTTCTTTGTGTGTGCCTGTGTGCAAGAAAATGGGTGTTATTTTATGTGATGGGAGAATTGCAGCAATACTGAGCACTTGATTGCACAAAATAAATAGCTTTTCTTTCGTTCTTGCTGGGAATTGGATTGGCCTATTGATTAGAAATATCTGAGCCTTTCATATTTCTGTTTTAAAAGAGCATAACAAAATAAGAGGCTTTGTAAGGGCTGTTAGAAATGTTTCTGTTTCCAGGTCTTCATGTATCTGTGACGAGCAATGCATTTTAAAGAGCCATTTGTAGAGCACCAGGGGTCTGCTGGAACCCCTGGGCTGGCTCCAGGTGTGAAGTGTCCAAACACCCACTTAAAGTGGCAGTTTGGTGATAAACTTGGTTGGGAATGAAGCCCCAGGCAGTGGAAGATTGCCTCGTTCAGCGAGTGATTGATAAATCTGCTTTATCACGACTCAGGTGTTCTCCAAGTCATTGCAGGAAATTCTGCCTGAACCCCTGATGTTTGTTTTTGCAGAACTGTTGTTAAGAGTACAGCATGCAGCAGAACCAGATGTTTTACTGCTTAATTTGTATTCACAATAGCAGTTTTTCACTAGCGCGGCATTGACGCGACGTTTTAGGCATTCTTGCAACAGAGCATCAAAAATTCAAGAAGTTGCCTGAAAATGTTGAAGCCGACATCAGATCTTCACAGGAAACCTGCTCAGAGAGTGGCAGACTCCTCGCCGTTCCCTTTGATTGCAAAGTGTTTAATAAAAAGCAAATTAGGAAATGAAAATTGTCTGGTAGATCAACCAGGCGCAGCAGTTCCACCCGCTCAGCATTATCTGTCAGACATTAACCTGATTGGGAATGTTGTATTTTGTAGAATAGTCTCAAAATCAGCCTGAAAGGTTGACTGAAAAAATACCTGATGTATTTTGTGTGTGCTCTGAGGCTGATAACAAACTCTGCAGTTCAAGTTTTAATAACGTGGGGGGAGCTAAGAAACTTCAAAAGCTTCGTGATAAATGTTTTTGACAAAGCGTCAGCTGAACATTAGGCAGAATCTTGGTAAATCCTCTCATAAGTGGTTTAAAATGGAGTTCTGAACTTTCCCTTCATAAGTGTATGCTTAAGATGTCATGGTATCTTTGGGTTTAAGAGATTCATTTTATCTGGCAAATGTGCACCATTGGTGTTTCTGCCTAAACCTCGGCGAGTGCAAAGGGGAAACAGTTCAGTGCTTTTCTGCTTTCAGCAGCCTCTGCTCTGCTCTTGACCATGACACTCACGCAGGTTGGAAAAAAGGGGAAGCAGTGTTAAAGCAAACTACAAAATACTCCAGGTAAACGTTACAGTAAATCTTCCAGCTGACAGGCTTTTGATTGACTTCATCACAACAAACCCCAAAGTGTCCTGGTCATAGACAGAGCAGTGCTTGGGCACCGCAACTGCTTGTTGGGTTTTGTGGCCCATTGAGAAAAGCAGATGAAAGCCAGTTTATTACAGCCTTTGAACCTTGCCTCTCTTTGCCTCCTGTCACCTGAGCCAGTAAAACAAAGCAAAAAGAATTCCCTCCTTGGCTCCCCTTGACAAAAAATGCCCGACTTTACAATTATGCTGCTGTTTTCTTTGAACTGTTATCTCTGCAGGACCTTATGGCATCCTTTGCCTTTCAAAAGAATTGAGTTTATAATGTCCTGCAGTGAAGCCCTGACTCAGCAAAACGCTTAAGCCCTTGCCTAATTTTAAGTCCACAAATAGCCCTGCTGGTGCCATCAAGGTGTTTTAGGGATATATCTTAGAATCATAGAATCTTGAAATGATTTGGGTTGGAAAAGACCTTAAAGCCCATCTTATCCCACTCCCTGCCATGGACAGGGACATCTTTCACTATCCCTGGGTGCTCCAAGCCCTGTCCAGCCTGGCCTTCCAGGGATCCAGGGGCAGCCACAGCTTCTCTGGGCACCCTGTGCCAGGGCCTGCCCACCCTCACACCCAAGAATTTCTAATAGGACTAAAGATTTTGCCGGAAAATTATCATAAAACCATGGTCAACTCAACTAGGTATGTATAGAAAATGTTGAAAACACATCAATATCTTACAGGAGCAAAGCAGGAAAAATAGGCATATTGGCAATTCCAATAGTGCTCAGGGAATCTCCTAAACACACCAGTCCAGATGAAGTCTGATGTGGAAGTATTACACTGAGGACTGCTCAGGAGCTGAGGCTGATGATCCCAAGTTTATAATGAACTGCCAGTCAGTCTCTTGCCCATAAATTGTCAAAAATGAAAATAGCTTATGTTAGAGCCTGCCACACTGCAAAATGTTTGCATATATTTTTCTTTTATGTTAAATGACCTACTTTAAATTTTTTTCCCCTACTGCTGGAGAGACTTGATTCTGTTCCTAGAGTCGAATTATTCCTTTTCTTCCTGAACCCCTTTCTTTCATCCCACAGTCCCTCAAGGGAAGGATTTGTTGGACTTCCCGAGGGCATCTCCTTCTGGCAAATCTCTGAAGCCGTAGCCTGGTGCAACAGGGAGCTGCTTGACTGGTGGGGATGGGCAAAGCCCCCGCCTGGAGAATTTTGCAAGATCTCCATTCCCGTTTTGAAATGTCAGCAACATGAGCCAAATTTCCGAACGTGCCATGAGGTATATGGGAGCTTATGTTAATCCAAGTGGGAGTTGATGAATTCTGTGATACCTTTGGAAATTATGCCTTTTATTTGATTCCTGACCAAGGAAACCTTTTTTTTTTTTTTTTTTTCCCCATAATGGCAGCAGAAAATGGGCAACCAACTGTTGTAGGGACACATTTACAAAGATATTACCAATTTGCATTTTCATTCTGTGTTGTAATTCATGTTCACTCTTCATGAAATAGTGTTTAGTGGTTAAAGTTAAATATTAGGCATGAAGATTCACAGATCTGTTGTCATTGCATAGTAGGACACTGTGGAGAGCAGCCTTTGCAGGTCTTCCCCTTTCCCCCACCCATCCATGGTTGTTCCCAACTTCACAAGATCATGAAGTTGGACTGATGGTAACAGGCTGGAAGGTCAGTGAAAGGAAAGTAAAATAGGAAAGAGAGATGTCAAATATGGCTTAAGGCATTTTAATTTCTGTTCCTGAGGAGCAATAAAGCCTAAATTTTCTGTACATTCGTAACAGCAATTGTAATGTACCTACAGGACAGAGAAATAGTTTGTCTTATTAAACACCGTGACTATTTTCTGTGTAAAATAATAGGTTTTCTTTTCTCTTGCAGTAATGTTGGCCCTTGCATATAGGTTGTGGAAAACTTTGTTTGCAAAAACAAAGCCATTGTTTTAACAGAAACCACAGAAATTTTGCCTTTCATATTGAATCAGTAGCATAATGAGTAGTGGAGCAATAGTTCAACATCAAAGGAGACTTCTTGGATATATAGTGTGTTGCAACAACAGCAAAAAAGTTCCCACCAGAAAGGAATTTTGCCATATGTGAACAGCAAACATATGTATTAGGTTAAAACCAGAAGATTTCCTTTGCTTTGCACCAAAACCAAGAGAGAACTCCAAGTACAGAGGTTTTTGTTTGCAGTGTCATGGGCAAGAGCTCAGTGAAAACCCAAAAAGTGTTGAGGTTGCCCCAACAATTTGGCTCAAACATCACTATTTTACTTTTTAAAACACCCTTGTTTTGCTCTGACTCATGGCATTACATCAGTGGTCTTCACAGATATATATGCCTGATTTATGTATAGTTGTAATAAACTAAGTTATATTTATTTATCTCCATGAAATATTTTAGCAAAATTAATGATTGTTTTTAAAAATCTGTGGTAAATTTGGATGGGATTTTTGGCCTGCTTCCTTTGGATAGAATTGTATTTGTCTCTAAATTGTGAGACCACGTAATGTAAAGAAGTTTTTGCCCGGACAGCCCATAATTCTGGGTTCACGGAGAGATAAAGATTTTGAAAATTAAATGTTTTAATGACAAAATTTTAAAGCATCTCCATGTGTATTTCTGGAAGAAAATTCCCTTTAATTTTTATTAACATTCACATGGGGATTTTTTTTCTCAAAGTTCCGGAAATTTTCTTCTCATGAACGGGGAGAGAAAACACATCAATGGATGTAATTTGAATTTAGAAGGCACTTAAAGAGAAGCCTGTATTCAGAATTATTGTTGGCACATGTTTTGAGGATGTAAAGTGGAAGCCTTCTTCTGCGGGCATTAGCAAGGAGATAATTAAGACTACAGTAGGTAATTAGGGTAGCTTTTATTACTGCATCTTTCATTAACTAATGATATTAATTTGGTAACATTTGAAAAATTCTTTGAAGATGAAAAGTGCTAACTCTCACTACCTTTAGTGGTAGCTTTACTCTGCACTGGTCATAAATACTGAGGGTTTTTCTTGGTACAGATGCATATCCATGTGTGCGGAGTTGCTGTGCAGCTAATAAAAATTACATATTTCTATTAAAAAAAGGCTCTGCACATTTATCTGGCATAATCTGATCAAGATAAGCAGCAACTTTTCTGCTTCTAATTTCTGTTTAAAAGTGAAAATACATTGGTATTTAATGTTTTTTAGAAAAATTTCCTTTTCTTGAAGGTGTCACTTACTTATTCAACCCTCAGACCAGAGAGATAAATGGTTGTGATCCATGACTTCCCATCGATGTGATGGGATCAGGAATCAAACCTTGTCTGCTCTCAGGAACATACAGAAAGTAGGAAATTATTTCGGGTTAAAGAAGCAAAACATCACAGCTTTGTAAATAGTTTCTTCACAGTGGTAATCCATACAAAGAAAGTAAAAATTAAGCAATTGTTTCTGTTTATGTAATTCTTCAGAACTGAACTTTCTTTCAGGGAATCCAGCACTTTGCAAAAATATCCTGTGGTTAAAGGAGAATCAAATCAGTTTTCATATATAAAATACTACATCCTTCATACATTCCCGTTCCGGACTTGTTCCCGGGATTCTTCAAACTCTTTCTCTTACCAGCTTTTAGTTGATTTAGATTAAGCCCTGTAACTAATGCCAAAAATTAATTCCTGCCTTGACAAGGGATTTTGGAATGCTGGCATTGCACCTTTTTGTCTCTTTAGGGCTCCTTGTCAGAACCCTGTGCTTTACAAGTTGGGTTTTTTTTAAAAACCACCTTTTTTCCCAGCCTCAATCTGGCCCTCAGGTATCCCACGGAATTCCTCTGATCCCGTGCATCATCCCAGCTTTTCTGGAGCTGCACAGGCCCAACTCCACACACACCAACCCCACGGGTGCTGCTCCCTTGGGTCTGAAATAAACTTCATTAAACGTTCTGCTGGAGATAATCAGTCCACAGTGGGATACTAGGGGGAATAAAAGGTGCCTACCCAGAAATGCAGTTCAGAGGTTCCTTTCTCCTTCCACATCAGTGTCCAACGGCTGTGGATCACAGTGACTGGGATGGATTCATCCGCAAACTCCACTCCAGGTCCCAAAATCTGCCCGGAATATTCCAGCGGTGCCTTCTCAAAGCTGTTACTTTTCCCTTCCATCCATCCCCTGCCTCTGGATGCTGTGTGCGACTCACACAATATGATTTTATTTTCGGATCCTTTCCATTTTTGGAAATAAATCAAATGAGTTTTCCCTTTCTCCAGCTGTAGTTCACCCACATTGTTGCAGTGGAGCTTATTATCTCATTTACATTTTTAAGAGCTTTTCAAAGTGTAGGATATCTGGGCTGGAAAGCAAAACATTTGATTTCTTTGTTCTCTGGCCAACACAAAGCACTTCCAAGGTCAGGTATGGTGTAGACATTCAACAGCAAACATGTTTACATGGCATTTGAAAGCCCGTTTAACTGAAAAAAAAATAATATTGTCTTTATAGGAGTGATGCAAGTCAACTAAGCACAGCTGAGGGACAGGGATTCATTCCGAACCTGGAAAAATTTAACTAAATCAGTGAAGTTTTGTTTTCTGTTCAGGGGGAAAAAAGGCTCTGACACTTTAAAATTGGCCAGGATTTTTATGTTTTCATCCCTTTTTCTTAGCAGTAATTCATCAGAAGCTCTGCTTCTTTTTGGGCAAAATGTAACACTTTGCAGCCATAGAGTAAAAACTGCATAACAAAACAAAACAAAACATTGTTCGATTTTACAAATGAGATGTTCTGGGATGTACCTGGGGTAAGTCCTCTGCTGCTTTTAAGAGTATCCCACATGGCAAAAGCTTCCCTGTCTGATTCAGAGAAAGAGTTGAGGGTTCTGGTAGCTTCAGGAATTGCCATCAGCATTCAGGCTCTAACCACTGCATAGGAGGCTTTTTTGACTAGAGAGAGAATTTTCAGTGTGATCTTCAGAAAGGTGCATTATTCATGACATCTGTCATGATCCCTCCTAGAAAATTAAATTAATGGGCAATGAACTTGCTTACTTCTAATTGCTGTTTTCAGGGTTAATCACATGCAGGAATCTCCAGCAACCATAAGATTTTGATGTTACTTTTTCATTTTGGCACAGCTTTGATCAAATGCTGAACTTTTGGTTTTATTTTTTTTGCCATTGTGCTGGTAGAATAGCTGGAATACTCAAATGAACATTAATTACTCATGGAATTTATGCAGCACAGAAATAGTCCAGAAAAGGGTCCAGTTAAAGGTATTTGTGATTGATCCAAGGAGTTAGCTGAGGTTTTTTGCCATCCCAATACAAAACCTGCCAACAGCCAGTTCTGATGTGATTGGAAAAGTCTGTGAGTTTGTCCAGTAAATTCTGCTTTGGACAAATGTTGAATGGATAACTGGAAGAGTTGTTAGTTTGCTGTACTTACATGCTATAGTAAAAATATCTTATTTCTAGATTTAAATTTAAGACATTTTCTGCTCCCCTAATGAAATAAAACATGTGTGCTCTGTGCTGGCAAACACTATCTAGAGTAGGTGAACCTGACAAAGGCTGCGTTATCTGAATTTCCCAAATTAAATGACTTTCAGATGCATTGCAAACCCTCAGATTTAAAGGAACTTCTCGTTTTATCCTCTGCGGAAAAAGTTTGTTGTAAATGAGAGCAGTAAAAATGGAGACGTGAAGGAAGGAAGGAGCAGAGCATCAGTTCTCTTTGCCACCATGTGGTCACTGCCTTTGGCAGGAACAATTTGAGCTCCAGTTTTATACTCAGGACCTGCAGATGAGGGTGATACAAATCTGTTCTCTGACAGAAACACATACATATGTACTCACATGTATTTGTACATTTAATTGCTATCTCTTGGCCACCTTCAAAGTCCTGCGAAGGGTCAAACTTGCTCTTGAGCGCAAGGGAAGGATGAGTGATGTGTGATGAGGTTTCCTCCCTCCTTATTTTTTGCCGAGCCAAAGCATTTGGGCTGGAAAAGCTGATCCTGAAAGAGCAGGAGAAGATGGGTCATACTTTGTAGTTTATCCAAAATGTGCTCCAGGAATGTTCCTGAGAGTCATCCTGGGCTGGTTATGAATGGACACTTTGGGGTTATGGCAGGATTTCTGTCAAATTAGTTGGACTTTCAGTGATCTTCCTGATACATGGAATGACCCAGTTCCTTACTGCATTTCTACATTGCTCATTTTAAATTTTATGCTTGTTTGTGTTTTACCTCACGAGATAGATGTACAAAAAGAAAAGAAAAAGCCTACAATTCCCACATAATTCCCACATATATTTCATTATATTAATGCAAATTCATGGTACTGCAAGACTTGTTGAGTATTGAAGATGGGTTATGTATTCAAAGCCTAGGTTTCAACATTTCTCAGAAGCTATGATAGCATAAAAGTTCCTGGGCAGGTTTGAAGTTCATGCTTGGGTCTGGTTACAGTTTTTGGCATCAGAATATGTAACAGTCTTATAGCTATAAGACTTTAAAGTTAATGCCTGGCATCACTTCAAAACAGCGTGCAAGATCTGTCATAAGTAGTCCTCTTATCTTATCTCAATAGCAATTTTATCCTGTAAATTATTGGAGAGTACAGTATTTTGGTGCTGTGGAAAAGAGCAAGGCATTTCTTCTGTTAAATCTTTACACCACGAGGACTTTAAATGATCCTGAGTTTTGCACTTCCTGGCTGCTGAGAGGAAGCAAACATTAACCGTATGGCAGGTCTTACAAAGCACCCTGAGTCCATGGGGTTGTTCATCTTTCCTCTCAAGGGAAAGGCAGGGGCACCAAGGGAGCTTTAGGTTGCATATTAGGAAAAATTTCTTCACTGAAAGAGTGGTGAAGAACTGGAACAGACTGCCCAGGGAAATGGTAGTCACCATCGTTGAAGTGTTCAAGTGGCATTTCGAGGTACAGTTTAGTGACCATTGTAGGATTGATTAAAGGTTGGACTCGATGATCTTGGAAGTCTTTTCCAGCCATAATGATTCTGTGATTCCAGGGTGCTCTGCAGAAGGTTTCTGTGCAGCTCAGCTTTTTTAAAAGCAGCACTGGAGGTTCCTTCAGTGGCATTTGCAGCACGAGCCCCTTCCCGGGGCCAGCCCTGCACTGCTTTTCACTGATGGGTATCAATGCCCCGATTTCCTGCCATACAAAAGATAACTCAAAATACTCCCTTTCTGCAGCCACAGCTGCCTCTGTGTTGGTGTCAATCCCCCATCCACATTGTGCACTTTGCCTGGAGTCAGCACTTGCAGTTAACAATGCCTTTATTCAAGCTGACAACATCACTAAGCTTTTAGTAAATGTGTAAGTAAATGTTAAGCATGTATTCAAACGTCCAACAATGAGTAGGAAACTTTCAAAAAAAAAAAAATCTTTGAAACTTTGTATTGTTTGTTTGGTGTGTATCTGTTAGAAATAACAGAGACTATCAGTTCCTTGGGGCACTCTGTTCCTTTGTTAAGCATATAACAAAAAGATCAAGGCTCTGAGTGACTGTTGGAATAAAAATAAATATATAACGAGAACAACCATGACAAAATAAATTTGTCGATGCATTTTATGAGCTTGGTTTAGAAGTGATTACTTCTGAACTAAATAAAGATTGGGTAGTTGTGATAAAGTGACACGATCATAATATTCCTTTTCTTTTTTGCCATTTATACTTCATTTGTAGCTCACATGCTCGGTTTGACTACAGGGCAGGAGGGGAGCCCCTCATCTCTGCTAGCATCCCATTCCAATAATATGGAATACATTTCCACTGCAAATTCCAGGCATTGTTTTCCAGAGAGGGGATTACTCTGGCTTAAAGAAAAAACTGTTGTTATGCTGCAAAACTACTCCTGGGAAGCTCAGGTTGTACAGAGAGGATGACAACAAAAACCTGGGACATTTACAAGTGCAGATGTTGCAATATTTCCATTTGCCTTCCAGTCTTTGAGGGTATTTGTTACATTTTTAGGATGAATACTTGTAGCCTATAATAAGATAGGACTTCTAAGATGTAATGACTCCTGTTCAGCAATGGTCCTACTTCAGCCAAGTTAACTTTTGTTGGGTGGCCAAACTGCCTCTGTCACGTCTTAGCACCAAGTTCAGCTGAACTCGGATTGCTCCACTTCCTTCCCCAGCTCGTTGGAAGATGTGACCTGGAAGTTTTGCTGCCACCCCATGTTTCTCACGTGTGTTTTGCATCTCTTGCTGTTGTTCCAGGCCTTGCAGGACGAGGTGGAGCATTACCGTGAGGAGCTTAACAGTGCTCACAGAAGGCTCCAGCGCAACGAGCTCAAGGCCCAGGAGCAGGTACTGGGTGCTGTCCCCATCCCTTGAGCAAGGAGGTGCAATGGTTAAAAATAATACCCTCCTTCAAAGCAAAAGCACATCTTTTCCTGCAAAATTCTTTGCTAGCTTTCTTTTCTGTTTTGTTGGTAATAGAAGAGAATTAAACTGTCTGAACCCTTCAGGCAAATACTTATCTGCTGCTCTCTATTGCAGAGAGAAATATTGGTATTTCAGCATTCTAGCTGTTAAATGATGCATTTATTTTGAACTGTTTTCAACTGACTGTAGTGTTTAAATAGAGGTTTCTGAGACTATTTGAACCTGTTCTTTAATGGTTTGTATGAAGGGAACTATAATTGGACAATAACAGCTAAAAATAATCTTTCGTCCTGATCTTCTGCATTCATTGTCCAAACATGTCTGTAAACAGTTTCAGATGATGAATAGTGCTAAATTTTTTCTGGACACTTCCAGTGAAGTCAGAGATTATTTAGTATGCTTTGAGCAAAGTAGAGAGTATTGTTTACAGGCAGTATTGGAACAGAAAGGCAACGATCTGCATTCAAACCAGATTAAATTGAAGTATGCAGGAGAATATGCAGGTGATGAATACCTGAATCAGATAGGAATTTATATATTTCTAATCCAAATCAAGTTTTGAAGCATCTGAGAACTTTATTTGGTGCTGAGTAAACAATATCAACAGTATATATCCTACATAAAGCATTTCTAACTCTATACCTGCAGGAATAATAAGTTGGGGTGGTTATAGAAGATTAATAATAATTAATTTCAACTATATTTTCCTCCATTTTTGTCATCCTTCTTGCACATGGGAATCCTCTGTCACCCCTGGTGTTTAATTCATGTATTTCCTCTCTGGAGTGTCAGTGATGAGCTGTTGCCTTCTGTTCCCCCTCTGCCTCCCAAATGCAGATGTTGGACCAGGCTCACCCTTAGCTGCAGGGCCTGCAGCACTGGAGGGATTTGGTGGTAGTGAGTGAGCTGGCCTACAAGCATTGCATTTTGGCTTCAGAGTCTTCCAGAAAAGAAGGAGGAAAATCAGCTCTTTAATGCATGGTTGTCCCTCCCAGGGAACACTGGCTGCATGCTGTGAGAGATGTCCTCTTCCAAATTTCTTCATTTTTTGTGTTTTTCTTTTAGTCTCTGCCACTGCCATTTTGCTTTTTTTTTTTTTCCCCTGACCATTTTGAGAAGGATCCAGAAGAAGAAATAAAAAGTGACTCATGAAATCCGGAGGTAGAAGACTGCACATGCAGATCCACAGGGTGGGCCACCCTTTCTGCCTTCAAGGTTTCCTCCTACATGAGCATCTGCTCCAAACCAACCTACAGAACTCTCCTGTCCAGGCCAAATTAATGAAGGACTAGTTCAGATGGTTACACCCTGTTCCCCAGTATAACGGAACAGGAACATGATTTAAATTACAGTGTGCTGTCCATCTTTGAGCTTTTCCTGCAGGGTTGTGCTGGCAGTTTTGGTAGAGCTCATATCCAAGTTCATCAACGATTTCGTCTCTGCCTTTCTTCCGTTGGGACTTTCTGAAGCAGCTGGAGCTGCTGAAGCTGGTTTGGTTTAGGTGGCTTCTGTCGATCTTGCAGACAAACATTTTGGAAGTTGTTATTTGTCTCCTCTGTGACCGGTTAATTCATTAGTTCTGCTTATCTCTCCAGAAGAAGAATGCAGAAGTGACAGCTCTGACATGTTTCCAGTTACTAGGTTTGGCCAGGCCACCTGTAAACACGTTCATCAAGTGTTAACAGTAGTTAACAACTCATCAGCTGATCAGAGAGTTGAAATATTCAGGGCAGTAAGTTGCTTTCTGCTTTTACCAAATACTGTGTGAATCAGAATTGCATAAAACATGGAGATTTGTGCTGGCGCCATTACAAAAGCCACTTTTCCAAGCTTTTACTTGTCTATAAATAAGGAGGAGAGAGGGTTAAAGAGCTTCTGTTTTTCATTAAAAGGAAAAATCTTGTGTTTTGATTCTATAACAACAACAAACAAATGAATGAGACATGAAAAAACATTTTGTTGTGCTTTTAATTAAAACTAAAAAGCTGTTTCTCGTTATGGCTTGTTGGGTGGTATCTTAGTGCTCCATGCTGGCTGTTTTTCCAGTGCAATGTCCTTATAACTCTTCAGCCTTTAAGAGTGGCTGACAGAGCCACAAAGTTTAACTCTTTGTTACGGTGACCCTCTGGTGATCACACAGGCTTAACCTTTCGTAATTGTAATTATCCAGAGACACAAACTATCCCATAAATAAAGGGGAGAAAATATGTTGGGCTGTCAGCAAGCCCTGAGCTGTTCTAGAGGCGAGTGTGGTGCTGCAGTTGGAGAGGAGCTCTTGTTTTTATGGAGCTTTTCCATTCCCATACTTTGTGTTCTTGGATGAACTCGTGTTTACTCCTGTTGACTTTTTCTCTCCCATTTTACAGTGTGGGTTGGTGCAATCACGTTGTGTCTGTGCTGTCTCACCAGTGGTGCCATATGGCAACGATCTCTGGATGATGGGTTCCAATCACAATTGTCAAAAGCGCTGGCCTAAATAATTTCATCTTTCCCATAAAGGTTGTCCTGTGTCTGTCCTGGTTTTCTGTGTTCAGTAATGCTGCACTTTGAGAGTGGAGTCTCAGAGCTATATCATCTTTCTTTAGGTCAAAATGTTGGATGTTTCCTTTAAAAATGAGATGTCCAGCTTCTTGAGGCATAAATAATTGTATTCAGGGAAAGTGGTAAACTGGCAGTAAATGTGAAAACTCCCATGTAGTATACAGTTTTATATAAACATATATATATTTTATATATATAATCATTGGTGTTGTTAAATATATATGGTCACAAGACTGTTAAAGCAGTCTGGAAATGTTTTTGGCAAATTCGGGTGTGTCCAAACCATTTCCTTACAAAGCAACACTGAAGTTTCTTATATCTCAGTCCTCCATAACTCTGGGATCAGCTTCCTGTCGAGTGATCCCATTGTGTTCCTGTATCGTGTACTTTTGGAGTGAAAGTATCCCTTGGTTCTCTCTGACATGTGCCTGGATCTAATGTGAGACAAGATTTCATACTAAACATTTCTTAAGTCCTGTGGCTTTGTGCATTTGTCAGTCACAGTTAAAAAATCTCCATTGTTCATACAGGAGACTCTACATCCTGTGAATGTGTAATTTAAAATGACACACATCACTGAGAGCTGAATGAATCCAGGAATTTAGGCATGTGCAACAAACTTTGCTGAATTGGGACCTGTATAAAAATTTGTGGTAGTGATCCTTTTTTCCTGTACTACCTAGATTTCTTTAGCATGCATTTCATTTCAAATTCTTTTTTGATGGATAATCACCCCAACTCAGTTTACTAAAAAGCTCCAGGAATCTGTCATTTGGGAATTACACACAAGAAATTTCTCAGAAAAAAACCTCTGTTTTTTTCATTCCTTGTTCTAATGTTTCTAGCCATCGATTTGGATTGAGTAGAATATAAAATCTGCGATAATAGAGGGGAAAAAGTTCCTCATGTTTGCAAAAAACGGAAGTAGCAACACTATGGATACTCAAACCATAGGGATACCTCCAAGCAGTCAAGTCATAAATAGAGTCTTAAAGGAGAGAGATTCTGAGACAGAAAATCAATTATGTTCAATTCATTAATATTGCTGAGGAAATGAAGGAGAATAGCAATGGAGGTTTTCAGCCCTTTAATTTCTTTTTCCTCAAACAGATTATAAAAAAAGGAGAAAGGAGTTATCTGAATGAGGATGTTATAGAAGTATTTGGCATAAAATTGAACAGCTTAGTTTAAGTGGATTTCACTCATGTTCAAATGAAAACAGGAGTGATAATTGTAAAAGAGCCGTGATTCAAAAGCATTCAGCCAGTTTTCATTTCTAATGTTTATTATCCAGACTTGCTCGATTTTTTAATGACTGCTGGATATTTACCACATTCAGCCCAACTTACTGTTTCCATGCCAACTAAATATATTTGTTCTCAGATGAATGCTATGATGCATCTTTCTGAAATTTCAGTTGCTGTGTAGCACAGAGAAACTTCTAAGGTTTGCCACACCTTCTCCTTGCTGGGAATAGTGCTGCTGCCAGCGGATTTGTGGAGCTGGGAGCAAGGAATCAGTGAGACACAGATGAGCAATAGACATTGATGGCCATGGTATGAGTCCCAAGGAGTTCTTAATCTGATGGCTGGAACACTTGAGTAATATTAGCCCCTTACTTTAGGGCTTTTTGTCCGTATTTCTTCTTAGAAATTATCTAGTGGAAGTTGTCCCTGCCCATGGCAGCGGGATTGGAACGAGAGGATCTTTAAGGTCCCTTCCAACCGCAACCATTCCATGATTCTGTGACTTTTAAAGGTATCAGAGAGTTTTAATTATCATCAGATGGCAGCCTGGGGTCCGTGCCTCAAATTCCCAGATTTTCCTAAAATGTTGTCTTTCTCAGAATATGTTATAGTCTCCCAGAATCAGACAAATAAGCTCTAGGTTAGGTTACTTAAAGTCCCAGCTTGGCTTTGTGGACAACTGCAGGGGAGGAGGATGGAGCGAGCCTTTGTGAGCCAAGGGACACTTTGGAAACTGAGATCCAACTAGTCAGCACGGCTGGAGGTGGTCCTGAAATTCTGCTGTTTGCTCCGCTTGCTTCAACCCACGTCACTGAAACGCTTCCAAACTTTCTCCCCCAGAGACTCATTTCTGCTCCCACAGAAATGGGAAGCTCAGCCTGGATGTGGATGATCTTAAACCTCAGCAGTGATTCATTGAGAGCAGCCCTTGCTGGGGCTCGGCAGCCTCTGGAGAGTGAGAACCTGCAAGAAATTTGCACTGTGACTTTCAGGAACCACACCACCAGATACTGTCACGTTAAATAGTTCCTGCAGTTTCTGTCTGTGACCAGCATGGATCCGAGAGGATGGATTTGAAGAGTGTTTGGTTTTTGTGCAGTTCTGTGTGGCTGAGGAGGGCTCTTGTGTCGTCCTGCATCCACTGCTCCTCTGACCCCCCAGCACTGGGCTCAGGAGGGACCTGTGTGTTTCAGCTGCTTTCCTCCCATAAAACCTTGTGAAAATTGCAGGAGACCAACAGGCAGAGGGACATAGCTCCCCACAGGCTGGAAATCTGATGATTCCACATCTGCACAATAGGGGATTTCTTTGCTAACTACTTGTGGTGAGAAAATGTCTAATCTAAAGTATTTGTATTGAAAAGAAGATTTTGGAGAGCCACAGAGAAGCAGTGAAGAATCCAGTGGGAGTGGATGCACTGCTCGGGTTGTTTGGCATGCACAGACCACAGCATCCAGTGCTGGGCAGGTTCTGGGTCTCTCTTCAGCCTTCCCAGTAGAGGAAGGAATCAGTCTGATCCTGGTTATATCTCTGGAAGGGAGTTTTAATGGACATAGGTGCCCCATTGGTGTATGGCAATGTTGACTTCACAGAATTCTGTTTGGGTTGGAAGGGACCTTAAAGATTACCCAGTTCCAGCCCCTGCCATGGGCAGGGACACCTTCTTTATGCCAGGTTGCTCAAAGCCCAATCTTGAACACTTCCAGGGATGGGACATTATGGACTTCAGGTACTGTAAATGACCACAAACATTATTTGGAGCCAAATTCTACTCCTTTTTACCTTAGGAGGTGTCTACCTTATGCTCAAATCCATTGATATATTCATTAATCGCTTTGATACAACAGCACCCCTCAGTTTTTAATTATGACTGAGATTGTTAGGAAAAATCCTAATTTTGCATTTGACACATTTTATATTTGTGTATCACTTTTTTTAATGGCCAGCTATGAAAGGAAAGGGAATTACAATGAATATAGTAAATTATTTTGTATAGCATGAGGTTTCAGATTAGCAGAAGGAGATAGAAGCCGAGATTCAAGCACAGAAAAACAGCTTTGCAGGTGGATTTGAAAGGAGCTGGAAATCAATGGAGTTGAAAGTTCCCAGGAGCTCCATATGGCAGGAACCGTGGGAGAGGAGGCTCTCACCAACTGTGCAACAGTCAAAGGGAAAAGAGTTGAGGATGATGGTGCATGTGTGGAAGTCAGTGATCAAATGTTAGCTTTGGTAATCAGGCACAACTGGAAAATTCACAAATATTCACCTCCTGAATAGAACAGAATGAATTACTGGAGCTTGATGGCCAGCTGGAGAAAGACAACAAGCAAAAAGTACAGGACAAATAGTTAAAAGGGAAAATGGAATTGTTACCAAAAGAGATTAGAAGCATATGGCAGCATGCAGGAATTAGAGAGTATTTTAAAATGTCACTTTTCTTGCTCGTTGTCTTAAATAATAGTGACTGAGAGAGATCTTTCTTTTAAGTGAGCAGTACCTCATTTTAGAGCATCTGTGGTTTGCTTGCATATTATCCATTAAGGGAACTTTGCTCTTTCAGAAGCTGTTAAAGTAGGAGTACAAGGAACAGTGATACTGGTGCTTAATGCAGGGAATGAAAAAAAAAAGAAGAAATGGGAATGTCTGGAGGAGCCAGTGGATGGCAGAAGAACAGAGCAGCCACTCCCAATCTCCAGTTGTGCTCCCAGCAGTGCCTGTTTAATTAGGGAACTGTCCCAGTCTCTCTTCCTAGGCAGTGGAGGTAAAAAGGACTGGAAAAGACCAACTTCTTGCTGATCCTCACCTTCATGTAAATTCTAAGATACTATTTTGTTGTCAATGTAATCAGCACCAAATGCCATCCATGGGAATTCTGTCCAGGCAGCACAGTCATGGTTCTCCTGCACTGCCCATCCTTTCCCAACCCTGAGTCTCTGCAAGCCTGGCAACTGCTTTTGCAGTTGGGACGCTGGCTGGATTTTTGTTCTTGGAAATGGTGGTCGTAAAAGTAGCTTCTGATTATCTACAGAGATTTGCTTGTTCACACGGTGTGAAAATCCAGAGCCTGATCCTGCTGCTGAGCTTTGTCAGCTCTCACTGGCATTGGGGAGCACTCGGCACCTCCTGAATCCGGCACTGAAACCTCTCTGTGCTGAGCCACCCCGCATGGGAGGGATTGTGTGGAAGGTGACACGTGCTGGACTGTAAAACTGAAACACATAAATGTGTTCCAGCAGTGGTGTCAGAGATGCTCAGAGGTTTATTTCAGACTTAATTATCCTGATAGTGCATTAGGAATGGCCAGAGCCAGAAATAAACTCAATGTGTTGGACCTGATGATCATTGTATGTCCCTTCCAGCCCAGAATCTTCTGTGATTCTGTGAATTCAGCTTTGGCCCAGCAGCACTGGGGAGCAGCTGGGCTGGTTTGGGTCTGGTTCCTCTGGATCAGGAGGTGTCAGTGAGGTCTCCTCCCACGTCCCCCTCACCCCATGGAGGGGACAACCCTCCTCTGCAATCCCAACCTCCTGGGCCAGGGAAGGGATGGCAGTGAGGCAGAGCTGAGGGGAATAGGGCTGGGGGAGCAAAGATGGCATCTGCCATGAGTCATCTGGAAGGAGAAGAAAATAAGTCCGGGATCCTCCAAAGCCCAGCTGGAACAATAGCAGAGCCCTGGAGAGGGGGAGGCTGAGAGAACAGCGTGAATTTTCTAGCCACAACATTCCTGGTTGTTCTGTGGTGTTGACAGTGAAAGCTTTTATTCCTCTCCAAGTCGCATAATCCCAGGAATGCCGTTCTTGCTCTCTGCAGCCCAGTGGTGGGTTTTTTCAAAAAGCTTCATTTGCAGCTATGAATTATATGTACTCAGATTGCTTAACTACAAACAGAGGATTTTCCAGGTGGGAGATCTTGGTTAAGAAAAGAGAGATGGAAACACAAGCTGTTGGAGTAATAAGGCCACTTGGATGCAGGTTGGGCACTGGAGCAGCAAACTCAGTGCCCAGCGAGGAGCTCGGCAGGGCTGGAGGT
Source organism: Vireo altiloquus (assembly GCA_013396875.1). Taxonomy (NCBI): domain Eukaryota; kingdom Metazoa; phylum Chordata; class Aves; order Passeriformes; family Vireonidae; genus Vireo; species Vireo altiloquus. The sequence continues at coordinate 30,271 of VZRF01004849.1, forward strand.
CCCCGTGGGTTAGTAAAACAACAAGGCAAAAATGTCTTGGATGCTGGGATGGTTTACTGGCTACAGACAGACAAACAAAGGGGACAGTTATGCCACCAATTTATGTTTTATTGGAACTGTCAGGACAGGGGAGGTGCTCCTGCAGGATTTTCTCAGTGGAGAGCAGCATGGTGTTCACTTGACAAAATAACTTGCTCAGCTGATCTCACCCGGTCGCTGTTTTCAGCTGAGCCAAATTCATGGGATTTATGGCGTTCATTACTTTTCTTAAGAACTCGAGAACATTTGTATTGAGCTGCATGCTATTCCTCTAAATCTGGGAGAACCATATTTCAACGACCCTTGCAGAGTGAGAGTTGAAATTCCCAGTGCCTGAAACCAGAGAGGATGTGGACTCAAAAGCAGCGGATATTCATGTTTGATGATTTTCTGAAATGACAAATGTTCAGACCTTCATCTTCACTGAAACAATTGGTGCATCATTGGATTCTTCATTAGGAAAAATCATTCCAGAAGATTGCAAGCTCCAATTAAATGTTCTCTTACAACAGAAACCGGAGGGGTCTGAAATTTAAGGAAATTGCCAATTTTGGTTGGTTTGTTCCTGAGTTGGGGGCATTGCTCAGCGTCCCCCAGGCCAGCTGAGGGAGGAGGGGGCACATCTGGATTCACAGAGGTTTTGGGGGAGTGGAGCAGTGCTCACTTAAAAACTTCGAGAGTGCTGAGAAGCAAAGGAGGAGTCCCTGCAATTAGGGAGGACACAAACAAGAAGTGATTAATCATCCTTTGCATGTTTGTTTGAGTTTTTGGTTGCATTTTGGTTTTTATTCTTTGGTGGATTCTTTTGGTTGTTTTTTTCTGTTGATTAGGTTTTTTTAATTGGGATGGCTTTGTAACATTTTGTCCTTCACTTGCCCTTTTCACAGTGCTTTCAGAAAATTCCTTCAGCACTCTTCACACCACCTGAATGAACCTGACCTATGCAATATTATTACTATTGCTATTATTATTATTATCCTGATTTAGAAGGAGAAGACTTTATTCTGAGCTTAAATGATCTCCCTAAGTCTGAAGGGGTTATTTTTACCTTTTTGGAACCTTAACCTGTCTTCAGATTTATTGCAGCAGATCTTTCCTGTCTCCATTCAGAGATGTTGCAGAATAGATCCATAACCTTTTTAAAGAGTTTTTTCTTTTAAACAGCATTGTAGTACACTGTTGTTTAAATAGGAAAGGATTTAGGAGAGAGAGGAAATTACTTTTCTCATCTTACCCTGAAACACGGAGGAAATTTGGTAACAGCTAAAAGATTCTAATTATGCCTTTTGGTCACTATCCTAGTATTCCATGGCACACATTATCCTGCATAAGTATTATAAACAGGCAGAAATTAAGATACTAAAAAAGCCACAACACTCTGGTTAAGGCAACTGTCTTTTGATTCTTTCCTGACATGTACACGTTAACTTCATGCACTTCAAGACAAGATTTTTTTTTTAAAGGAATTTGAATGACTTTCTGTGGTCCCTTTGTTTACTTCAGAGTTTCTTTTGCAGTTTCCTTATGCTGCCCTGGTTCTGATAAAGTCATTTACAGCTGGGGGGTCTGGAGAAGATGTGTTTGTTCGGGGTTTTTGAATTTTGTATTTTTTTTTTTTTTTTTTTTTTATGAGATGGGTATTTTGCATCAGGGACAAACTCAGCATCACAAGAGCTGTGGGGATGTAAGGAGGGAAGAGTTGGGTGTTGGGAACCTGAGTAGGATCCTAGTGCAGGGCATGGAAGAGACAGAACACCCTGTGCTTTGCAGGCTGCTGGTAGCACATGGCTAAAACTCATCTGGTCACCTTGAAGACTCTGTATTCCTCCTGCATGTGCTTGGCTTGTTTCTTTGAGAAAGGAAGGAGAGAGACTGGGGCACAGCGAGGAGCCGATGGAGCATCTTCCTGTGCTCCCACCGGCTCCTAATCCAGCCCCACAACATCCCTCTGAGGTTTGTCGGGAAGATGAGTGGCTGCGAAACTGAACTGTGCCACCTGAAGACTCCTTGGAGTAGTAAAAGTGAAGCTCATCTGGCAGTAGTGCCCAGGGCAATGGTTGCCACCGTGCCTGGAGGGATTGCAGAGGTGTGTGGATGTGGTGCTGAGGGACACGGGGCAGTGCTGACCCTGGCAGTGCTGGTTCATGGTTGGGCTTAAAGGCTTTTTCCCACCTAAACAATTCTGTGATTCTGCTGGTAAGTGCTGGGCCAGGCCTGGCTGCTTGGTTTGGAAAGCTCAGGTTTGCCTCTTTCTCTTTTGGGCATCAAACCCAACTTTTCTCTCTTTGAGAATGTTTAATGCCCAACACAATTTCAGTGTAGTCTGTGAAATTCCAAGTCCCCTGCTTTTTGCATCACTTTCTCCAATTGTGTCACTCTTTATCACTTTTTTTATTAATTTACCACATGACCAAGCACATGTGAGCTATGTGTGGCAACTTCAGCTTTCTGCTGACACCAGAGATGATTGATGGTCAAACTTGAAACCTCATCTATTAGCCACCAACCTGAATAAACAAGACCAGTGTGGTGGCTTAATATTAAAAGCTATAAAACCTTCCTGGGGGTTCATGGATTAAATCAACTTACCAAAATGAATTTTAAAAAAAAAAAAGCTTTCTCGGGACCAAAGAAGAATGAACACAAGTAAATGAAATAGAGCCATCCTCGTCCAGCAGACTAAAGCCCTCGTGAGGGATGAAGAATTGCAATTTTAAACATCCCTTGAGAATGCAAGAGGAGACACAGTATTTGTGGATCCTAGGGAGGCAGCTTGAGGCTGTAAAAGAACAAAAAAGCCTTTAAGGCACAAAACCCCTATCCCTGCAGACATAGCTTTCATTGGTGAAAAATCAGTGTTAAAAAATAAAAACCTTCTGCCGTTAAAATGAGTAGCCATTAGCCCACTCAATGTTATTTTTCAGTTGTGAGAAGTGATTTAGATTTTTGCCATGCACTATTTTAGTCTCTTGGGTCAATAAACCTTGATGGTGACTTCAGCCAAACACACCGGCAGGTTGTTGACCATAATACAGCAGGAAGCAGCTGGGAATTTATTTTCATCTTCTTGTGATGCAATTACCAGTGAGCAGAGCTGAAAGTAGCATGTTTTGTCTTCTCAAACAAATTGGAATTGTGTCCAAAAGAACAGGTTTTGCTGCAAAAAAGAGTGCATGTCCTGTCTCTGAAATAGAGTGAGGGATCAGCCCCAAGCCAAACTGCAGCTACCACCAGGGCTCGTTTCTCATGTTCTTTCTCCATTCTCAGCTGGCCCTGTAAGATATCTCCATACTTTAAAGCACAATTCAATGTTCTTCCTGATTTTCCAAGAAACGCCTTTATCAGAAGGGAATGATCCTCTGCTGCTCTGCAGAGTTAATAACATGTGTTGCCAGCATTGTGAAAGCTGGCATTATTTAGAGGACAACTGCAGATGAAACGACTAAAACCAGTGACCTAGTTGCAAGAAAACTGTTGCACAATTAGAAAATTATTATTTCCCTCACAGAGCAGTATTGAAACTTCTGTTGCATCTGCATATTGGCCAGGTGATCATCCAGATCCTCTTACCCAAATTAAATAGATCTTTATTAATCAAAATGTAGGCAATAAAAGCATTTTGCTGCTCTGGCTGCCTGTTTCTGGCCTAGTCTCACCAAGAATAAATGGAACATGTTGAATCAACTGAAATAGATATTTCTGCTCTATCAAGGTCTCCACCCAAATGAGCTGTTGGCTCAGAAAATATTTATCCTGGCACAGCACTTACGCATAACTTTGGAAGCCTTGATAGAAATAGTAGCATAAATTTATTGGTGTAGCTCTCAAAAACATAAATTTTGATCACTGGCTTCTACACAAGCAGAGTTCAAACGAGGTTTCCTGTCTCACCTCTTTTTTCCCTTCAGATTTGCATAGTGGCATCACTTCCTTGCAGTTCCCAAGGAAAGCCTCTAATTGCCCATTTGCATAGAGATTTGGCAATTCCTCCTGCCTGCCGGGGTGACTCAGAGGGAGAATTTTCCTAACGTTTCATCAGATTGTTTTATTCCTTTTGTATTGATAGTTGCATGCTGCATAATGCAGTTTGTGGCACAAGCTGCCGTTCCCATGGGATGGAGTCGGGATGAACTTGGCCTCAGGGTCTCACGTGTGGAAGCTCTGGGAGCTGGGATTTGGAACTCATGACTTGTTCAGGTGTAAGGCTGCGGCTTGGACTTGTGGTTGCAGTGGTAGATTTCAGCCATTTGGGAAGGAAAAACCAGCACCAAATGGCCTTGGTGTGTAACCCATGGGAGGAAAAAAAAGATTCCATTTGAAAGGTTCAAGATACTTTATGAGTTAATCTGATATCAAAGCCCTTTGATCCTTTATTTCCATATCAGCTGCTAATGCAGAAAAACAACGAAGTCCTTGCTTAATTTGAATTAAGCAGTTATTCCTGTTGGAAGTTAAGTACAGATGTGAGGCCCTGATTCAGCCAAGAAGGAACGTGATGGGCTGACCTGAACCACACTCTCTGTGTTACCCCAGGTCAAAACTCATCAAATCCAACCACGCTGGAGAGATAAGAAGCACAACCCTTCCACCTGATCTCTCTTCATATAACTCTGCTCTATAACTCGTGTTTACTCAGCATCTGTTGAACAAAGTTGCCCATGACAATTTCCCCCTGTTCAAACCTCCTTGTTTGGGGGTATTGGAACAGGTCTAAGATGCTCCAATCTGCTCATTGAAAGTTCTGTAGTCTCCGTGAGGCTGGGGAAGACACAAAGTGCAATCAAAAATAGTTGCAGGATGAATAATAATAAAAAGTCCACAAAAGGACCTAGAAGTTGAGAAATTTTGTAAAAGAGATCTTCTTTTACAGTAACAGTAAAGAGTAACTCACCTTGTCTAAGGGAGTAAGGGACAAATGTCACCCCACTGACCTGGTTCAGATCGCACCAAAGAGAGACACAAAACTTGTGATTGTCAGTTTGTAAGGTGTGTCTGTAGAAATGCTCAGTTCAGATGGATTTAAGAATGATTTCTCCTTCAGACCATGTCCCAAACAAATGCCTTATGTTCTTTTCTCATGTTTTTTCCTCTCCATATATATTTTTATTCTTATGTTTTCTTTTGCCTGTCTTTGTCTTTTTTACCTCTTTTGCTCTTTACAGGTCTTCGCTGATGTTTCTTCTCTCTTCTTTCCTGTCCCTTTTGATAGCACAATCCTGTGTTTATTTGGCCTCCAATTTGGGCAAAAGAAGCAAAAACTTTACTCTCCAGCATCTAAGAGCAGCCATGTCTATGTAAATTTCTCTTTATTCTGTTACAGTTGATTACTGTACGAGAAGATTATGAAAAAATACTCAAAGGGCTGATGCCAGCATCTTCCAAAAAGGAATTTGAAGACACAATTTCATCTTTAAAATCTCAGGTAAATTCTTATTATTCATCTTAAGCATTTTGGGCTGGATAAAAGCCATCTCTTCTAGACAGGGGGTTATGACCCTCTGAAATTTGGCCAAAAATGCTGAATAAGTCTCAACACCAAATTATGGCAGCACTCACATGCTTTTCACTCAGTCACATTTCACAAAACATTTCTCCTCCAGTTTGAGAGCTACCACATTTTAACTTTTGGTCCCAGATTTTTCTTCCAGGAATAACGGTGCTTTTTTCAGTATTTGGATTTTTTCCTCAGCCTTCAAATACAGCTCACAGTTATCTTTCATCTCCCTTATCCTGTTTCTCCTGAAGGAATCATTTAGAGACTGCCTGTAAAGGGTGAAGAAGAGAATTAGAAATTATTTTCTTTCCGGCCTTGTAATAAAGCAAACGGGATTTTTTTTTAAGATGTTTGTCTAAATGACCACTGTGATGTTTCCACATTTTCCTATATAAAGAGGCTCTGTCATGTTTTGTCTTAAATATTGCAAACCACCAGCTCTTGTACAGTAATGTAGAATCAGTATGATTTATATGAACTAGACTATTAAATCGCCTAACAGGAATATCCAAATGTCATTGGAAATAGGGAACTTCGGATTAATTGAGTGTGTTTCTTGCACATGGTTCCCACAGAAGTTATTTGGGGCTTTTCTATTCCGTGTATTGGGAGCTGGAAGAAAACAAAATGTCATCATTGCCTGAACTCCAGTGAGGAAGGATAAATAGCCATAAAGAAGGGTGATCATAGCTATGGAACAATGGGAATCCAGGGGAAATGCCATCAGTGTTTGCAGGACTGTGCGTGTAACTGAGCTGGGAAGGACTGGGATCTGGGGTCTGTCCTGGCTGAAGGGAAGAACTGAAACAAGGACAGTGCCAAGCTGGTGACTCAGAGCTGCCCTGAGCTCTGGGAAGAGCACAAACCTGAGGACACTGAGTACAAGTTTAGGCCCATTATCATCACATCCTTATGCCAATTTTCAGGACCATTTTTGAAGAAATTGATCTGCATCTCATTTCTCTTTCTTATGCAGTCTTCTCTATGGGGATGATTGGCAATTCAATGTATTTGGGGTTTGTTCCCCTTTTTTTTCTCTTTGAAGTGCATAAGGGTTATAGCATATTTTGCTCTGCATGAGACAATTTCCCTGGCAGAGGCCACCTTCAATGGAAGTAGGAAACTTCCCTGGCATTTCCCTGTGCAAGTGGTGACACAACTTCAACACTCTGGTTGTAAACCTTCTGCTTCCACCTCAAGGGGTCCCTAATGGGGGTGATGCTCTTTCTCATTTAAATAGTCATGGGAAATAAATAGTTAAGGGTCTATTGGGGAAATCTATTTCCAGGTGATAGTAAAAAGCTATTTTTAAAGATTCCTAAAAGGACTCTTAGCACTGCCTGGTAGGAAGCATCACTCTGAGCTAATACAAGAATACCACACCTTTCAATGAGTTAAAGAAGAAAAAGTAGAATCTGATATCCACCTGCAGGGCTTCTGTAAGCAGCAGCAGCAGCATTTCAAAGGAGTCAAAGTAACTGCACACATGAAAACCTGGGTGCTCTCCCAGAAATCCGTCGCTGCTGGCTGTGTTTCCACATGCGCTGGCGTCGGAGACCACTCGGGGAGCTGGGCTGTCTCTGAAGCACAGGTGTCCTGCTCTTTGAAAATTGTTGAAATTCCTGTTTGAAAACATCAGACAAAAAGGGCACTGGAATCTCTGCACCTGTCAGGATTATTTCTTGTTGGAGGAGGATGAAGAGGATAGGCTGGGTAAAAGCACCACACGGGGATATAAATAAACAGCAGAAAAAGAAAATACTTGAGGCTTGGGTGAAGTTTTCTAAACATGTTGCGAAGTATAAAGGATTGCTGCCTGATGGTCTGCTTCTGGTGAGGTGGCCAACAGGGGATGCAGTGCGTTAATAAGCGCGAATTTGAAGAACAGGTGACTACCTCAGTCACAAGAGCAAAAGTGCAGGGATCAGAGCACAGGAATCACATGGGAGCTGCGAGGAGAACTGGAGCTCCCAAGCCCTTGCACAACCCAGATGGTGCCACCAGCTGGGTTTAACAACTGGTTTGACTCTGTTCCTGAAGGAGTAGAGAGCAGAGCAGAGCCAGGGGAGTCAAGAGAACAGTCTTCTATTGAATATTAATTCTTCTATGCTGGTGAAGTATTTCATTTAGGTGAAGCATTTTATTTAGGCAGGAGAGACCAGAAAAATTCCTTTGATGAAATGAGCACAAATATATTAATTGGGATTTTGTACCCTATTTTCATGTGGGATGTATTTTACAGGTAAGTTTTCTGCTGAGAAGAGTCCTCCAGGAAGACCTGACTGCCTACCACGCCAAAAAGTACGGGATTATCTTTGATCAATTTGTACCACTTCCCACCTGTGGGTCCCAGTTCTTGAAGTTCTACGGCTTAATTCAAAACCTCCAACATGGGTGCAGTTTTAAAAGCTCCTTATTTTCAGTAAACAAGCATCTGAGAATTTTTCCCCAGTGCTTAGTCAGTACTGCTAGAGCAAGATTAGAGAAGTTGCAGGTGCTTTGCAAGTCTGGGCTTTGCCTGCATGTCGAGGCTGAGGCGGTGGCTCCTGCACAGCTGCAGCTCTGCGGTGATGCCACCTCCTTTTGAGATAGAAAACAATGATGCAAGGCAGAATATTACAGATCACATCTTCAAAGCACCGGATCTCCGTGAGCCTGAGCTTTTTTTTTTTTTTGAGGCGTTTACAGCCTCCCATATAAATGATGGCAAGTGCTGCAGCCATAAAAAGCCCGGCTATGCCTTTAGAGTAAGTGATTCACATGGAGAGGTGAGTACAAGGAAACTTCTTAGGAAAGCCACTCCATCTTTACTGTATTTATAGACATTGATGGTATTTCATATCTCACATGAAGGTTTCTGCAACTAAGAATGCGTGCTTGTAAAAGTAGTGTCGACATTTGTGAGAGATTTAAGCAACTGTGAGAAAGTTAGCAGTGTGAAAATACTAATCCTAAATTACTTGTTAACAGGAATTAGCTAAAGCTAACTGGAAACCCAAAATGTCATAGATCCCTGGTAATACGTCCAGCATAGGTAACTGTTAGATAAATAGAAAACTCCAAACCTGCTGCCCACTGGACCTAGCCCTGCTTTCATCCTGTTGTGTTTTTATAATAAGAATAATAAGGTATAACTAACAAAAATCTCTTCCTTTTCAGGTAGCTGATGGATCGGTGGGATCCCTATGATTTCCAAATGGACTGCTTTGACTAGGTTTGAAGATTTGGCTCTTGTAAATTAGAATGCATAGATTAGTAATTCTTCTGTTAGCACAAAAAAATGAACTTCATAAAAACATATTCATAGTTCATGCCAGCATGGATTTTGTTGTATCTTCTTTCTATTATTTTTTTATCATTATTTTATTACAGATTTATGTTTTTGATACACGATTTGATGCCATGCTGAGCTCGCTTACCGAGCAAGTAGACTTTGCTCTACTAATATTTTTGTTACTCCTTCCCAATACCATTTTTTTTCACTTTAAAACATGAAGAAAACCCCATTTTCTATTATTATTGTTATTATTGTCCAAGATGTTCTAACATATTTTGACATTGTTCTGTGTCCATGTGTTTACATAATATTAAATATTATTATTTTCTTATCTTTTTGTTTTGACATTATTGTCCTGCTTGAGCATCTCACTCACCTCAGTAGCCAGGGGAGTTTTGTATGGCTTTGTTAAGTGGGAATATGTGCTGTGTTTTAAGGGATTATCTTGGCACAAGGATGAGAGCACCATGGTGGCAGTGCAGGCAGCTCTGGCTGCCCATGGGGTTGGATACTTCGGGCACAGGGAATTCCTTCCTCGAGGACTGGTAACACAGTCGTGGGTGGTGTTGGAAAAGAGTCGGAAGTGATACGGCCTTGGTGCCACGTGGGCGTGTGCCAGCTCTCCGCAACAGTCCTGGGAAATCTGAGCAGATTCCAGAGGCTTTTCTGGGACAAGGTTTGAGGAGCAATGGAAAGCTGAAGGACCTGGTCAGCCCTCAGAGCTGGCCCTGCCTCCCAGCCCTGGGACAGCGCTGTTACCTCCTGGCTATCCGGGAGCCAGAGTGGACATGGGTACATTTGGAATGTGAACATTGGGATCTGCCAAACACAGGAAGGGCTTTGCTTTTCCTGGGCACCACCCTGCCAGTGGTGTTGGGATGGAGGCACAGTGCTTGAGAAGGGGCCAGAAATTGCAGTTCCAAGTGCAGCTGTGGCCCTGGCAGCACCAGTGAGAGCCTGCTGGCGGGGATGGCCACCCCTCCAGCCTCACCCCAGTGTCACCAGTGCTCCCATGCCACAGCTGGGCAGAATTCAGAGGCTCCCGCTCCCTTGAGTGCCCGTGGTGGAGATGGCTGTGCTGCCAAGTCCCAGCTCACCAGCTGGGCTCTTAGCTGCTCCTGGCACTGAGATGAAGGAGGAGAGGCTTTGGCAGGCTGGCTCTATCCACCCCTCCTCCTGGCAGCGCCCTGTGCCAAACCTCGGCTCTGGCTCTGGGTGCTTTGCTGGTTGTCAGCCCAGTCGGGGCCTGGGCAGGTTTTCCACCTTGCTTGCATCAACAAGTGATTCTTCTAATCACAGATAAGGGCTTGTCATGGCTCCTCTGATAAAGGAGGAGGTGCTGTGGCAGGTGCCACAAAGCCTTGCCTGGGGGAACGGGGAGATGGAGGAGCGGGAATTTGTTGGGATGCATTAATTGTGGGCAGTCAAATGGTTTTCCCCTGAAAGGTGCAGGGCAGCGGTGGCTGGGCTCTGCAAGAGGAACAGGCTGTGGGCACTGGGATGTACCCACTGGGCATGGCCTCGTGTCCAAATGGCAGAGGTGGGGACAATGACAACTCCTCTCATGCCCGAGGGAAATGAGACATCTTTGATTCTGCTGCTCTGCTTGTGTTTTTCCATGATGCCTGGCTGGTTTTAGTGCTTTTGACAGCAGGGAGGGGTGTACATCCATAAAGAAACACATGGACCCTCTTCTAGCTACTTGAATTCCTGAATTTCCATCTTTTTGATGGAATTTGGTTTCTGATGTCACTGATGGTCATAAAGCACTTTGAGAAAAGTAGATGTTGGTCAATCAGGGGGATTTAAAACTCTCAAACTCTCCAGCATCAACTAGAGCTTGAGGACCACTTTGCAGGTGCTTATGAACCTTGTAAGAACTGAAATGGAAGTTTGGGTGGAATTCTCTTGTAATTATTAATGTTGCTTTGATAATTTTTGGAACAAGTGAGAGAGTCCAAACTGAAGGATTACAAAGATTTCCATAGTTACTACTTGCTCTCTGCCTCTCTTTCCCTCACTTGATAAGGAATTGCCAGCTGCCAGGAGTTGGCTTCATTGTCCCTAAACAAGCTCTGGCCAAACCAGCTTGAGTGTGGTTACAAGCTTGCTTCTATTTTCTATTTATTTAATTCACCCATTTTGCTGGGTGAGAGAAGATTGTTTCACCCTCTATAAAACCCCCAAGAAAACGTCACTGTAACATTTTTCACGAGTAGTGAAAGGGAGGTGACCCTTATCAAGGTGACACTCGATTTCAGTGCCACTCACAGTTCTTGTGTTACATGGAACAAAAATGCTCCTTTTTGGCCCAGCTGGAAGAAAAGGGATGCAAGGTCCCTCCTTCTGCTTGCATCTGCAGCAGAGCTTTAATTGTGCTGGGGGCAGCAGATACTCCTTGTACTTGCCCAAATCTCTTCTGACTCTGGTGGTTTCAAACTGAGAAATGATTTTACTGCACCGAAAAATATTTTACAATGGTTAGAAGAAAATATTTATTGAATTTTCTGGTAAACACGCAAAGCTTTGATCCTGATGCCGAGAGGTCTCCATAGAGAATCTCTATAGGATCTGATTTTTTTTTTTTAATTCTCTTAATGCACTGCAAGTGCTCCCCAAGTCCTGGAATGGACTGGTGGCACCATACTGCTAAATCGTGCTTGGTCCCATTTGGAGGGTACAAAGGAAAAGTAAGACATCAGATGTTGTATGAAGAAGTTTCAGAACACAAGGTCATTTTAATTCAGCCTTTTTTTTCCACGGAGCTATCTTTTCCAAGCTTTGATATTTTCTTCAGAAAGGTCATTTCCTTTAAGCCTTTGTCATTAAAGCCTTGTTCTTTAAAGGGCGCTATCAAAGCATGCAGAAATTGCAACTTACTGAAACTAAAATGCATGATCAATTTTAAGTCTGCCTACTAAAGCCCTCTTCAAATTAGATGTGCTCTGGTACTGGTGGCTTCTTTGATAAAGCCAGGGGAAGATATGCAGTTGGTCAATTCAAACCACAAAAAAAATATTATAATTAAATAAAACTTTTCCTCCCTAAATTGGGAAAAAAAATTGTGCACAGCTTTGAAAGTATTGACAGAACTGAATGAGGGTCTGATCCTGCAAAAATGTGCCTTGTGTGAGAGAGAGAGTGTTCTGCATGTAGGAGCAGTTTGTAGCACTTTTACACAGCGATTGTGCAGCTCTGTGTTGTTATCTGGCATTTGTCATAATGCAAATAAGGCAAAACCCTGGATAAAATATCATTTATTTACATTTGCTGCCACAATTGGTCTCTCCTTCACTGACAGAGAACCAGGGAACAAAAAGAGTGGAGACTGTGTCGTGCCCTTGTTCTGCTGTCCACAATCCCAATCTCTTTTCATCCCTTTATCCCATGAACTTTGGGATAGTTCATCCCATGAATTTATGACTACAGGTCATAAGAGTTTTGCTTCCTTCCAGGCATCCTTGGGAAAAGACAGGCTTTCTTTCCTGATGGTACTCCATCTTCTAAAGGGAAACTTTAATATTCCTTTCTACCCAGATATGTCCAATACGCAGGGCAGGATTCTCGGCAGACCCTTGGGAAGGTGGAGATGGAGCTCACCTTCACACAAGGAGGATTTAGAGCTGAGATCTTCTTTGAGCTGCTCTCTAAAACAATTTTATCTGCAGAGCTGGGTCCCAACAGCCTGTTTTGTTTCAAATGCTCCATGGGCATACAGCTTGGTGGAATGGAGATGGGCTTTTTATATGGCAACACAGGATCCAGACTCGGTACTCGGGGCTGAAAACAAGGAAATGTGTGTTGGTAGAATGAGCAAAGTAAAGGAACACCTTTATCTCAGCTGGGCAGTGAAGTTGTAACAGTACTTCCACCTTTATAAAATCTATTCAACAGATTTATACTGTAGGAATCTTGTTCTTCTGCTATTGAAACTCTTATCAAAGTTTAATGCCAGGCAGAGCTGACCATCCTTTCAAAAGAAGGTTGTGAATCCTAATCCTGTTGTTGTCTCAAGCTAACATTGAAGTTAACTTTGCCCAAAGAAAGGATTCAAGCAATTCATTAAAACTCTAGCCCTAGAATCCGTAAGAAATCTGTTGGTGGAAGTGATCCTGGGCTGAAATCAAGGATGTAATACCACCCTTGGCTCTTCACTGAGGAGTGCTGGGAAGTGCTGGAGCGTGCAGGACTTGTTTAATGAGATTGAGTTGGCACAAGCTCAGATGTGTCACATGGCCCTGAAGGTGTGGCAGGTCAGTCTCAGCACCAGAGCTGAACACTCTTCTCCCAGAGCAAAATGATTGCTCAGAACTGACACTCTCTCTTTACATTCAGAGCCCATCTAAATCTCTCACCTAAATTTTATACAGTCAGTTTTCATACAATCAGACTCCCATTGTGCATCTGCGGGTGGTGGAAAAACAGACCTAAGAAGGTGAATGACCCCATGTGGATTTCATGATCAGTCAGAGCCTGGATGTTTGCAAGGCTGTGTTTAATTGAGCTCAGGAATGATGTTACATCTTCTGAGACTTACCGACACTTGCTTGTCATTGTCTTGTTTGTTCACCCTTGTTGGATGAGGTCACTGGCTAATTTCAGTGTAGATCTGAATTTACAATGAAGATTCTGAATGAAAACTCTGCTGCTCTGCTCAGGAGATCCTGGAAGCATCCCCACAATCTGAGGTTTGCTCCAGCACAGGTGGTGGCCCTGTGCTGCTCCAGTGCCTTTGTTCAGACCTTTGGTGTGGTTCTTCCTGCACCACTGAGCTGCTTTGCTGCAGTTTGAAATATAAATACTGGGCATGGTAATATGGAACCAGGCACTTGCTCCAGGGTCCAGCTCCCACCCCACACCCTGCCCCAACATCAGCAGGGCCAGAGATTAGGGACAAAAAGCTGCAGGACAAACCAGCCACTTCCCAGAGCGGCACTTCCCACCTGAACCTTCAGCCTGATTCAGTAAAGCCCATCTGCAAACACTTAACCTTGAGCCTGCACTTCAGTTCAGGCTTATCCCCATCCTTGGATGTGCTGATAAATAAGGACCTTCTGGAGTTTTAGCCCTACAGCCAGGATGGATGGTTGACTCATGCCTCTAGTGCACATCATACCTGAGCTGGTTTATGCTCCCAAATGTCTGCCTTGAAGCTTCCTTCTCTAAACAGCACTGCTGTACAAACAGAATCCTTTAGGTTGAAGAACTTTAAGATCATTGAGTTCAACTGTATCTCCACCATCTTCCTGCCTGAAAAATCCTTCAGCACCCTGTGAGCTGCCCGTACAGCCTTCAGTGTCAGCAGCTCCAGCTTTGCTGTTGGGTGACTGTAGAAAGGCTGGTACAAACATCTGATCCACAAAGGATGACTGAAGTTCTTACCCCTGGTCAGCTGGTGGGGGAGAAGCAGCTTTCTGTGTGGAGTGGGCATATTTTTTGGTTTTTCATTGGGGTATGTTGGTGGAATCAGCATATTTAACCTCTCTGGTGGATCTAGTAAGGGCTGTCAATGATTTCCTTTCACATATTTCTAGTTGGCGGCTGATCCTTTCTCCCCAGGCAATGCAAACCCATATTTTAGCATAGATGCAGGAGCTTTGCTCTCAGGAGCTGTTGTGACAAGCTGTGCTCAGCTGACCTGTGATGCTGAGCCTTGTGCAGGATCCAGCCCGTGGGTGACTTGGTGTGGTGTCAGCACCAGGAGGCAGGTGAGCATCAGGTGCCCCTCAGGGAGCCCTCCCTGGACCCTGCTCACTGCACTTTTACCTTCACCGAGGAGGAGCAGGGCTTTGCTGGGGTTGAGCCCAGCAAAAATGAGCAATATGAACGTGGATTTTCGGTGTCACTTTGGGAAGAGAAATCTGTTGTGGTAATCCTGTAGGAGAATGGGATGGGAAGTGCTTGGTGGTCCCTCTCTGCTGTGTTGGGGCTGTTTTCAGGAACATAGCCAGTGTAAAGTACAGGGTTGTGAGCAAGAGAGTGAGAAATGCCAAGCATAAACTGAAATAATATTTTTAAATTCGTGCAACTCCCAGAAGCTTTCTCCCTGATGTGAGCAGATCTCTCTGGATCTTTGCTTTTCTTTTTTTCATATAACAGCCATTTCCAAGTAAATGTACACGTACCCATATGAGTGCAAAGCTGTGAAATAGCTGCATGGATACTTAGAAACTTGTATTTAGAGATCTAAAGACCAAAAGGGACTCGGAAGTGGCCTAGGGACACTATTCTTAAAACTTCCCTGAATTAATTTTCCGCTTCAAATCCAGTGGGTTTGGCTGGAAAAGATCATCTCTATTAGAAAAAGAACTACTACCCAAATATTATTGAAATCCTCTTTTACATTGTTCCTGACTGTGATCAGAAATTCCTGCCTTGAATATGGTGCTGTTAATTACCTTCTTTTTTTAATTTGTGATTATTACTTTTTGATATCACTTTTTGCTGTTTTCACTCCCTCTTTGCATACCTCACCTGCAATACTGTTCCATCATTATAAAAGCATAATTATATATTATACATAGGTTGGTGTAGCTAAAAATATTTCCAGAAGTTACAGTTATCAATCACAATTTATTTTGTGACAGAAGTTTCTCCCCAGGTTGATTTTTCTCCTGTTTCCAGCCTGGAAACCAGTTCTGTGCAGGGGCAGCCACAGAATTGTCCTGCCTGGGCACAAAAGGTTGGGCTTGGGAGAACAACAGGGAAAATACAGCGGAGGAAACACCTCGCTGAGTGCCTGTGGTTAAAGCCTCGCTGGAATCACCCTCGGTGCGGTGCTGGGAGTCCCCGGAGGCTCCTGCAGATGTTGTACCCCGAGGTCACAGCCTTTGCCCTTGCGTGCCGCCGGCTTTGGAGCCAGGAGCCTTCCCGGGCGTGTTCTTTGCCGGGCAGGCAGGGGGGAAAGCCTTTCCTCCCCCCACCGCGCATTTGAAGCTGTGTTTTCAAAACAGCGCTTAGGTTTTGATGCTTTGCCTTGATTTGAATGCCCCAAGGGCTCTTTGATTGAGCGTCTTCACAACCTAATGCTCTCCGAGAAACCCAAACACTCTCGGCAATTAACAATGTGCAATTATGGGTGGGTTTATTTGTATCCTGACCTGTCATCTGGGCTGTGCTGGAGATTGGGTTGGGGGTGGGTCTGGATCCTCCTGCGAGGATGGGACTTTGGGGGGGTTCAGCTCACAGCTGAGCTTCGGGAGGGGATGGAGCAGGGGGAGAAGGTGTGAACCCCAGCCAAATTTCACACTTCGCATCTGCAGTCACCTTTGGGTTTAACCTTTGCTTGCGCGTGGAGAGGCAAAGACGTGGCTGGTCCCTCTTTAAGCACTCGGGTCTGTTATTTTCCCTCCCAGGCAGAGAGATGTCAGGGCTTACACTGAGCAGCTCCAGGGAAAGCAGTGACAAGGCAGAGCACTGGAGGGGGGACAGAAGAGCGATGGATTTACAGCAGCGCTGCCTCCTGGATGTTCCTGAGCACAGATGAAAGTGGGGATGGCAGCCTCTCCTCTCGATGCAATCTCGGCCCGCGGAGCTGTGCCGTGTTTAACGCGGTTACGCGAGCGAGACGCCGCTGCCAAACCCTGTTTTCCTCCGTGTGTGGCTTGACAGAACATCGTGTTTAACCTCAGAGCAGACGGGATAAAACAAGGTTCTCTGTCAGGACTACAAATTCATGTTTCTGTCTGCACCTAAGCTCTGTCTTCCCCTCCCAGCCGTGGCTGTTTCCATCGTGCGGATAGGTGGGATGTTTCTGAGAGGACACAGCAGCCTAAAGCCTTGATCTTTTAGTCTGAATTAAGTTCCTTTGAATTTATGCACCTAAACCACTTAACCCCTTGGAAAAATGCCTTCAGTCCCTAAAGAAAAGCCCTTGCAGTGGTTTGCTCATCAGCTTGGCCCACATCTGCTCGTACCCAGATGTTGCCCCAGCTAAAAGCAGCCTCCATTTAGTCCCAAGTGTTACATACGTGTTCAAAACATCTTGTAGAGCCCTGCATGGGAGTTAATGTGTAACAGGGCTCTCAGCTCAGCATCTCTGAAAGCTGTCCAAGGCAAGCCCATCCCCAGCACGTGGTGTTCCCAGATGGAAGAGGAGAGCAGGGACCCAGCTCCATCCTGCACGGTCCATGTATGGAAAAGCTCGAGTACTGATGGTCTCTAGCACAGCTCCCCGATATAATGGTGTAATAATTAACAACAGCATCTGAGTCTCAGAGCCTGTTCCCCCCAGAGCTGATGCTGGGTCCAAGAGCCCCATCTTGATCGTTGATCTCCTGGGGGTGGATTTGAGGCATGGAAGATTTGTTGCTCGTGCTTTGGCACATCTGTCTGAGAAATCAGATTGGCACTTCTGCTGGGTGCCAAGTGCTGAGAGCTGTGGAGGGGGCTGCTGCAGACACCTCCCCTGCATGGACCAAGGCTTGAAGGATGCTTTGTCGGCATCTCTTTGTTGTTGGCTCAAAATCTGGCCCCGCTCAGTGCTGTGGGAGAGAGCCCATGATGGATAATGGGATCTCCCTGTTCCCAATCTGATGGATGGGAGCAGTTCATACATGGAGCCAAGCATGGTGCCTTCTCCTGGGAGTGGTGTGATTCCAGGACTCTTCCAGGACAGCTCAGAGCAACCCCTGAGTGTCCTAACGAGCCCCCTAATGAGCTTTGTTCGGGGGCTGCAAGCACAGCTGCCGTGGGGACAGCTGGGAGACGCACGGAGCTCTTGGGCCCTCCATATGGATGCTCTTGACCTCTGAGGCCACTGAAACTCCATGTGGCTGCTGAGGACACTGGAAAGGGTCAACCCCCTCTCCACACCCCCAACAAAAGGAGGGTTTGGCAGACACAGCCAGGACCAAGCAGTGAAAAGGTCCTAGAGGGAGGTGGGGGAAGCGCTGCTTTTCCAGGGACACAAATTTGCAGCAGAGCAAAATTCCCTTATAAACACAGGTTGGAAAAGCAGCTCCCACACACACAACCCTCACTGGGTGCCCGGTAACTGGGGCCAGATGGGTCTGATGGGGCTGGGATCCAGCCACGGGCATGGAGAGGCTGCTGCGGCTCGGCCGGGCAGCGCGGGGTGACTTTGAACCCCCTCCTCATCCCCACAGCTTTGTTATCGGGGCCATTGTGGGGCCGCCGGAGCCAATCCCCGCCAGCCCCGATTCAAAGTCCAGGTGCCAACCAACTTGAACTCTCCAGCATCCCTGCCGTGAAGCAATTATTCCCTCAGACACATTCATTGTTCTCATTACACCATAAATTGTGAATGAATTAAACATGCACTTACCACTATGCACCACAGCTGTCAAGGAAAATAACACACCAATATCGCATGGGGCTGGATCCCTCTCCCACTCCTCTCCCAGGAAGGTTTGCTGCTCACAGGGCAGGAGGCAGCAGCCAAGCTCGCTGGAGCTGGTATTTTCTTTATGGAGAGGCCAAATCTCTGTTCCCACTTACAGCAGCTCAGGGCAGGACTGTCTCCCTTGGATTTGATGTTTTAATTATGGTTTTTCTCCCCTTTTGGCCACATCGATATCACTGCTGCACAGGGGGAAGGCTGGTCCTGAGCTTCCAGACATTCCATGTCTTACTTGGGGCACAAAATCCTGCCGTGGGTGTGAGAGGAGAAATCTAGTTTTGCTTTGGGCTGGTGGGATAGAGCCGCTGGAGCCCCTGTGCCAGCAGCAGGACATGCCTGGCCCTGAACCCCGGAGTGCAGGGTTCACTTCACGAGCATCCCAGTCCGTACTGGGAATTTCACTGTACGTGACTGATAGCTGGCAAGGGTAGCTGGCAAAGGAAAGGTGGTTTACAGGGAAGCTGTAAAAAGGTAATTCAGATGCCTGACTTGGTTTTAGGGTGCTGTATGCACACACACACACAAACACTTTCCCAAGAAGCTGCATGGGCGTTTATTTATTTTCTAATCTCTGCTCCATGTCCACGGAGTTCATAGAGCCGGAGCAATCTCCTGGCGTGTCCAGATAAATTCCCTGATTGTTCTTGCTCCAAAGAGAGGACCTGGAGCTGGCGGCTACCTTGGGGTACAATGTTGGGATTCACCAGACTGGATTACAGAGGGGGCTTTTCTTCTGAGTGCAGGAGCTGGAAGTTTGTCTGCATTTCTCTCCTTGCACCGCATCTCCAAGGAGGTTTTCACTTTCTAAGAAGGATGTTACCCACTGAGCTATTCATAGCAGTTAAATGAGAAAAGGGGTTAATAAAATACATGCTAGAAAAAAGAAAATAAGATTAGAAGGACTGATGTTTTGGCTGTGAGGCCTTCTGTGGGCTGCAGAGAGACAGGGAAAAAAAGGAACAAGATTATTATTTCTTTTCTCTGGCTCAAAGAACTTCATGGCCAGAATGGCACCACTAATCCAATTTTCTTTCTAACAAGTATTTTATCAACACCTCTTTCTTTTTCCTCCCCTCTATTCTCCTTCCTTCAGTCTCTTCACTGACATCTGATTAGTTGCATTAAAGTTTCAGCTCCAGGCTGGCTCTGCTCACAGAGGCATTCATGGGGCTCTCAGGAGCGGGGGACCCCCGGGACTGTGCCCATGTCCCCACTGCTCACGTGTGCCTGTGCACACACAGTCCCTGCACTTTCTGGGCACCTGGTTTTCCCTCGCCGACCACAGCAAAGTCTCTTTTCCAGGCGCTCAGCCCCGCTTGGCAGAGGATCAGATGCAGCTCCACTGAAAGCAAACAGCCGCCTTTCCGAGGGAGTAAATATTTCGCAACGTGTTACTTCAGTCCTATTTATTATGAACATATTTTCCCTTTCATCCGGGGATTTGCCAACGCTCCGGAGTCACAAAACCTCGCCGTGGCCTTGCGAAGGGCAGCTGTGCCTCTCCTTCCCCTGCTGTTCCAGGGGGATCCAGAGAGGTTTCAGCCAGCCCTGGCTCCCCTCTGGGAGAGGGGGATGTGTTGCAGGAGCCTGGGATCATCCCCTGCTCTTTCCCAGGGACACCTGAGGTGGGGAGTTTGGTGTGAGCAGTGGAGTTGGGTCATGGATCAGAGAGAGGAGAAGTTCCCATAGGACCAGGCTGCCCCAGTATGTCCTGTTGGGGTTTTGGGGCAATACATTGGAGGAATGGGTAAAACATGGGCAGAGGAGTTGCTCTCCTGTCATCTCCTAAACCTGCTAGCAGGAGAAAAAGGGAAGATCTGGTGTGAGGGATGGTGCTGGAGGAGGGGGAACAATCAAGAGAAGACCCTGGAGAGGACCCTTTATCTTGGGCAGAGGAGAAAATGAATTAAAGCCGTAAAAGAACCTGATTCATTTTCATCAGCCCATGACTCCTGTCTGGCTGGGGGAAGCTGTTGCTACACTGACCTCCCTTCCTGAGGTGTGATGGGCCGGGGCTTTGAGGGGTCCTGTGGCTCCAGGCACTGCTCCTCTGAGTAGGTGGGCTTTTGGTGCTGCTGTTTTTTCCTTCTCTCAAGGACTAAGGAAGCAGATCCCCTCCCTGGAAGGTTTTCCTGGTTCTGGGGAGGCTCTGAGGTGGGGCTTGTCCACCTGTGAGCACAGCAGCAGCTCTGGGACTGCTGGCACCATCGTGTGCCTGGGTCAGTCCTGGTCCCCTGGAAGATAAAAATCTCCTTGTGTGTGTTGGGGGCTTGGCTCAGGGAGCAGATGTCACAGGGGAGTGTTCTTGGTCACCCTGCTGCTTTCAGAGGGATTGGGATCATGTAGAGCCAAGAGGTTTTCTCTACTGTGTTTGACTCCATTCCTCCATATAATGAGCTGAAAAAAGACGACAGAGTAATAATCACAGTGCAAGAGGGGGTGTTGCTGCAGCCAGCCCTTCCTATGGGATGGGGCCCAGCCCTCCATGGGACGAGCCCATGCTCCCCAGGTTAGGGTTTCCAGCAGCCGAGGAGGCTCCCCAGGAGCTGGGCTGTGCCCTGACCCAGTCCAGGCAGCCTGTCCAGCAGCAGCATTTTTACAGGAACAAGGAGAACTTTATTCCTTTGTTACCTCCTTGGATCACCTCCCTCTTCCCTGAGCATCCAGGTGCTGATAACAGGCCAAAGATCAGAGCAGCTGGAGCAGGAGCGAGCGGCTCAGCCCTGGCTTTGCTGCCACAGTTTGGGATTACTGTTTAGCCAGGAATTAGCTGGCGCAGGGACCCCTCCTGGTCCTCTGGGTTTGTGCATGGAGGGCTCTGAGGTAGAGAAGCAATGACCTGCTGTGGCTTGGGGTGCGAGGAATATCTCGGGGTGTTCCCATTTGTTCCTAATCCTTCTTGGCTCTTCTCATCCCTGGAAAATGAGACCGTGTTGGAACATGACCTTGGTTCAGCATATTAATTAGTGGGATGTTTAAGATAGGTCAGCAGTTAAGTGTAGACAGGCACAGTCATGCTCAGTGTAACATCAGGGGATGGGAGTTAATCCTGCAATTCCAGTGGGATTCACTCAGCACCCGGTGGGGGAATGACGATCAGCTGGAACTTTTTTGTCAAATTTGAGTTTCGATGGGAAATCAAAATTTTCTGCAAGCAGAGAGGAGTTTCTGATGCATGGTTTTTTTCCTCCCCTCTATAGCAAAGCTGAAATTCCAGGGCCGGTTGCAGCCAAACCCCAGAAAGTGGGAGTTCTGTGATGCAGCAGCAATCTGCAGTGGACGTGGTGGTGTCACATGGGTGGGTGACACTGCCATGGCCCAGCCACTGTGTGCTCCTCCACTCCCCCACACTCTCCTTCCAAGCCTTCCATGGGAGATGCCATCTGGGTCTGTGAAATGCACAGAGTAAAAACTACAGCTCCCGTGTTGTATTGCATTTTAAAAAAATAAGGTATTTTGTTGCAATATAGGGTTTATCAGGATTTTCTTTGAGTTGGCTCAGTTTTCTTTGGAAAACCTTTCCTGTCAGCACATTTTCCACTGATTTGATGGACAAGACCGGCAGGACCCCACTGAACCAGCAAGTGACCCCCCAGTCTAGGCTGTGGCAGCACGAGCACCCCGGGGTGCACCAGCCGCCAGCCATGACCTCCCTCACTCCGTTTCTTCATCCCAGACATGGTGTTTGATGTCCCTGCCTGGTGTCACCTCTTTCACCACCCCTTCTCTGGACCCCCAGTGCCACGTGCCCGCTCCACAGCTGCCCCTCACGCCGTGTCTGTGCAGGCTTCGTTAGCATTTCTCAATCAACGCTTTCTCGTTAGTGGCTGGGGCCACTGGGAGCTTTGAATGAAGGTGGAGCCGGGCCAGGAAAAGATCCTCTCCTGAAAAATTATAATGAAAGCAATAATGGCTGGGTCCTTGAGCAATGCCTGCCTATGACAATCGTTGTCTGGAGGCTACTTAATTACGAAACTCTGTTCTCAGCCTCAGGCTTCATGGTCTTGTGCCTTTACTCCCTCTTGAGCAATGTTTTATTGCTATTGTCCTCAACCTACTTCATATTAAGTTCAGAGTATCTGAAAGTTATATGAAATATATGTTGGTTTTCTATTCTATTTGCACTAATTTCTTGTATTGTGGGGTTTGTTTGGTTTTTTATCAGTATCTGAAAGCCTAAAGCTGGGATTATCTAAAGGATTATAGGAGAATTAGGCACCCAAAGCCAATTGATTTTTCACTGTGAATTAGCCAAGTGCATTTGGAGGGCCGAAGATTTTGGTCTATGCTCATGGTTTCAGGTCCACCTTGTACCATCTCAGTAGAGAGCTTAGCACAACTCGGGTGGCCTCAGAAAGGTGCTGAAGCAGGAGCAGTCAGTAAGAAAGTGCAGGTACGAGGAGGGAGACGTGGCCCTGAGACATTAAACCGCCTTTGAAAATCTCCTTCTGACTCCCCGAGGCTCTCTTGAAAACGCCACTCTAAGTTACCATCAATTTTGATAATTAAGCACTGATTTAATTTTAGAGTAACAATAATTGTCAACATTTTCCAACCCAAGCACCTTAAATTAGACACGCAGCTCCAAAGGTTGGCACGGGATCAAAGCGCGGCGGTGCGAGCTTTTTGGGAGATGCTGAGCACACACCAAGGTTGTGCTCAGGACTTCACAAACCCAGGCCATGTGGGCTTGGTCCCCTGCCAAACGCGGTGCGCTCAACATGCGTTTCAACACCTCGCTTTAGGCACCTCGGATTAAAAAAAAACTAAAGCAAAAGAATTGGCTGGGAGAGCGTTACTCCGATTTTCCCCGGCCGGTGAAAGCGCAGGTCGGCTGTGGTTCTGTGGGGAGAGGGCTGGGTCACGGAGCGGAGTCCATGCAGGGTGTGACAAGGATGTCACCAGCAGCCTCGGTGCCAGGACCGGGACAGCAGGACCGGGACGCAGCCGGGGGGATTCTCTGAGCCTCCTTCCCCACCCTCCAAGAAGGGACTCCAGCATCCCGCGGTGGCTTTGCGGTGGGTGTTGGCAGCAGGGAGGGGTGGCCAAGGACCTTCTGGGTGACAGCGGGGTGCAGGTGGCTGAGATGCTGCTGCTCCCAGGGAAGGGCAGGAAGGATTCCCTTCGAGGCATCCTATGGGATGGGATCGTTCCCGAGAAGGAATCGCGCTGCTGGGCATGGCCCGGTGCCGGCGCTGGGGCCCCCTTGCTTTGGGGCGGGGGTCATTGCTGGGGCCGGGGAGGGTCCCCAGCGCAGGGCACCCATCCCGTGTCCGTCCGTGCCAGCCCGGCGGGGCCTGCTGCCGTGGCGAACATCAAAGCCGTGATTAAGCCAATTCTTTAATCGTATCTCTCCGCGCCCTTGATGAGGCTTCACCTCGCCGTGCTCCCCACGCCCAGCCCCACCCCGGGTTGGTGCTTTTGCTTTATTATTAGCAGTGATTCGGGAGTTGCTGGGGCTCCTCTTTTTTTCTTTCATTCCCCCGCTTTTTTTCTCCTCACTTTTCCTTTTTTTCCCCCTTTTCCTTCCCAAGGCTCCTGCCAGAGCTCGGTGTCCCCCCAGCCCCCCGAACCCCCAGCCAGACGTTAAGGGCACATTCACACCTCTTCTCCTTGCCTTGTCTCCCCTTTATTCTTATGAAGCTCTCATTGATTATTGCCCTTAAATTCCTCAGTCCGGTCATAGATAAAAGGATAACCACTTCAAAGCAAAGTGTTAAGAGTTTAACCTCGAGCTAAAAGAGTGGACAACAAGGTAATTGAGGGTAATAACTGATCACAGACCTACTTTCAAAGGCACATGCAAGCCTCACTTTCAGATGGCTTTAATTTTATTAACATTTGTAGCAGCTCTAGATGCTTTTGAATCATTACAAACTTCAAAGCTTGAGGTAACACTCCAAATGGAGAACCTGACACCAGGTTTTTTGTTCAGGCCCACATCATACTGATAGTCTCTCTTGCAAGCATGTAACATCTCTTCTCAAACTATAAAAACCTAGATGAAGAAAATATTGCCAATAGAGAAGATCAAAGCCTGAACCTCCCTTTGAATGATCCCAAAGAAGTCAAAACAGAAAACAACAAGGGAAAAAAAATGCATCTACATTACTCCAACTGTCTTTATCCATATTTAAACTTGTCTGCTGAGGCAGATGAGGATGGATCATTCTCCCTGAATTATCAATAATAGATTTATCAAACTATTTGGCTGATCCTCTGTTTCTCTTTGGGCATTTGGAGCTGGTCCTTTGGCTTTCTGTGGCATTCAAGCCCAAGAATTTGGAAACAGCACATAGAGTAACAGCCCTGACTCAGCTGGGAGGGGAGCCAGGTGAAGCAAACCTAAAAAATATATTTATAAACTGAAAACACAGAGATTAAAATGAAAATTATAAAAACACCCACAGTTCTCCCATCTCCACCCCTGATCACCACAGGAATAAAGGCCATCTGTGGATGCTGAGCTGGTTTATAGCCCAGTGGGGTCAGTGTCCCCCCCGTGCCCGGGGATGTGCCCGTGGTCACCCCGGGCTGGGTTTGCTGGTGCAGCTGCACAGCTCCTTGTGCCTGATCCCAGCACAGCCATTCCAGGGGCCACACGGTGAACGAGCCCAGGAATTGATCCAGGGTATAAATAGCCATTTTCTTTGTCTATTTTTTGTGTGAGAAGGGTTATTTTTAGCTGGGTGAGTTCCCTGAGCTAATGCCTGAAGCATTCACAATGAAGGGGGTGGCCCGAGGAAACGGGCTGGCCCTGCTGCCAAAAAACACATCCCTGCTCCCCTTGCAGAGGGGCTGCTGCCACTTCAGCGGGTGCCCAGGCTCCGTGCAGCTTCAGTGGTCGGGGAGAATCTCCCCAGCTGCTTCAGCCTCTGTAAAGTCATCAAGAGAAGAAAAATGACTTGGATTTTTTTTTTCTTACTGGTGTACAGCAGGTTTTATAATGGTGTAATCCTTTCCTCCTGATTTGCATCGGTGTAATAGCAGAATGAGGCAGGTTATTATTTTAGTGCACTTCAGGACAAAGGGCTGGGTTTGACTCCAGGGTATTTTACAGTGTCTCAGCTGTGACTGCAGCTGGTCCAGTGGTCACAGAATCACGGAATGGTTTGGATGGGAAGAGACCTTAAAGACCATCCCATTCCACCCCCTGCCATGGGCAGGGACTCCTTCCACTGTCCCAGGCTGCTCCAAGCCCTGTCCAGCCTGGCCTTGGGCACTGCCAGGGATGGGGTGGTCCTCCTATGACAGCTCAAAACTCCCACTGCTCCAGTCTGGAGAGGCAGAGCTGTCCCAGCTGGAGCAGAGTGGGTTTATTCAGGGCTTGGTGACCGACCCCAGGTCTCTGACCCAGGGTTTTTGTCCTCTCAGTTGGAGCCACGAGTGACAGATCCACATTCTCAGTGCTGGCTGGTGTCAGGTGTATCACAGGAGAGCCTCGTTGTCCGTGTTCACTTCAAGAGCAGATGTCAGCGTGTCTGAGCTTGTGGAAACCACATCCTTTTAAATGTATTAAATAACTCTGTTTTGAGCCTGCCCTGATATTACATTCTCCATGAACTGAAATCAATTTAGTATAAGCTGCTCTCTCTGTTCTTGGGTTGGGCATGTGCCTGTGTAATGAAAGGACAATGGAGTATTGCTTAAATCTATGGAGTTTATCTGACTTTCTTGTCTGAAGTTATGGCGAGAAGAATAATCAGCTATTTCAGCATTTCTTTCCTTGAGTCCATTATCAGAGAGGGTGGGTAAATGGGATCCAGCACTAAAATACCTGTTACAGATGCCCAAGGCAAGCCGTTGCAGACCTGGACCTGCACAAAATGTGCTCAGAAATCGCTGTGGCCACTTTGTTCCACTGGAGCTGCTGCCCCTCCTGTGCCATCCCCCAGCATGGAGCAGGAGCTGCCCCGTTTTCCAGGGAGCTTATCATCATCCCAATGGGCTTCAGTAGGGGAGACACATCATGGCAGTGCTCTTAATTAATTTAAACAGCCAGGCATGGGATGGGAATCATAGTCAAAGTGTTATTTCCATGATTTCCAAAGTTTTATTTTCCATTTCCAAGCAAAGTCCTTCATCCATGGTTAAGATGAGGGGAGTGCTCTCCTTCCAGCTTGCAAGGGGCTTGTGTGGAAGCTCTTATTTCCGTTCCATGCACAGAGGTGAATAGACCCTAAATGTATCTCTGGCAAAGTGCTCAGAACCAGTGTTTTTTGGAGGTGTGAAACCCCACAGCAGCGTGGTTGTCCTGTAGCCAACCTGACTCTGCGTTACCCACAGCAGGATTTCAGCTTTTCCTGCTTTCTAGGAGTTTTTAGGGCTTCCCCCAGGTGGAAATGTTCCCATTACAAACCAAACTTATCTCAGGAAGCAGCAGCTGGGACTTAGGAGGTGACAGCAACCTCTTGCTCCCCTCGGTGCTTCCTGCCACCATCACCATCCCCTGTCAGGGGCTCCCACTGCGTCACCATTAATGAGCTGATCTGCATGTTTGATTAGAAGGCCTTTGATTAGACATGTGGAGGGATGTGCTGGCCTTTTCCAGGGTAATAACAGCAAGGCAGGGACTGCTTCAGTGCCAGAGGACTCTCCTGGGGATGGGTTTTGTTCCTCAGTCCCAAGAACTGAAGGGCTCTTGGAGGAATAGAATGCTTATAGGGGAAATGATTATCCAGACACTTTGCTACCAAAAAAGGAGGGGGGAACTCCAAGTTGTGATGTGAAAAGGGCTTGGAATATGCTTTCAGGATAACAGGAGACTTGAGTTAGATTTTTTTTCTAATATTTAAAAAAAGGAAAAAGTGTTCTAATTTCAGGCCTGCTGGGAAAAGAGGGAAAAGTCCAGAAGCTGGTTTGAGACTGCATGCAGGAATGGGGATGTGGTCTAATAACACTTCAGTTTCTCCTGATTTTCAGCAATATGAGGTTCTCAGTCTCCCCAGTTTCTTATGGGGAGAAAGGATACTGGGTAATGTCCAGGCTCCTATGAAAGGATTAAAAAGCAAAAGGAGAAAATATTAAAATAGTATCATGAAGATTTTTACTAAAAAAAAAAAAAAATCATTAATGAAATGTATGTCCAAGCAGCCTTTTCGGGTCTAGTCAGGAGGGAGACCGACCTCACACTCACCAAGTTTCCCTTCCTTTGAATGAAAAGGGAAAACAAAGCTGCCAATATAAATTATTTAAGGATTATGGTGGAGGTTCCCACAGTGGAAGAAAACACCTTTTCATGCAATCAATAGGGCTTTGGCAGAGTAAGATAGGATCTACTAAAAAAAATGTAGATAAACCAGCAGAAGGAGGAGCAGTGCAATGTGATTTTAGATGAAATGGCACCAATAATTTGGTGCTGGTTTGGACAGAGGTGCTCAGGAGGGGTGACATGAAGGGCTGGTGATGTGAGGGTGAGGCCTTCTCCATGCAGAGCTTCCTCTCTCCAGCCTGCATTTCACACCTGGAAACAGAGGCATCCTTAAGAAAATTAATGTTCCTTTTGTGGCCTCAGGACTGGTCCAGCTTGTGAGAGGCATCACCCGGCTCCTGACAGCACCACGGGGGCTGGAATCTCACACCCTTCACTGCCCTTAATTCTGAGAATTGAATGGACAGGCAGAAACAAACCAAAGCAGGTATAATTTTAGGGTACTCAACTTTGACAGCACACCTAAAAATAACCATGCATAAAGGGCTTGGGATTTTTTTTTTACCCCTAGAAGTGAAAAGTTTTATTTGACTTTATGATCTGAAAGTTTTCCAGTCGTCAGGAAAGCCTGTTCTCTCCTAACCGTTGTCTCTCCTCCTGCCTTTTCCATTACCATCCTGCTTTAAGGGCTATGTGGATCAGGATATTCGGGTCCAAGAAGGTTTTCTGGGATGCCCAGTAGCAGGCAGAGGTGGGAGTGGGCTGTGGCAGCCCAGCAAGCACCAAGCTGCACAGGAAGGGTTAAACTTCATGCTGCAGCTGCAAAGCCCAATTTCTTTATTTCCTGTTAATGACATTATTGCCTGCATGAAACCATTGAAACATGTTTCTTTCATTTGTTTAATTTCAAATTCTGAGCACACTAGCTGGAAACTATGTTTAATAGTTAAACTCAAAACATTTGGATTTCCTTCCCTCACCGAGATTTGCAGGGAGTGCACTTCATACTTAGTTGGGTTTTCAAGGAGCCATTTTTACACAGCCATAGGAGCCAGCCAGAAAACAAACCGGATTAAATTGCAGAATCAAATCACATCAGTTCAGGCTGGTAACACATCATATATTTCCCTTCCTCTGCAGTCAGGCCAAGATACCATCAGCCCCAAGTCGTGTTCTCCTCCAGGAGCATCCGGAGCCAGGACACCCCTCTGTGCACGCAGGAGAAGGGCTTCCCTGAGTATGCCTGGAAAAAATGTTCCTGTTTCCATGAAAAAATGGAATGGAATCTCCTTCAGGCCTTGCCTGTACTGATGCTCCTGTCACCTCCCCACGTTCCTCCTGCTGCCCTTCACGTGCCCGAGAAGGGCGATGTGGGAGCACAGGGTGCGAAGGAGGGCACATGTAGGTGGATCTGAGCCACCTCAGATTAGAAGGGAAGTCCTTAAATCTGAGCCTGTTTGGCAGATAAAGCTCCAGGCTGCCACAGGCACGGTGTCTGTTGATGATTTTAACAAAGCCTCTGGGAGAGGTTTGTCCCCCTGTCTGGCTTGTCCCACTCACGCTCATGGACACTCACAAGCTGGTTGCTTGCGTGGGGGGAGTGTCTAAAAGTCACTTCATAAGCACTGACAGCATTAGAGCATGGAGGAACTGGGCTTTGAACCACCTCAGATCCAGCTTCTCCCTGGCACCAAGCTCTAATGAATCCCAGAATCAGCATTGCTTAACAGAAGCAGTGAATAGACGTGGAAAAAAAAGGAATGTGGCCCTGAACAGGACTTTAAGGAGTCATCGCTGTTGTTTGAAACATCACTGACCTGACAAGAGAACCACACTTGTTGTTCTGCCATGCTATCACGGGTACATTCCCAGGAGCCACAGCAGTGCTCAATTTTCCATCAAAAAATCTATATTTGTAAAAAAATGAAGGAGGTTTAAGTGTTACATTCAAGGGCGACGTGCAGGGACACCTTCCATTAGACCAGGCTGCTCCCAGCCCTGTTCAGCCTGGCCCTCACATTTCCAGGAATGGGGAACCTTGCAGCCCTGGTGTCCTTGGTACTCAAGCAGGAAGGTGGCAGAGAAAGCGATGCCTCGGTTGTGCATGGTGAGGAAGGGGTTGTGGAAAAAATAAGTCATGGGAAGTTGGTCATAAATATCTTCATTTACCTCTTTTGCCCCCACCCTCTGTTCAATCACTATTCTGTGCAGGTGATGGAAGGAGTTCAGAAATGTTAATAGATAGCAAAGTGCTCGTGTGTGTTTTATCAGCTCTCCTGGAACGGTTAATGCTGATACCGTGCCCCTTTCAAGTCTAAAAAATCTGGGCAAGCGTGTGCAGATAGCAGGGAGTGCACTGAACAAAACATCAAGGAAAAGAGTCTGTAGGGGGGAATGGAAATGGTAAAAGGATTATAGGAGAGAAAATGTATCGGACTTATCTGGCGATAGTCGGTAACAAAAGTGTGTCGGTTTATGAAATGAACTTCAAATCCCATAATAGTAATTGTGTGTTTTCTTGTCTTATTTGTGAGTATCTCTGGCAGTGCTTCTTTTCCCCCACTGGAAAAGCATGTCTGTGTGTGGATAATGCCCTGTGCCTGCAGTGTATCGGGAGATTACACAGCCCGTCGGGTTCATACCTCTTAAACTAATGGTGTTAAACTAGTTTATTAAAAAGAAAAAAAAAAGGAGAATAACTTCAAAGGTTCACATGTGGGTTGCAAACCTCTCATGTCTTCTGCATACAGGGCCTTCCTCTTATTTTGATCAAGACTGTTCCCAGCGCTTCTGTTGAAATAGTCTCAAGCCTTTGATCTCGTTATCAACGTGAGCACCAGTGCGAGCGTGGTGGCAAAGGGTGACGTCAGCCACGCTCGTGGGGCTGGATCCTGCCCTCTGTGGGTCCTCCCTGGGCTGTGCCTATCTCAGGGGAGTTTTCTTGCTGGGAAAATGATTTTTAGACCCCAAGGCCCTGGCCCACTCTGGCTCGGGGTCTAAATTGCCAAGGTGGGAAGAGTAAATGGGGCTTTGCCCTCCTCATGCTTGGCCAGGGAAGGGCAGGCACAGGGATGGAGTGGGGAGCAGGGAGGGGAGGGGATCTGAGCCATAGTGGGGGCTGGTGAGGGCTGTGCATGGAGAGGAGGGAGCTCAGCACGCTTGTTTCATGTTTCCTCCTTATTTTCCATCAGTGTCCTTGTGATCCCCTGGAAGTGTCCAAGGCCAGGCTGGACAGGGCTTGGAGCAATCTGGTCTAGCAGAAGGTGTCCCTGCCCATGGCAGGGGCATGGAACAGGATGAGTTCTAAGGTCCCTTCCAACCCAAAGCAACCTGTGATTCTGGGATCCTACCATGCTTTTGGCAGAGGAAGCACTTTCGAGGTGCATCAGCAGAGTCTGTGTCAGGCAGCCGCAGCAACAGCAGCACCGAGCTCTGGCCTGATGGTGGGGGCTGGCCTGGCTGTGGGGGCTTCTTTCGGGTTCTTTGAGGTTCTCCATGAGGAAAGCAGTGCCCTGGCCTGCACTGTGTCCCTGTGCACAGTGAAGGACTCTGACTTTGCCCCCTGGTTTAGGACTTGTGGCTCCTGACCAGCCCAATGTGGATGTTGCTATGATATACTGGGGCTGCTGGATTTGATTTGATTGAGCTCCTGGTCCCCTGTCATCTCCACAAAGCCCCTTGCAGGGACCAACAGAACAGCCCTGGTGCCTCAGATCCTTCACACTGCTGCTGTCTGACCTGGTGTTCTGCAGGAAGACAACAACCTGGAGCCATCTCTTTTGGAGCACAGCACCTGCCTTGTGGGCAGACAGGAGCCAGGCTAGCTGGGTGCAGGCAGGATGAGCCCAGGGAGTGTGGGCTAGCACATCTGCAATGCTCCCAGGGCATTCCAGGCCTTAAAGCTCCCTCTGCCTTTTTCTTTCCGACTTTTTTTTTTTTTTACTACCTGCTCTAAAAAGAGCTCATAGAGAAAAAAAAATTAATTTCTCTTTATTGTGTAGCTTCACTGTGGACTGATTCTTTTAATCTAAAATTATTCCTTTTTGCTGCCACAATCTGACTTTAGGCTTCTTTGCTGGCTGTGAACATGACACACAGCAGCAGCCAGAGAGGAGGGGACAGGCTGTGTCTGGCCTTTGCTGGGCACCAGGAGGGCTGAGCATGGCTGGAGGACACTGCTTTAAACAGCTTTTTGCAGTCGTTTTCTCCCTCATTTAACTGAGTTCTTATCTCAGATGCAGAAAGGCTAACAAATAAAATATCAATAGTTAATTTTCCCTCTGTTCAACCTGGGAATTCAGATTCAAGTTTAGACTGGAAAATCAGAAGGAAATTCAAAGATACTCTGCTTTCTTGATGACTGCAGCTGCTACCTGAACACAGAGATTCCCTGTAGATGTGAGAACAAGGACTTCCAGAAGCTGATAAAGATGAAGAAAACTCTGGAAGACCTTCCTGTACCTGCCACCGCCTGCCTGGTTCATCGGATTACTTTCAAATCCCAGGCACCAGGTGACTCTTCCCTGTTGGCAGGAGGAGAAAATGCCTCCCTGACTGGACACGCAGCACACCAACGGGGCCACCGCCGCTCTGGGCAGGACAAGCTGCTCCGTGGGCAGCTCCACACAAAGCCACGGCCCCAGGGGCTCGCCCTCCCCTCGTTCTGTGCCCTAAGTGATCCTTTCTGGAGGCTGGCATAACGAGGATGGTGAGTTAGGCAGGTGTTTGGGTGGGCTGCTCTTCTGCACGTGCAATCCCCAGTCATTTGGTAAATTAAGTCCCTGTCTGAGTGTCTGGGTTGCTCTCCCAGGGCATGGGAGCAGGGCGCTGTTATTGCACAATGGGATTTGGGGAAATCCAGTCGGTTAAATGACGTTTTTATGAAATAGGATGAATGAGACTTAATGAGATTTTCTTCCAAAGGAAACTAGTCCGAGGTTTTCAGCCTCCAGTATAATGGCTTAATTTTCTGTGCTGTAGCAGTAAATGGGACTTGGAGAGGTTTTTATCCAACATTGTTTCAAAGAAAGTTGTAAGGAGCAAGAGATGGTCAGGTCACCTTCTGGTGGTTGGAGGTCCTGGGCTGGAGGTGACACCACTGTCACCATCCCAAGGAGCCCAGAGGACACAGGCTGTTCATTAGCCCAGGAAAGGACCATTTTGTATGGCTCAGTAGCATCTGGCATAGTGGCACATCAATATTTGGCATTATGAGCAGCGAAAATATTAATAATTCAAATAATTCCTAACTGCTGGTTGTGCCTAGAAAGAGCTTTTACCGTTCAGCTCCTGGGTTTGGCAGGACATTGGCTTTCCATGCCCAGTGGTGGCCATTCCCAGGCCTGGAAAATGTGTAATTGGGCAGCAACAACAAATTCACCCACATGTTATTTCATTATTAGCCCAGGTTGCCCAGTGCAGGCATGGCCAGCTCCATGCTGCTGCGGGAGGCTCCCAGATGGATTCAGCCATTGGATGGGTGACAAAATTGTGGCTTCAAAGGACATCACGTCCAGAGCCACGACGACACTCAGCCTCTTGGGGTGTTTGCTTTGTGTTCTGCTGAAGAGGGGGTTGAGCAAGGCCTGGAGCAGGGAGAATCTGTGGCACGGGGTGAATCCAAGCCCCGGGTTTAGGGATGGTGCAAAGCAACAGCTCTTCCAACAGCTCGTACAGAGAAGGGTGGGAAAGGAGGGGCACAGCTCTGTGGCCAGGATCCTGGCTTCTGAACTCACATTTAGGATCAGGTTAAGTGCCTGGGACCAGCAATGGAGTATCCCTGGGATGCCCACTGCTGTTGTCCTATGTTCCCTGTCATTCCCTTGGGATTTCCCTTTGCAGGGCAGGAGAGGAAGGGCTGAGGTGCTGGGAGCAGCTGCGGTGCTGGGAGCACGGTCCATCTGGGCTCCAGTTCCTGGGGCTCTGGGTGTTTTTGCTGGCTGGAATGGGCTCTGCAGTGTGCCCCGGAGGTGGGGACAGAGCAGCGTGTGCCCCCACGGCCTGGGGACAAGGGCTGCTCCAGCCAGGGGCTGCACTGTGTGCTTGCATTTCCCGGGAGGTGCCCTAATGACGTTCAGGCGCAGCAAACGTGGAAGGTGCCGCTTCTTTTGCCAAAGGCTTTGCCACCTGCCCTGCCTGGAATGACAGGACGAGGGGCAGTGGCTGCACGCTGACAGAGGGCAGAGCTACTTGGATTATTAGGAAGGAATTGTTCCCTGTGAGTGTGGAGAGGCCCTGGCACAGGGTGCCCAGAGAAGCCGTGGCTGCCCCTGGATCCCTGGCAGTGCCCAAGGCCAGGTTGGATGGAGCTTGGAGCAGCCTGGGACAGTGGAAGATGTCCGTGCCCATGGCAGGGACTGGAATGGGATGAGCTTTAAGGTCCCCTCTACCCCAAACCAATCTGTGATTCTATAATAATGATAAAAATCAAGGCAAGCTGGGCTCCATCAGCTCTGCCAGCTGGACAAAGGTGGGCTCTGGACAGAGGGGCAGCTCCTGGTGGAGGAACTGTGGAGCCCCCGGGTCCAGCCTCGGAGCAGGCTGAGGAGGAGGGCAGGAGGCTCCCTGGATCTGGAGGGCAGGTTTGGGGACCAACCCCTAATTAAAACCTTTTGTACGAAGTTCCAAACCCTCCATTCCGTGCCTGGTTAATATTTAACAGCTGGGGCGGGAGATGGAACACAACTGCGGCCGGGCTTTGGCTGCTGTGCCAGTTCTATTGCAATCAGGGATTGTTTAATTAGCCTACAGAGCGAAAACAGGCCCGTGGATTATTTATATATATATATATATAAAAAATAATAATAATAATGAGGGACCCGCCCCGTTTTCTCCCCGACACGAAAACTTTTCGCGAAGTTGTTAATGCCGAGAGGAGGCCCCGCCGTGCAGCGCTGCGGTGGGCTGGGGAAGGGCACGGGGGGGATGCGCGGAGCGGCGCGGGGGCTGCGCGGGGCGGCGCAGAAAAAGGGGCGCCTGCGCCTTTAAGGCGGCGGAGCGGCGGCTGCGATCGCTTCCCTTTGA
>VZRF01004849.1:66348-233846 GCA_013396875.1 Vireo altiloquus
GGAGTTGAAAAGCCTGTTTACTTTTTGTCTTTGATGTTGGGAGGATCTGGTTTTGATTAGATCAATACTCCTTTTTTCTCTCCCCCCCCCTTTTTTTTTTCCTTTGCAGAGAGGAGGCTCCGAGGATCCCCTGCTGACTCCAGGCAGAGGCAGGCAGAGGCACAAGGCAGCTCCTGAAGCAGCCGGGAGCCCCTCTCCCCAGCGAGCTCCGGAGCCATGAGCAGCGCCGTGCTCCTCGCCCACCTCCCGGACCCCAGCAGCAGCTTCAGGGAAGACGCCCCCCGACCCCCTGTCCCGGGGGAGGAAGGAGAAGCACCATGCCCGCAACTCGCCAGCTCGTTTCTCCCCAAAAGCCAAAGCTTCAAGGCCGTGCCGGTGCCTCCTGCCCCGCGGAGGAACGAGAACGGACTCGGGGAGCCGGAGGGCAGCGCGTCCCCAGACTCCCCTCTGGCCAGATGGACCAAATCCTTGCATTCCCTGTTGGGAGATCAAGATGGTGCCTATCTTTTTCGGACCTTTCTGGAAAGGGAAAAATGTGTGGATACCTTAGACTTCTGGTTTGCCTGCAATGGCTTCAGGCAGATGGACCTTAAGGATACCAAAACTTTACGAGTAGCCAAAGCTATTTACAAAAGGTACATCGAGAACAACAGCATCGTCTCCAAGCAGCTCAAACCTGCTACCAAGACCTACATAAGGGACAGCATCAAGAAGCAGCAGATAGATTCCATCATGTTTGATCAGGCACAGACTGAGATTCAGACGGTGATGGAGGAAAATGCTTACCAGATGTTTTTAACTTCTGATATATACCTCGAATATGTACGGAGTGGAGGAGAGAATCCCGCTTACATGAGCAGCAATGGACTGGGGAGCTTAAAAGTTGTCTGTGGCTATCTCCCTTGAATGAAGAAGACCTTGAATGAAGAAGAGGAATGGAGCTGTGCAGACTTTAAAAACAAAATCTTGCCTTCGGTAGTTGGACTATCCAGCAAGACGTTGAGGGTTACAGCGAATGTCAGAGCCACGGAAACGATTGAGAACGGATACAGGTAAGGGAACCCCTGGAAATTGGGCTTTGTTTTAACTTTAAGGACTTGGAGAGTGTTTTTCAGAAGGTTGTTGGGATGGGAATCAAGGGGAGGCTGGGCTTCCTGAAGGGCTGAGAGCACAGCTGCTTCCCCACACCTCCCAACACTGGAATTTGTGCGGTGTTGTCTGAGTGTGGGGTTTTTCCCCCCTCTACAGAGGAAAACAAGATCCTGTGCTCTGAAGCCCTATTGGCTCTTTCAGTTCTTTTATAGATCAAAAACTTCATAGCAACTATGTCCTCCGGACATGCGTTAATTATTGGTTCAACTTTCAAACCTATTAAGAGCAGTAGTGGAGTGGATCATAGAGACACATGAATAATGTAACCTACCAGTTCCCCGACTCCACCATCAACCGGTGTTTAACGATGTTGGTTATGTGGGAAGCAATTGTGCGGTCGTGGAAGAGGAAATGTGTGCACTGACTGCATCAAACTGTGCAACTTGGGCAGAATCTGCTTTTATTTTGACTGTGTGTGTGTGATGTGCAGCCTCTCCATCGCGTGGGATGTTGGTGTCATGTCAGAGCCATCTAGGGTGGCTTTGAGCCGGTGCATACAGGAGAATACTTAAAATTTGAGTGTTTAAGGTGGGAGAGGCATTCCAGGTGTGGAGTAATAGATGTTTGGTAGGTCTTTGATGCTCTTATGTTGGCCGTGAGCTCCGAGTTAAACTCCTTAAGAGGCAATGATGTCGATAGGGATGTGGAGATGTTCCATGGTGACAGGGTGTCCTTGAGCCCTGGTCCTGGGGTGCATCTGCATTGCCAGACCCTTCTCTTTTGTTGGAAATGTTGAGGGCACAGCAGTGTGAGGGTGAGGAAACTAAGAGCCACCTCGAAATGCAAGGGGGGATGGGAAAGAGAGACTGATGAGCAAATGATGAGTTGTATAATCCTCTGAAAATGTATTCTTTCCTCTCCCCACCCTTGCCATAAATGTGGATTGTTGAATCAGGGCTGAGAGGAGAGGGCTCTGCTGCAGATGTGTGCTCTCCTCCGCTGGCCCGGGAGCCTGGGGGTTGGTATGGTGAGTGTTTGACATCTCGTTTACAGGAATTTTGAGAGCGTGTCTGTGATTCATGGACATCAAAGGGCATCGGGCTTCTCCCGGGGAGGCTTTGCTGGAGCGCTCCTCTCCTGCCCCCGGAGAGCTTCCAGCTGTGCCAGGCTTCCTGGTGCCGTGGGGTGCTGGCAGGGTCCACCCTGTGCCTGGGAGGTGCTCCGGAGCCAGAGGCCTCTTTGGTCCTCTCCCTGTGCTGGAGGCTGTCCTGCCAGCGGGGAGGGATGAGGTGCTGGGCGCGGGGACAGAAGGGATGCGCTCCATCCCGGCGTGGCCTCTGGACCCCTCTGCCGGGGGCTGCGGGGGGGCAGCGCTGGCAGCTGCTCTGTGGAGGACTTGGGCTTTGGGATCCTCATCTCGTGCCTGAGTGTTGCTGCCTGAGCATCTGCTGTTCTCCAGAACTTGGTTTGAACTGCTGCCCTCCGCTGGCTTTCCAGGAGGGGGATGTTTGATGCTTTTATCTCTGAGCCTTTGTTGGGATTCAGAGCTGGAATGGCTTGGCTCCATGTTCTACCAGAGCTGCAGGCCCTGCTAAACCCACATGTGCCTTGTCCAGGAGAGCTCTCACAGTGCTGTGGCTGCTTGCCTGATTAGTGCTGGGCTTTTTTCCTTTTCCTTTTTTTTCCCCCCTCTCTTTCTTTTCTTTTCTTTTTTGTCCAGGGATTAATGCAGCTTGCTCCTCACATGTCAGATCTACCCTCCTAGGACATTAGGTAGTGCGTTTTGCTTTGATCACCTTCTGTTGAATTTCCAGGAGCTTTTGCTCTCCATGGGGCCAAGAGATCTCAATGTAAAGAGAGGGGAGGTCAAGCTGAGATGCTGCTCAGTTCCTCCTGTTTGTGAAGCCACTTGTGCGTGCATGTGCTCGAAGCTGATGAGCATATGGATGGGTTATCTCTCATCATTCAGCATTTAGGATCGCGGCTAGGATTGGAGCTGAAGCTTGCACAGTGTCTTTCCTGGTGAGTGGCCAAACCACACCTCCCTCGTGTGTGTGTTGGAATTAAGGAATTTCTGTTCAGTGTGCTCCGGTTTTGAAGGGCTGTGCAGGCTCTGTCCATTCGCTTCGGTGGGTTTCAATGTGATTATCCCAGCGAAAGCCAGCAGCCCTGGGCTGAGCCCACCTGACGGTGGGAGCGCAGTGATCTCAGGCCAGCCTGGTGTTTGCCTGGGAGACCACCTGGAAATCCCAGGGCACGGAGTCATGGCCAAACCCACGGCAAACGGGAGACCGCAGGAACTGGACAAGTTGAAAGACTTTGTTTGGCCCCAGCACTGGTGATGGACAGGAACAGGAGAAGTCAACTGAAAACACAGAGTTTGCACCTGGCTGGGGAGCAGGCGCTTGCAAACTGCTGGCTGTATATTTGGAGCCCTAATACAGGGAATATTTTAAAAGCAGGGCCTCCCTCTTGTCCTCCCAGGCGACTCCCCTCCCCTCTGGGCTGTGGTGTGGTTAAAACTGGCCTCCCCACGCTGCTGTGCTGGACCTGGCCCCATGCTCCAGGAATTCCAGCTATTATTTATACGCGCTTCTAAATTTATCACGCACGACTTTGTGTACACAGAGAGTGCCTCTTCCTTTGCCGTGCCGCTGGGGTAACGTGGGTTTGTTCAGCCCAAGGTGGACTCATCTGCCTCCCATTAGTCTCTAACATCAGTGGGACTGGCCTTGCTGGGGGAAGGCTGGGGCTTGCAGATGGCCTTCTGCCGGCTCCCAGTGCTTCCTGGCCTTTGAAAGGACCCGCCGGTGCAGCTCCTTGTGTGTGAAGTTATTGGAACCAAGTTTGGCTTCAATTATCAAAGTAAATGATGCCATTGTAAAGCTATGCTCGAAGCAGTGTTCTACAATTAGAGCATGGAAGCTGTGATTAACATAGTTGTGTTAAAATACACTTTTTTTTTCAGGTTTGTGCATGTGTGGTTTTTTTTTCTTTTTTTTAAATGTTTTTAAACCCATGGTTGCCCAATGATGTTTGTCCCAAAAAAAAAACACTTAATGAGATTCAATGCTGCCTCCAACTGCTCCTTGTACAGTTTTTCTCTCTCTGTGTAAGTCTGTGGTTTGACCTGCCCAAGTGCTTTTATTTCTAAAAGCAGTCTGATGATAAAAACACCCCCACACTCTGAAACTGCATCCTCATAATAGGGGATACAACCAGGAGCCCCCCTGAAATTTTCATGGCATTATAATACCTCTGATATGGCCATTGCCTAACATAGCAGAGAGAGGGAGTTACATGCTGTGTGTCATCGCATCAAGATAAGAATAGGCTGAGAAACATCAGACATTCTCCTTGAAGCTCCAGAGCAACTGCTACCTGACAGCTGAAAACACTTTGCATATTGAGTTTGGAGCTGGGCTGTGTTTGTGTGTGCAGCATCTGTGGCAGGAGACCACCACTTTCCCTGGAATTTAAAACCCTTGCAGGCAACTTGATGCATCTGGGTGCAATTATTGGAGTAAGGTGGTCAAATTAAAAAGGGGAAAAAAATCCCCAAAACCATGAAACATAGCAAAACAGCCCCCACTGGTTTTCTGGAAGGATGGGGAGATTTCTGTGGGGCAGTGTTGGATGTGGAGCCTGGATGAGGACTTTAAAAGTACCCCTTTACGGGTTATTATTATTTTTTGTCCATGAGGTGTTGGTAGGTGAATGATGCTGCAGCCCTGATGGGAAGATGAGTTAGTTGTGACCACTTTCTCTAATTATATCTTTGGACACACCTCCTCTCCCTGTGCCATGCCCATAAGGACCCGCTGCCTCCACCCCCAGCTCAGCCTCTGCAGGCATCCTTCTGTGAGAACAGCGTGGCAAATCCACCCCCTGGGTGTGACAGGGGTGACAGACACCTCCCAGCAAGGTGCTGGTCCTGTGCTGGGGAGCATCTGCACCCCTGAGCCTCATGGAGCATCCTGAGCCTTGTGGTCCTCAGATGCACTCTCGAGACCTGAGATGGTTTAAAATCAAGTAGTGGGAGGAGCTCCATCCCTTACACATTGACCCAAAAGCCCAC
The DNA here is from genome assembly GCA_013396875.1 of Vireo altiloquus. NCBI lineage: Eukaryota > Metazoa > Chordata > Aves > Passeriformes > Vireonidae > Vireo > Vireo altiloquus. Next base: position 71,519 of record VZRF01004849.1, read on the forward strand.
CAGGGCTCTAGGAAGGGTCTCTGGAACTGCACATCCCCCTGATCCAGAGCAGAAGACTCCATGGTTTTTAGAGGAACTTTCTTGTAGTAGCAGCAGGATAATGTTGCTTTCACCCACATGTGGAATTAATTTATCTTTGAAGATTTAACTTCTTTCCTGTGGCATTCCTTACTATCTCAATTTTTTTCTTCTTCTTCTTCCCAGATCTATATTTTTTAACATCTTGATCTCCCCATCACAAATGCCTTGGCCTCCTTGGAAAGGAATGCAGCCCCGGCTGGGCTGAATACCTGCCTGCAGCCAGCCCCGCGCCGCTCATTCCAGAGAGGCCCATCTTCCCCGCCAGCCTTCCCCCTCCTTTCTTCAATTTTTTTCCCTTCATTTTATTTTTTAAAATGTTAAGTCTTGCTGAGGCTCCTGCTTTTGGTGCTGGGGGAGGAAGGATGGGGTGATGGGAGCACAGTGATGAGGATGGAGATTGAGAGCGGGGCAGTGGGAGGACATTGCTGTCACTTAATCCCAGCTGGTCCCTCCAGCCCCAGGGGGGCAGGGAGATGGAAAGTCCATTAAAAAAAACCTGCCAAGCCTGCTGGCACATTCCTTAGGCCCCCAAGTCCTGGGTAAGTGGCCCTAATTATTAAAATCAGCCGTCCTTATCAGATGACAAGGCCTTTTGCTTTGATATACAAAGGGAGAAGCTTAACAACCCCATCTTGCCCTGGAAGAGGAACAAAATGTGCACTTTAACATGTGGCTTTCAAACCTCCCTGCATAATCCCCTTATCACCTGCCAGGATATGTATATTGATCCTGGCTGGGAAGTTGGAGTGATGGAGGCAGCGGGCAGGGGGATGCCCAGGGCCCCTGCATGCAGTGACCCTGCCATGGTGACCTGGCCCTGCTCCATCACAGCCTGTGTCACTGCCCAGGTGTTTTTCACAGGACTGCTCCTGGGTGCTCAGCTCAAACATCCCGGCTGGGCTTTGGGTTTGCTTGTCTGGGTAAAGCCAGAGGTGTTGGGTTCAGTAACCCACGTGCCCATTAATACAACCTCCTGGCCTCTCCTCGCGTCCCACATCCATCCTCCTCTTCCCCACCCAACTTTTTGCAAAAAAAACGTGTTTAGGAGATTCTCCTAAAAGCTTGGACTTTTTGTTGTGTGTTTTTATAGTGCCAGGAAGGTGGCATCCATCTTTGGGAGGCCAAGCCTGGGACAGCAGTTCTCAGCGCTGCCCTGTGCCTCTGACATGTGGGGGTCCTGCCCCTGTAGTTCCAGGCAGTTCTCTTGGTTCAGGCAACACAGATGCCTGAACCAAGAGATAACTTGTGTTCCCGAAGGGATCCTAACCCTTGTCTTCAGAGTAGAACTAAGCATTGTTAGGTGGTTCCTCATGGCTTTCAGTGAGACTTGAGCTGTGAACTTCTTGGACTTCTCCCTTCTGGTGACAACAGCAAAACTCCTGCTGACCTCAGCAGGGCAGCATCAAGCTTTAAGGACTGAATTTTTCAGGGTATCAGAGAATGTAGAGGTGCTTCCTGGGATTTTCTAGAGCGCTTTAGAAGATGCTAAGTCTTCAAATTTGGGCTCAAGAATGTGTTTAGACAGAGTGTCCTGGTTTAGGCAGCACGCTGGCTGAGGTCTGAGCAGTGGATGGTTGGCTGGTTCTGAAGAGGTTGAGCAGGCAGTGAGTGTGGTTCCCATAAGGATGGTGCTGCCACGAAGCCCCAAACTGTCTGGTAACTGGGTTCCTGTTCTGTGTGTCCCAGGTCCTTCAAGAGGCACGACCCTGTTAACCCCTACCACGTGAACTCGGGCTATGTGTTCGCGCCGGCCACCAGCGCCAACGACAGCGAGATCTCCAGCGATGCCCTGACGGACGACTCCATGTCGATGACGGACAGCAGCGTGTGAGTATCTGGTGCTGGCCACATTTTGGGATGGGACACCTGTAAATCAGCTGTGCTGATGCTCTGTGGGGCTTGGGGGAGTGATGTGTCATCACCCTGCTCGACCCAAAGGAGGTGTGTGCCCCAACCAGGGCATGGCAGCCTCTCTCTCCTCGCGCCATTGCCGCAGGTATCGGTTGGAGGGAAATAATGAATCCCTCTCTTGCCATTTTGCAACTGCAGCTGAGCAAACATGTTCTGCCCTGGCCCATGGTGCTGCCTGACTAACCCAAGGAGCGAATGAATCTCCCTGAGCCTTTGTCTTAAGGCCAGGCTTCCTTAACTAGTTATCAGTCATCAAAGAGAAGGAGATTACTTCCTGTAGGAAGTACTTTCTGTAATTAACATTCGTCATTAATGTCAGAATGTACATTAATAGGGCCAGTGACCTGAAGGGGCAAATAGCTGCTCGTCTAATGTGGCTGGGGCAGTCTTCAAAGAGCCCTTTGGATGGAGCTGCATGGATCAGGTCTGGGTGTTTCAGGAGCATAGAGGGATGAGAGATGATGCTGTGGCTGAGCCCAGGAATTGCAAGATGTGTCTTCTCCTGGCTGCTGAGGAGTGTGCAGCTGGGAGCAAGGTTTGACTGTCAGTTTGCTTTCCCCAGCAGGACAGAAATGATGCTTGTGTTTCTGTAGAGGGGACAGTGAGGCTCACTTAGTGCTTCTAAGGACCATTTTCTTCAGCTGAGCAGAAGGCATATGTTGCTCTTAGTGTTTCACGGTCTTAAGTGCTCTAGAAGAGCCTACCTGTAAGCAGAGTGCTGCATTGCTGGTCTTTCATCTTGAAACTTCTCCAGTGTCTATGTCAGACATGTCCAGTGGTCCCTGTGTGCTCCTCAGAGAGATTTTCATGCTGGGTTTTTAAAGTCAACATGCATGAAGATGCACAACAGAAAACAGGATTTGCCAAAAATCCTTGATGCATAAACAAAAAGCTCTTTTTAATTTTTTTTTAATGCACATGTGTGTTTTGAACTGATACTATGGAAAAAAATAGTTTGTTGTCCCAGTAGATTCCCTTATTGAACAATATTGGCATTAAATAAAAGAGCTGAATCATAGGGTGACTTCTTTATTTCTTCTTACTGGCTCTGGTTGTATGTGATCATGTGTCAACAGAGCATTCATTGGGTTAGTCATTTCTGGACCAGTGTAGGGTCACTTGGGATTCACAGGGCTAGGATTATACCCTCTCTTCACAGCAATGCCAATTGTAGGCCTTATACAGATGAGAGCACTGAGTGAGAAATAAAGTGCATGGTGGATGAAAGGCTTAACTGAATCGCTTTCAGCCCATTGTTAGTCCAGGGGAGCTTAGCGGGGATGAGAGGGCAGCAGCCCGCTTTGAAATTTGCTTGAACAAGTGAATAGGAGCTCCCCATAAAGCAGCGCCTGAAAGGAGCTGCCTGTTTTTTCCTGCCGTAACAATGGCCCGCGCAGGCTGTGAGAGTTTGGGGAAGCTTGGCTGATTAAACTGCCCGCAGCTCCAGGTTGGGGGGCGGCAGGGAGGCCCGGGGGTGGCAGAAAGGGAGATTTCCTGCTGCACAACCGGTCCCCTGCACCCCGCGGGCCACGCTCCGGCCCTGGGGCTGGGAGCAGGCGGTGCACCAGGCTCTGGGTGTTTTTGGGAGTGGGAGAGGTAAACTGGCAGTTCTGGAGGCTGGGCTTAAAGTTAAGGCTGATGTAAAACTTCCTTTGCAGAGGAGGAGGAGGGCTGCTGCCAGCATTTCTGTAGAACAGTTGGGATTCGCGGGCGCTCCTGGCACCGGCTCTGCTGGAAGCTGGAGGTGTTGGGAGTGTTTTGGGGGCACAGAGCCACCCTGGCTGAGCCCAGGTGCTCAGCCTGTCAGGTTTTATCCCCCTGGAACAGGGGACCTGAGCTTGTTCTGCTCCAGCAGCGCAAATGCAAATTAGTTCTTTTGGCTCATATTGGTATCAACTGAAGAGGAAAAACTTGTTCTGGAAAAGTCTGTCAGACATAGCAGTAAAGTGAGTTTGGAGGTTTTTTTTTTTTAAATAAATCTAAGTCTGAGCTGCACTGGGATTAGGAGAAATCTCCAAATAATGCATAATCTGCCTTTTTTATATTATTCCAGAAGCCAGGGATCAATCTGTCCCTATATATTTTGTAATAGCCACAAAGCATCATGCAAATTTCTATTTCCATTTCTTGATTGGGGGGGGAAGGGGATTTTTTTTTTATTTGCTTATATCTTATTTATGGATTTACTTTGGACACAGGGGAATGCTGCTGAGCAAACTTCAAATATTACCTTATCTTACAAACCAGGCTTTTGATGTTGGCAAGATCAGAGGCTTGTTTCAGAGCCGTTGCCAAATGAAGATGGGAGTGAATGCATATGCGCATGAGTCTGATATTTCAAAGCAGCAGTAAAACTACATTCAGGTTAGGTCAGGCACATCTGAGTCAAAAGGCTAAGATAATTGGCTCAGCTTAAATGGCAGCTGACTGGGTAGAAGACTTCAAACTAGTGTTTCCCCCAGAAACAGATTGGCTTAGCCCCAGCCTGGTTAGCTGAAATGTTTATAATTAAACTCTACTATTTAGTGCCTCAACTCCGTAGCTCTTCAGCCCGCAGCTTTTAGTAGCCAAGAAAGTGAGTGCAAGTGTTGGCTGTTGGAGCAGGGGGAGAGGTGGTACCTGGAGAGCTGGGGTTAACATTTGGCCTGCCCCAAAACCTCTGGCCAAGTTCAGCCCTTTCATTTCAAAGGTGCTTTCTCCTCCTTGGATGAACCTCCAGCATCCAGGTTCCCCCTGCCCCCCATATCTCTTGGTGGACTGATCCTGGCTCCAGCTCCATCCATCTGTCCCTCCTGCAGTCAGGGGTCACTTGTCGTTGGTCCCTTTAACCTTGGCCTTGTCCATTTTCCCCCCGTTTTCTAGGAAAGGGTTTAGGCAACACTCAGCAAAGTGGCTGATAAAGTCCCTTCCCATTCCCCGGGCTGACTTTGCCAAGCTGCTCCACAGCCTCCCCATCCCAGAGAAATACCTCTGGGTTTTTTTAAATTCTTTTTTTTTTAATTCTGCATGTTGTTACAAGTTGCAGAACTCTTCTGCCAAGGCAGGGCTGTGGAAGCAGGGAGCTGGAGGTTTGATGTGGGGCTCTCTGGTGCAACCTGAGGAATTCTAGGGGGAAGGAGCAGTGTTTGTTTCAACCTGAGTGAGGGCAAATCTTAAAGTGAGGAGCCCACACTGTTGGGTCAGGGCTGCTTTTCCTCCTCCTTTACAAGAGAGTCCCCACTCCTGCTCCATAGCCTGTCCCAGGACTGTCCCTTCGGGCAGAGATGATCCCTGTGGAGCTGGGAACTCGAGGATACCCCACAAGGAGATGTGTGCCACAGCAGAGGGGCTGGGGACAGCATCTGGTGCTTGTAGGGCTGGAGGGAGGTGGGGAGTGCAGGAGGGCTGCAGGGCTGTCCCTGATGGTATCCTTGGGGTGGACACACAGCTGCTTCCCTGCTCCTCTCCACCTGGCCTCTTGGACTTCCATGGACAGAAGCCTCCTCCTTTTCCATGGAGTGTGTAATGGGAGTCATCCCATGGGTTCCTATGCTCATGCTGGCATTTTTACATACCTTGGAAATGCCTGTTTTACTGGGCATTCCCTTTGTTGAAGGTCATCCCTAAGAGACCCTTGTCTTGGGAAGCTCCAGTTAACAAACACATCTCTGAAGGTACAGGTGGTTTGGTTTTCAGCTTAGATTTGCTTTTCCCACAAAACTAAGACATGTCGTGTGCCCCAAGCCCCAGTGCCCCGTGGGTTTTTGGAGCAGAAATGCTTCATGGAGTAATGGAGAGGTGCTTGGTGGCCACCAGTGGCTGTGTTGGCTGTTCTCTGGTCAGCTGCTCCTCCAGAGAGCTCCTGGAGTCCCATGTTGTGCCTTGGGGACATGGGGACAGGCAGCTCCTTTCACTTTTCCATGTCACATGTGCTCAAAAACTGTGTCTAGAGGAGGCTGGTGCTCATCTTGTGGCATCAAGGGCCTCCCAGCGTGCTCATTTTTATTAGAAAGATTTTTCCAAGTTTATTAAGATGGGATTGTTCTGATCCTTCACTCCAGGCTTCGCAGCTTAATCTTGCTCATTAATGGCAACTGAAGGCTTTGGCCAAGATCTTCACAAAGCTCTGCCATCGCCTGCTTCAAGCTTTGAGTGGTGGCATCTGATCATGCTGCTCCAGGGGAGGGACATGGTGTCTGTGGGAAGGTGTTCCTGTGTGCTGGTGTGTGCCCACCTTCCCTGTGGCCACAGGAGGGGACAGGCAGGGACACTGTGCCATGCTGGCTCCTCTGGCAGCAGCGTGGGGCCAGCACTGTCTCCTCCTCCTTGGGCTGGAGTTATTTTCTCCTCTCAGGAGATGAGTCAGGTGTGGGGGCAGGTGGATGAAAGGGACGGCACTGGAGATCAAGGTTATTGAGGCAGTCTGAGGGAAGTGGTGGAATGAGACATTCAGGATCTCCAGGCATGCTCTTCCGGCTGGCCCCACTGTCTGTGCAAGGCCCTTTCATCCTCACTGCCTGGCTGACTGAGGATGCCCTGTGGTGCCTGGAGTGGGATGTGTAGGGGGCTGTTCCCTCTGGAGAGCCTTGAGCTCCTGGCCTGGTCTCTCCTCGTGGCTTCCTGGCAGGAGCTGGGGTGGCTGTGGAGAGCAGTGTCCTGTCCAGAGGACAGGCCATGGCCATGCTCATGCCTCGAGGTGTCCTGGGCTGGCCAGCCTTGGGGCAGGGGAGACATCCTGGATCTTAAATGGGCTAGGAAGGAGCCTCTGGATGGCCATCCATCCTCAGCCTCTTCCTTGTTTCCACTGTACCAGCACTCCACAGGGTGTTCCAGAGCTTGAGGAACCTTGTGGTCCTAGAGAGCATAATTGGATGGGGAAAAAGCTGAAATTAAAGGTCAGAAGCAGAAACCTAGTGTTGGAAGGGCCTTGGAAGTGAAGCTGATGGGATCTTTGGATGTCTGCCCAAGTGGAGTTGCCTTCAGCTTTTCAGCTTTTGCTTGATTACTGCACATCCATGTGCCTCCTTTGGTGACAGAGGCACTTCCCACACTGCCGGATATTTGAGGTTTCAGGTGACATCCAGAGGGCTCAGCACCTCTGGGAACGAGGGCCTGCCGCTGCCTGGGTGGTTCCAGAGGGGATTGAGAAGTGTCTCAGAGCATGGGGACAGCCCCAGCTGATGGTGGCCTCTCTTCCATGTGCAGAGATGGGATCCCTCCGTACAGAATTGGGAGCAAGAAACAGCTCCAGCGGGAAATGCACCGGAGCGTCAAGGCCAACGGTCAAGTTTCTCTACCTCATTTTCCGGTGAGTCCAGGCGGGAGCTGCAGGGTCTGGGTGGGCAGAGGAAATGCAGGGGCTGGGGACAGGCACACGTGGAGGGAAGGGAGCGGCGGAGGAGAGCATTTCCATCCCAGGGGGATGCCAGAGGAGAGGGGCTACTCGGTGTTGGGCAGGAGCCACATGCTCTCAGCATCGTTCCAAAACCCTGCTTGTGCACAGCCTCATCTTGCTCCTCCCAGAAACCAGTTGCGAATTAGGAGTTTTCAGGGGCACTGAATTTGTCCTGTTGGTTAAATCCCAAGTGGAGATGTCCTGTTTGGGTCTAGTGGGAGCCTTGGCTCTGGCCACCACCCTGATACCCCTGCAGTGCCGAGCAGGGCTTGGCCTCGTGCGCATTGCTGTCGAGAGCTGGGTGTCTGTGAGCTGGAGGGAGCAGGATCTCCCAAAAGAGAGAATTGGCAGCAGATCCGTGCCTGGCTTTGAGGGGATCCGATGTGCGGCGCTGCCCTGCTCTTGAAAATTAACTCGCTGACTTGCTAATTCAGTTGACTTGCAGCCTCTCGATTCCTGCAGTGAATAAACTGTTTACACAGACAAGTATAAACTTATCTTGTCTTGAGATTAATATGCTAAAATTCCTCTTTCTGCTGTCTTAAGCAGCAAGAAGTCATAGATGATATTTCTGGTGGAAGGGGGGTGGTTTATGTGGTTTTTCTTTTTGGTGTTTTTTTTTTTTTCCCCTTCCTTCCTAAAGAAAGTTCTATAGCCTGAGCTTGTAAATTAGATTATTTTGTCCCAGGGCGTGCAAATCGACTTTCTCTGTAAGGCAGTGCTTTGATCAGGGACTGAATAGAGCCAGCTTGTGTAAGAGTGACAATTTCCAGCAGAGTGGCCTTTTTCTACCCTCACATCATTTCTGGAGCTAAGTGGTTGCCAGAGAGAGGCCCCACCTCATCTGGTGGGTAGTATGTGAAAGAGTTGGCAGTTCAGCTTTCTGCTTTCAGGGGGGCAAAAAGAGACAGAGTGGGGGCGAGGAGTGGGGTGCATGAGGATGGCAGGGGGGGAGGGCAGAGTCAAGTGGGTGGTTTCTTTTTCCTCCTTTTTTTTTTTTTCCTTTCCTCCCCTTTTCCTGCCATGTTTGCTTCTTTTGGCAGAAATTCGCTTTTTGCCTTTTTATATTCTGCACTTGATTTGGAGATGTTCCCTTTTTCCCTTGATAGATCTGCTTGAGGCAGCCAAGCTCAGCAGTGTAGCACCGCTAGCCTGCAGCAGCTTTCTTCATTTTCTGTACAAAGAGATGGAGGGGGGGGGAAGAGATCTAGGACACTGTTGAGACAACACTACCTCAAAGGTGCCCAGTGTGTAGCCAGGAAATAAATTACCAGCACTTCTCTGATCTGCAACCGTTTGACTTCTTTTTTTTTTTTTTTCCCCTCCTTTCCCTTTTTCTCCCCCATCTTATTTTTTTTAATTTCCAACTCCTTTCTGTTTATACTCACTTTATTCTTTTAGTTAAAGTCTCTCCCTCCCACCTCAGAGGTTTTTTTTGGTTTTTTTTTTTTTTTTTTTGATGTTTGACAACAGTCTTTGAAGATTTTCTACTTCAGAGTAGCTACTGATGGGCTGGTTGTACTACAGAGAGAACAAGCGGGGTTCCTCAGAGTGCGACCAACTGCTCCTGCCGAAGGCAAACGCTGGTGGGGAGGATGTCACTCCATGAGGCCACAGCACTAGCTCATAAAAATCCAGAGCAGACCATGCCTAGTTGCGGTCGTCTTTTCATCCAAACATGGAGACACAACAAGCGTAGCGGGGCCGGCGATGCCGCAGCGGCAAAGCGCCCGCGCCACCCGCTAAACATTGCCTTGTGCCTTCTGTCCCCGCTCCTTGTAGAGGACCCACCGGCTTCCCAAGGAGATGACCCCGGTGGAGCCAGCTGCCTTCGCCGCCGAGCTCATTTCCCGGCTGGAGAAGCTGAAGCAGGAGCAGGAGACCATGGACTGTCTGGAGGAGAGGCTGCAGCAGATCAAGGAGGTAGGAGGATTAGCGTTCCCAGAGCTCCGCGTGCCACCCGGCCGGGCGGGAGGGGGCTGTTCCTGCCCACAGCGGGAGCACGCCGCGGTTCCCGGGGCGGCGGTGGGGACATCCCGGCTCGCACCTCGCCAGCTCCCGGCCCCTTCCATTCATTCCCTGCCATCCCTTCTCTGGCAGGACGAAGAGAAGGAGGGTGCCGAGCTCCCCGCCAGCCTGCAGAGCAGTCGGGAGATGGCCAACCCCCAGCACCCCCAGCACCCGCTCTCGCTCCTGCCCTCGGGCAGCTATGAGGAGGACCCCCAGGCCATCCTGGACGAGCACCTCTCCCGCGTGTTGAAGACCCCCGGCTGCCAATCGCCCGGCGTGGGCCGGCACAGCCCCCGCACCCGCTCGCCCGATCGCCTGCCCACGGGCAAGCTGCTGCCCGGCGCGGCCTCGCTGGCCGCCTGTGCCCTGGTGGGCAAGGGCTTCATCACCAAGCAGACCACCAAGCACGTCCACCACCACTACATCCACCACCACACCGTGCCCAAGACGAAGGAGCAGATCGAGGCCGAGGCGGCGCAGCGGGTGCAGTGCTGCTGCCCGGCGGGCGGCGACTACTACTGCTACCCCAAGTGCAAGGGCCACCCCAAAAACACTGACCCCCCTCTCCCTCTGCTGGAGCCCTTCGGGTAAGTCACCAGCACCTCCATTGCGCCCGCCCCAAACCATCACCCAGCATCCTGCTGCGGTGGGGCTGATGGGGATGGGGGCTGATGATGGGATCCTGTCCCTTTTTGCCACCAGCAGGACAGGGACGCTGCTGAAGAGGCCGGGCCGAGGAGTGGACGGTGTGGCCCCGGTGGCCGGGGACGGAGGCCTGCCCGGCCCTGGTGGGGTGCAGCTCCCGGGGGGCGAAGCGGATCGGGCGCAGAACGTCTGGCAGTGGATGCTGGAGAGCGAGAGACAAAATAAGCACAAGCCCCATAGGTAAATACGCAGCTGTCTACAGCAATATCGCTCCCGGTAAATATTTATATATTACATGGGCTGTCTATTTTTACAATCGCTAAAAACAAATGAGACTCTTTGCTCCTCCGGTTTAATATAAAAGCTGTTCCGCAGAACCAGAAAAACCACAAAAATGTCATGTTTTTGGCAATAAACCTCCTTTCATGTTATGACAGACTTTTGAGAGGGAGCGAGCAGAATAGGAGCTGCTATTAAAGTCATATTTTCCAGCTTTTCTAACCCGACTTCTTCCCTTCCCCAAGCACACAAAGCACAAAGAAGGCCTACAGCTCCGACTGCGCCAAGGGGGCCCCCGGTCGCCACCACCCGTGGGGGACGGGCAGCCACCCGCGCGGGGCACAGCCTGCCCACCCCTTCGTGCAGGACCCCGCCATGCCCCCGCTGACACCGCCCAACACCCTGGCCCAGCTGGAGGAAGCGTGTCGCCGCCTGGCCGAGGTCTCCAAGCCGCAGAAGCCACGGTAACGGCCACGGGAAGGATGTTCCTCGTCCTGCCGTGGGGATGGATGGGGCTGGGGGAGGTTTGGTGGTGGGTGGATGTGGATGTGTCCTGCCCGTCCAGGCAGAGGGTTGGCCGTGGGGACGTGTGATGGCACGGCCTGGCCGAGCCCGGAGGATGAGCCTCCGTATTCCATCCCCACCCTGCACCAGCACAAATAGTTTGGATCCGAGGTTATTACTTCCACTCTTTTGATGGCTGTAATTTGCCCGTTTTTCCTCTGGGACAGACTCCAGCTACATACCAAGTGGGGAATTGGACTGGTTCATTTGGGTATGGAAGGATAAATTAGCCCACAGCATTTTTAATTCTTCCTTTGATTGTTTACAACATGTGAGGCTTGATACAAAGAGCGAACTTAACGACCCACAGGAGACTTCAATTAAGAAGATTGTATTTCAACAATTTTTTTCTTAAAGTTGTTTTTTCTCTTTCCCCACTATCCCCTTCTTCCCCACTTGCTTTCCCCCTTCCCACTTCAGATGTTCAACCTCAAATCAGCAGAGGGACCGAAATCACTCCGCTGCCATCCAGGGGGGAATCACCCCTTTCTGCAATGCAAGTCTAACGACAGAAGAGTGAGTATTGCACGTGCAGAAAAGGATTGGGAAATAAATATATATATAGATATCTCTCTCATAATTATATTTTCATTAAATGGATTGCGCTTTGAAAGGAGAGGAAATTCTTATATCTGAAATTTCGTCTTTCAAACATTCTTCTTAAAGAAAGAACAAAACATTTTCAAATCTTGTCTCTGGCTCTTTTTAACTTGCATTCCTGTAAAGTGGACAAAGATTGGATTAGTCTAATTACAGGATGGTTCTTTTAACAAGAAATCTGCTACAGAGAGGTCTAAAATGGCCTAAATAATTAAAGTTTTCTTTCTTACCCTCTTCATCTTAAGCAATGAGTAATGTTTGAAGTCCAGACTGAGCCACCTGACTAGAGCCTTTCATTTTTAATTGGTTGACCTTAAGTCCACCAGCTGTCTTTGCTAGCAGCTTTTTTTCTGAAACCACTCTACAAAGACTTAGAACAAATTAGGAAGACTAAATTACTGCGGACTAACACTTTGTGACCTTTTGACATGCCAAGTGTACATTGCCTCAGAAGCAGTTGTAGATTTGGCTGCATGGTATTCACTAGAGTGTTGCCATTTTGCTGGGTAATATTGTTTTAATTATTCTTTAAGAAGCGTTGCTTGGGTGCAAATGGCAGAATCCAGTTAATTTTATCCTCACTGGGAAAAATAAGATTATCTGGGTGCTTGAGGTGAAGCGTCTGGCAGGGGGTTTACTTTGTGGCCTGGTGGTTGCAGGTGGGTTTGGGCATGAGGAGAAAGCTTGGGAGATGTCTTGTGTGAGGGCAGGTGAAAAGAGCCTTTAAAATCCTGGGTGTGCAATCGTGGGGCTCGCTGGGGAGGGTGAGCCCAACCTCCATCCCTCAGCTCCCTTTTCTGTGAGGTGGTGTGAGGTCTCTGCCGTGCCATGATCCCAAGGGGAAATGGCTTCAAGCTGAAGGAGGGTGGATTTAGGTTGGATGTTAGGGAGAAATTCTCCCCTATGAGGGCAGGGGAGACCCTGGCACAGGGTGCCCAGAGAAGCTGTGGCTGCCCCTGGATCCCTGGCAGTGCCCAAGGCCAGGTTGGATGGGACTTGGAGCAGCCTGGGACAGTGGGAGGTGTCCCTGCCCAGTTGAACCTGGATGATCTTTAAGGTCCCTTCCAACCCAAACCATTCCGTGATTCCCACTGTGGAAATCCAGCAAAGGGCTATAAACACATCCCAACAAATTCCCAGGCAGTACAGGAATATCTGATTTTCAGGTCACACCCAGGGTATTTCTGACAGCATTCACCAACTCCACTGCTGGTTGGAGTGTTGTAAAACAGCCTGTTCTCAAATGGAAAAATAGAGGGTTTTGTGTGTGTTTTCTGTTTTGCAGTCACAAAGAGCCAAAGAAACTGCCAGTTGTTCACACCTCTCAGTCTGGTGAGCTGGTTGTCACCTATTTTTTTTGCGGAGAAGAAATTCCCTACAGGAGGATGTTAAAGGCCCAGAGCCTGACACTTGGGCACTTTAAAGAACAGCTGAGCAAAAAGGGAAATTACAGGTAAGAATGTGTGATTTGTTTGTTCTTTAGTGTGTTACGAGTCAAAAGAATCAGCAGATTTGCAGGGCTGCTGCAGCGACACTTTGAATTTTCAGAGGCTGTGGATCTTCTTAGTCTCTTCCCACTCAGAGCAGCAGCAACGTGGAGATGGAGAGAGGTGCCTTGGCTGCAGGGCCACCTCCTCCTCACCTCCCCAACCTCCTCCTCCCCAGTTGCATTAGTTCCTGTGCCCCAGCCCTTCTCCAAAAAGCTTCAATTCCAGGGAACTCTGGGATGGCTTTGTGGCAAAGGCATGGAGCACTGGGATTCAGATTCCAAGCTGGGGTCAGTGTTCATCTTGGTACTGGCCTCCTCTTCTGCCTACTGTTTAAGTATCTAATTTTTGATCATTTTTTGCAATGGTGTGGCCATAAATGGGGTCAGTGATGGGCTGGGATGGTGCTGCTGAGGGACATGGAGATGGAGCTCCCTTACTATTTTCTTTGCTGGGGGGAAAAAACCTCTGCCCTGCAGGGAAAGCTCCACCAGCAATACCTAGTTCCTCCTCAGAAACACCAACAAACCCTGCTGGTCTGGTTTCCAGCTCCCAGTTTAACCAGTTTGCTGCTTCCTCTGCTTAGTTCCCATGGCAATAGCGTCACATTGGCTCTTTTTGGGTGCCCTTTCCCAGTGGATCTGGGCACTCTTGGGATCCTCTCTTGGCCACTTCTCCTGCAGGGTGAGCAGGAGAGGGCCATTCCAGCTATTTTTTTTTGAGTTTGCACTGAGTTTGGTGGTGCTTCAGAGAGCTGAGTGCCTTTCCCTGTAACTGGCAGCCTCTGATTTAACCTCCAAATGGTCATTTGGGTTTCGTCCAAGGAATTCCCAGCTTACTGCGCCATCACTGGCCTCTCTGTAGCTTTGGGAAGTCCTACCTGTACAGCCCAGAGGTTGCTCACCCTGGGCACTCTCAGGCTGGGTTCTCTCTATGGCTGTTGCACAGTGGGGCTGAAATATTCCAATTCCTTCCCAAAAACATCTTTGCAGCCCACCCGACTGCCCTTGGATGGCACCAGCCTGCAGGTACACCCAACCTGGCCACCTTGCAGGACAGTCCCTGGGTTCTGCTACCTTTGTGCCATTTTCCAGCCCCTAAAGCCTCTCCCACTGTGCTCCTCCTCATTTGCAGACCAGTTTCCTTGGCCTCAGCACTGCTCAGCTGCTGCCCAGTAGCTGTGCAGTCCCACCTCCTGAAAAAAACCCCAGCATTTTAATGTTTGTTTGTTTTCTGTGACATTTTTCATGTGATGCCCAAGTGCAGGACTAGGCTCCTAAAACCTCTGTGGCCCAAAAGCCCCTCAAGGTGCAATTATTTGTGCCTTGTCAGACTGTAATTACTTTAGAAAATGTTTTTAAGTGACTGACAAGGATGAAACAACGTTTTGCTTAGATCTCACCCCTTTACACCTGGGTAAAGACAATACAGAAATTTATAAAAGGAACTTGGGTACGTGCCCAGTATTTTATCTTGCACAGACACAAGGTGAAACTAATTACACAAATGTGTGTACCTCCAGGGAATCATTTTGATCTAAGCTTTGACTTTTGGCTGGACTTTGAGTGAAACTGCGGGTGACCTTCAGGGGAGAGGTCCGCAATGCCCGGAGTAGCATGTGTGTTACGGGGAGGCACTAACTAGGCTGCTTTGGTCACATCTGGCATTGATTTCTTTTTAAGGCACATTTAATAAGCATGTCTTTGAAGCCCTTGCCTTTCATTTAATGCACAAAGACATGCAGAAATGCTCCACTCTCGAAATTCTTTATTGATTGGATCAGTTTGCGAGGCGGGTACCTTGGGCTCCCGCGATGCCAGAGCCCCGCCGGGGAAGCGCTGCCTTGGCTTTCCATCCCCCCCCAAAAAAAAATTCAGAAAAAAGAAGGAATTAAGCAGTGATTTAATACTGATGGCGTTAACAAAAAACAAACATACACGCACAGAAAAAAGTGGGTGGTGTCGGGTAATCTGGGGATGGCAGCAGTTCAAAACAGAGCTGCAAGGCCGGGCCCGCGCGCCTCGATTGGTGCCAGATGTCCCAAAAAATAAAATTTAAAAAAAAAAAAAAGGAGCAAAGCTTGCCACATAAAATATGTTTCAATGGAAAGCCCATTGCTGAGCAAATAAGAGCAGAGTGACTTATTTGAAGATGTTGTGGGGGTGGATTTTTTTTTTCTTTTTGCTTTGCCTCCTCCTTTTCTTATTTTTCCCCGTTTCTCTGTGAAATGAGGTTGTAATTATGTAAAAGGTCATAGCGTGTTTTCTCAAATAAAAATTTTGTAAACACAGCCAGGGCTTGGGCTTGGGAAGTTCGTTCTTGGGAAGAGCGGCTGTTATCTGGACAGGGGAGAGGGAAGGGAAAGTTCTCTGTAATTCATTCAAACTTTCCTTGGGTTTTTTGGGTTTATTTCAAGGCTGCTGTCCTTGTGGCCTTGACCTGCAGCATGGAAGTTGGTGGTAGTTGGGCCATTGACTTCCGTGAGTGCAGGCTCTGAGGGACTCAAGTGTTTTCTCCTTGCTGAGCCATTAAAGATGCAACATGTGTCAATTCTGCTTGGAGTGACTTTACAAAAATACATCCTAGCCATACCTGGATTAATTGGAGACGGTTTCATCTCTTTGACCAAAAAGAGGGATCTTTTATCCCCCTACCAAGATAATTTTAATGTACCCTGAAAATAAAGAGATTTGCAGGGCAGTGCGACTATTTCAAAAATGCACCATAGAACAAGTCACTAAATAGAAATGTCAGATTCCAAGGCCCTGCTGTGGCTCTTCCAGTTTTAGTAGTGAAAGTGAGCTTCATTTGATCTCCTTTGCCATCCTAAAGAAAATCATAATTACAAACCCCTTTTTCCCTGACAAAAATCTGCCAACCCAAATTGACTGGAAACAGCAGAGGAGGGGCTAATTTTTTTTTCTTTAAAAAATTTTTTAAAAAGATATATATATTTTTTTCTTTGTAATCCATCTGATGGAATATTTTCCATCCCTGGCAATCAGATGGCAAAGCCCTTTTCCAAGGGAAAGCAGGCATCTCCAAGGAGGTGTTCGGCGGCAGACGGACAGACTCCCTAAATGCTACCCCTCTGAATGGAAGCCCTTCATTTGTGCATATGCAATTAAGCAGCCTTAGAAGGAAGAAAGCTCCAAACGGGATAAAAGGAACCTTTAATCAAGAAGCTGAACGGTCTAATTCAGGATAATAGAGGGGTCCTTACTGTTTGACACAGGAGGGGTGGGGGTGCTTTTTGTCTCTGGGAGCGCTGGCTTCATGATCTAACGACCCGGAGCAAAAGAGCAGGAATGCAGGACACTGCTACTTGACCTCCCCGTGTCACGGCCCAGGGGCTGGACCAGGCTGTCCCACTGCTCCCCAGCCTCGGGAAGCAGAGCAGGAGTTTCTGTCACTTAGCATGGAGCCGGGAATGGGGTTGTTCCAAATCCGGGATGTTTTTTCCAGCGGGAACACCGCAGAGTTTCAGCTCCTGCGTTGCAGGAAGCTGGGATGGTTTGCTTTTAATCCATCCTTTTAATAACAGTTGCTAATTTTAATGTTGGGCTTCAGCTTTGAAACAAGAAAACACATGAAAGAAAGAAGGTGGAGAGAGAAGGGAACCTTAAGAATGCTTGGCTTTGAAATCCTATTTATTTATTTTTAAATGAGATATTTGACCAGAAGTCACCGTGCTTTCTAATTTTCTTTATGGCTGGGGGTATCCAGTGTGTGTAATCTACTCACTGGAGAAGCTGTTGTCACCCCTGAGGAGCATTCACAGCCCTGCTCCTTCCATCCCATCACATCCCTGCGGCCCCAGGGATGCTTTCAAGTCACCGGACCTGAGCACCCCTGAGGTGTTCCTGGAGGAATATCCTTAGGAGGGAGAAATTGGAAATGTTGTGGTTATAAAAGAACTGGCAAAGCATCCTTTGCTTTTTACCTTTTGATTTTTTTTTTTTTTTTTTTTTTAAATCGTGTTTTAATTCTCTTTACCACAGATACTACTTCAAAAAAGCCAGCGACGAGTTCGACTGCGGCGCGGTGTTTGAGGAGGTTTGGGAAGACGAAACCATCCTGCCCATGTATGAGGGAAGGATCCTCGGGAAAGTGGAAAGGATCGATTGATGGCATCTGCGTTTCTTAAGAAAAGTTAAGCTAGACAAGTCTTTGGACACACAACAGTAGTGATGACAAGGAAAGAGGAAAAAAAAAACCTCTGAAGGAAAAGTTTTGAACCAATGAAGAAAAAAAGTGAAGTCTACAAAGACTTTGCTGAATTAGCCTTAGAGGAAAAAAATGGCATTTATTATTCATGAGTTGGGTACTGAGATGATAAAAACCCTGGACTATTTATTAGAAACATGACCACTGTTGGCTATTGGAGATGCAGACCATGTTTGAGAGACTTCCATACATAATATATGATTTCCTGGGGATCTGAAATCTATGGACTAAGAGAAACTGTGTATAGCTTACCTTAACAGTAATCCTTATTGATATTTATTGAACAGTCTGTTTTCCCTTAAGTCCAGTTTTTGGATATGCTGCTTTAACAATGGAGAAGAGAGGGGCTGGGAAGTTGGGTGGGGGGAGGAAGGATTATTTTATTTTTTGACATTTTTCCCACTATCTAAAATTTAGGAGTTTGGCGATGAGCGCATTCGTGATGATTTTTTTTTTTTTGAAAGAGGAGGAGGGAAGGAATGAGGTCATGCCCAGTATTTCTCCGAGTGAAGATAAAACTTTCCTAAAGAAATAATATTATTAATAATAATAATAAAAACCGAAATAAAAATACTGTCCTACCATTCATCTAGAGACCAGTGCATTTTAATCTATGCTGCTCTAATTTGACATAAAGGTCTTAAACATTAACTCTACTTAGATGCAATATAATGACAACAACAGGTTATTTTGTCCATGGATTTCGGCGGGGTGAGGTTTTTGCTGCTCTCAGTGGTGTCCAAGGTAGAGCAAAACCCCAAGCCTGGGAGAGCTGTAGAAGGAGCCATCCCATTCCCATGTCCATATTTAGCACACCACAAGGTTAAAAGCCCGTGTGGGTTCCGCAGAGCTAAGGTTTTTAGCTGTTCAACGTTAGCACTACTTGTATTTCAAGGCCGTGTAACTGCGACAGGGCGTGTTCAGCTCGGTGTGGAGCGTGTGAGTCCTTGTGTGGTAGGGTTTGGTTGGGGTTTTTTCGGTTGGGTTTTTCTCTGCCTTACCTTGAACACCCACGCGAGGCCGTGGGAGATACGGGCGAAGGCTCTGGAGCTGCGTGGGGTGGGGTTTTGGGGGCAGAACGACCCTTTCCCGAGAAAGACCTTGCATTTCAACAGTTGGGTTTTGTGTTGATTAAGTTAATCTGTGCATTCTGTTTGCCATTGCTACTTTGTGTAAGTCTGTATATATTGTAGAAAATGTATGGTGGAAATATTAATACACTATCTCTAGTGTTTTTTAAATTTAATCAGTACAGTACCTGTGCCTGCATGGTGTTACAGACCATGCGTCGCCCTATATTCAGGGTTCAAGCTTTCCCTTGTTTGTTTAAGGGGTTTATGTATAAATATATTTTATGCCTTTTATTACAAGTCCTGTACTCATGACTTTTGCCATGGCATTTTGTTCTACTTATACTGTAAATTATGCATTATAAAGAGTTTCATTTAAAAAAAAAAATTACTTGGTACTATAATTATTGTAATTAAGAGATGTAGCCTTTATTAAAATTTTATATTTTTCAAATTAATATTGTCTTGAGGTTTTTTTCACCCTTAATTCCTTAAAAGGGTTTTTTTCTCAAGTATGGTGGTAGCTGGAAAGAGCTGGTGAGCTCTGCCCTCTCTCTTCCTGCCTTGGCAGGGGCTGTTCCTGCTGGGAAGGAGGCAAGGCAAAGGCAGGAGCTGCACTTCAGTGTGAGGATTAAATGATTTACAGCTCCTTCAGGTAACTCACCTGCAAATTCAGCCTGGTCTCGCTTCCAGACTGCACTGCTGAGCTCACCTGATGGAGCCAGGGTGTGACATCCAAAGGGATGTGGTGGTGCCCAGGCTGGAGCTCCTCATGGCACATGTGGTGGGTTTGGTGTTGGGTTTTGGGGATGGTCACAGCCTTCCCCAGATGTGATTGAGCTGGGACTGATCACCTGCATCCCACGCCAGACTAAACTCAGCTTTGTGAAGTTCAGAGCAAACCCCAGCTCTGTAAAGGCCCTGCCTCACGTTGGCCAAGGTGAACTGGGGTGAGATGTGCTGGGAGCTGCTGAGCAGGACAAGCACAGGGAGCTCCACCCTGTGCGCCTTCCCTCTCACCCGTATTTATGGTACAAAACCTATTTTATAGCTGAACGAGCTTAGTTTGTTCCTCAGGGAAGCTGCCCATCCCAGGGATGGATTTGTCTCCCAGCTGTCCCCCAGACCTCCCCTGGCTCAAGCGAGAAACGCTGGGAAAGCAATTGTGGAACTGCTTTTGGTATGTCCTGTTGGTAACCAGAGGCAGCCCTTTGCTTCTGCCTCGCCAATGGCACTGACTAGGGCTTTTTTTTCCTTCTTCCCCTCTCTCCACCCTATTTTTTCTATGAGGTTTTAAATTATCTGGGTTATTTTGTGTGTTTGAGAAGACTTCATTTAAAACATCAGTAAAACTTGTATCAAAGGGCTCAACTTCACACTGAGTACACAGAGCTGGGGACTGAATCCTGCAGTTCAAGGGAGCTGCGGGCAGTTTTACACATTTAAATGGATGGTGCCTTGTTTTAAAAAAACCATCTGAAGTTCATGGGGTTCATCTTAATTGATAAGCTGGACATAACGGATGGGTGTAGGGAGACTTCAACAACATAAGGGAAGAAAGATTTTTTTTTTCCCCCTCTCTCTCTTTTTTTAGTCTACCATCAAAGGTTGGGAACTTAGCACTACATCGTAGTATTATTTTTCTTCTGCTATTAAAATGAATCACACTGTGCCTAATTCTTCTTGGGAAGATGAATGTGTTTGAGGCAGCTTGAAGCCATTCAGTGCCTCACAAGCCTTTGCATCTTTCTATCAATGTTCCAAAATACTCACCTCTGTTTTTTTGGATGTCTGTAGAAACAATATATAAAATGGCTTCAAATACATGGCAGGCTGTTTAGTGGAGATGAAAGGGTATTTGAATAGTCTTTTTAAAATGAATGAAAAGTGAATACTCTCTTCTGTTTCAATTATAAGTGGGACATGGAGCTCGTTAGACACCACCTTAATATGTGACACTCTGAAAAATGTTCACCTACCTTCAGCAGTTCAGAAACATTTTGTTTTTTAGCTTGTCTCGGGATAAAGATCGTGATTACAGGTCTGGCATGTTCCCTGCTAAATGGAGAGGCAGCGTGGGAAAGTTCTGCTCTTACAGCTTGAAAGTAACATCCAACCAAATTTTTTTTTTACACAGTACAGAAGATTGAGAGGGAGTAAGAACATTTTTTTGACCCAAGTGGGAGTTTTTTTAAGTTTAGCTGAAGTTTATCAGGTTTAACAAACGCTGTGTAAATTCATGCAGAAAAAAGGTGCCGACAGAGCTGCTTGTGGTGTCAAAGTGTCCTGCATTAGGTCCTTCCAGAGGAGGGACCCAAAATGTTCCAGTTTGGGGTCCTTTTACAGAGGATGGACCCAAAATATCCCCGTTTGGGTCCTTTTCCAGAGAAAGGATGCAAAATATCCTGGCAGGGATCCTTCTCCAGAGGATGGACCCAAAGTGTCCTGGTTTGGGTCTTTCCAGAGGAAAGAAACACAATGTCCCAGTTTGGGTCCTTTACCACAGGAGAGACCCAAAATGGCCCAAATCTGTGGCCTTTTCCAGAAGTAGGACCCAAAGTATCCTGATTTGGGTCTTTCCAGAGGAGGAGCATCAATAACAAGAGCTCTTCTCTGCAGGAGCAAACTTGAGCAGGGCTCGAGCGCTGCAGCGAGTGATCCCCAGCCACTCCACACGCTCAAATCGCGCTAATTCTTAGCACTTAGTGCATTTTTTTGTCTTCAAAGCAGGCCGGAAACCCTCCTGAAGCCCCACAGCACCCACAGAGGTAGGTGGCCTCTGCCCGTGGTGGATAATTGCTGGGGTGAGTGGTGGCCAGAGGAGCTTCAAAGCCGTGTATTGGCTCTGGGTCACCATCCAACAAAAACACCAGCCCTGGTCACTGCCCAATTCAAATGTGTTGATGGACCTTTAACAGTCCTTGGGAGCATTTGGGATGTGAAGCCTGGAGGCTGGGAGTCATAAGCAAGTCCTGAGGCTTTTTTTGGGAAAAAGAAACACTTTCCCAAGTGTTTCACAGCTGGAATTTGCTGGGGCGTGTGGCGATGAGCCACAATGGTCTTGTTCCATCCCAAATGAAGGCTGGAAGCAGTGGGGAGTGGGGATGGGCTGAGTGAGGAGGGACAGCTGCAGGGCTGGTTCTCTTCTCTGAGTGGGGACAAGGACCCTGGAAGCCTTCATTTGGTTTTCCTCAGCAAAAACCAGGCTGCATTTGGACGCACAAAACTTCCCAGGCCTCGCTCGTGAGCCTCTCGAGGCCTGGGTTGGTCACAGCAGATACAGTGAGACACTTTTGTTCTTTCTCTACACCGAATGTTTGGCATCCCCTAGCCCAAACAGTGCAAAACATCCAAAAATTGCCCTTGAGATCACAAGCTTAAAATAATGTAAAATAAATAAAAAATAAAATCCCCCCTCCCTTCACAAACAGAGACACCACATGTTACTTTGGAAGGCACCAGTGATGGGAGGATGCTTTGCATTGGTGAAGAACCCCAAAAACTCCCTCCTTTTCCCAGGTGCTGGCTTCAGGAGCATGTCCAGTTGCCCCCAGCCTTTCTCAGGTCTCCCTGAGGTTGTTTGCTCCCCCCCTGCCCTGGGAGTTTATTCCCTCCAAATCCATGAGTCAGCCACCAGTCAGCTGGCCTAGAGCATCTGCTGCTTCACACTCTGCCTGCCTCATACTGGCAACTGTATTCCCTTCCTCTTTCACCTTCCATTAACCTCATGTTCCTCAAACACCTTCATCCAACTGCTCCATTCCGGTAGCAACCTCTGATTAATTAAAAAGGAAAAAAAAAAGAAAGGAGCACAATGTCTTTAAATGAGGTTCCTATCCCATTGCTTTCAAATGCTCTCTCTTAATCACAGAGCCCAGAAAACACCCACACACTGGAGGCTGGAGAATTATTTAAGGCAAATCATCTTCCTTCCTCTTCTGAAAAAAGATCAGACTAGTTCTGGATGGTGAGAGCAGCTCTGGTTCAGGTCCCTTCCATTCTTCCCAGCAATGTCCCCGATTCCTTGCCCAGCCTCCCCACACAGCCCTGCACATTCACTCCTTTCCCCCTCACCCTCATTAGCATGTTACTAATCATAATGAAGAGTCCCAGGATGAATTTTTCTAACATTTAAACCATGGCCTGCCATATGTTTTAGCCTCTCTTTTAAATTAAATGAGTGTTGTGGTGTGTTTAATCTTCAGGGAACACTGAACTTGCAGAGTGAGAGAGGAGGCTAATTTTGGACATCAGATCTAGGTGATAGCATAATTTCAGACAATTTTGGCTGACCTCCCTGGGCAATGCCCTTCATCTCTCTCATGAGAAGATCTATTTTTAGGGAAGAAAGCCCATTAAGTCTTGCCTTCCTTAATTCAGCTCTTCACATGATAAGATTTGACAGGTAGATCTTCTTTTTTTATTATTATTATTTTTTAAAAAGAAAACAGAAAGACCCTCTGGGAATTCTGGCTTTCAACATTTGTCCTGGGCCCTGCAGGAGTCTGGAACATCTCTGAACCCTACAGTTCGTCCTGCTTTGAAACCACCGCCTCGTCATTGCTCATGCACAGCGCCCGCGCTGCCTCCTCATCTGCAGTCGCAGCACTCCCGGCTCCCTGCTCCCTCTCCCACTGCCCTGGCAGCTCTCCTCGCCTTCCCTTTCCTCTTGCTTCTGCTGTGTTGGCTCAAAGCGAGCTCTCATTCCCCCCAAATCCTTCAAAAGGCAAAGGACAAACGAGATGCGTGGCAGGGGTGGTCCTACCTTGGCTCTTCCCTTTCCCCTCACTTGCAGAGCTGCACCCTCAGCAATGTCCCAGCATGGGAGCCCAGTTGACCCCTCAAGGTCTCATCCAGCCCTAAAAGAGGGACAGCACGGAGTCCACCAATTCAAAGCATTCGCAGGTGGCTGCAGCAGCCTGGCTGAGCTCAGAACAAAAGGTTTGTGCCTTTTCCAAAGCTCTTTTCCTGCAGTCCTTACATCCCTAAAGGTTTCTGGTATCTCTATAAACACAGATCCTTTTCCAAAACATTCCACAGCAAACGTCTCTCCTCTACAGCTACAAAGGTTACAGGATCACAAAGCACCTGAGGGGCCAACCACCCACCCTCCACCAGCCCCAGCAGGACAGAGGCAAAAGCCAGGTTTGGGGATCGGACACTGCTCCTGGGAACGATGCTGTGAAGCCAGCTGGTATCCAAAGATGGCTAAGGAATAAAGAGGGGTCAGCTGATGAAATGGTCAGTGGTCAGCGAAGAGGCCACTCTGGCTGGAACAGCAGTGGAGGGGTTAAACCCTCCCCATGGTGCTGCCATGCAAAAACCAGGCAAAGCTCCGGGGTTTTGCATTGAGATTCAAATGCCCAGATCAAAGCAGAGCTCCAGGAAGGAAGAGCCAATTTAGGTTGGAACCAGAGAAAACTTTCTCAGCTAACTTCTGGGAAGTGGAACAAGCAGGTTTCAGAAAGCTCCCATCCAAAGGGAGAGGAGCTTCCGCGGGAGCAGAGGAGGTGGCCCTCGCCCTCTCCTCCCAGACAGGGAATTATTATTGGCCACCGGATCCCACACACCCATTGCAACCCCCGCCTCGCTCTTTGGAAGCTGTCACCAAGCTGTTCTTCCCCAGCTTTGCAGAGGAGGATGAGCTGCAGTGGGTCCTGCCACGCGCTGGTGCCCCAGTGGCAGCGGGCACGGGTGGCATCTGCATCCCGGCATTCCCAAGAGCCAAACACCCGGAGCCTGCAGACACAGCCCTGTCCAAACTGGGCTCCATGGCCTTCGGGATGGCCGCCAGCCCGACATCCAACATTTGATGGAGTAGCCAAAATACTATTCCAGCTTTTTTCTTCCTTGCTGTTTATTCCAAAGCAAACAAACAAATGAAAAAGAAAAAAAAAAAAGAAATGTTCAAGAGTTTAGCTTTGCTAATTTATGGCTTTCTGCTCTGACCTTTCTCCTTTGGGATTCACTGCCCTGACCTTGGATAGGACGGGAAGAGGAAGGAGAGCTCTCACCTTGCCAGTGTGAAAGGTTGCCAAAGGAGGGAGAAAGTGTCTACTCACTTATTCTAGGAGCATGTAGTGCTTTTGTGTTTCAAGTCTTTGTAGATTTGCAATGCCTGTAAAACCCCTCGCAACTGTCCAGTGTGGGGTGTTTAATTACCAGGTAAAACAATTTTTTTAGACTCCACTTAATTATTTGATTGCACAGTAACCAAAGAGTGTAAGAGGGCTGTAGCCAGAAGGCACTTCAAAGCAATGCCTTGATGTTTCTTAGTGGGCATTAATGGTTTCTGAAGGCAGGAGACTGTTTAAAAAAAATATTAAAACCCTCCTCATGATCCCGCCAGCAATCTCAAAAAAATGCATAAACACTGGAATCCTCTGCCAGGGAAGGAAAAAAAGAGTTCAAAGGGATCTGAGAGTTTTCATGTAAAGTTTAGAGTTTAAGGCGTGACTGTTGGCTACGGAGCCCCACTGTTTGAACTCTTGTTTATTAAAAACAGTTTCCCAGCATTTCTCAGGGTTCAGAAAGACAACAGTGAAGTGCAGCCTTTTTCACAGTGCAGCCTTTAAAGGCTCCATTGATTTCTACCTATGTGTTTTATCTTCTTTTTTTTATTCCCTTTTTTTTCTTTCTTTTTTTTTTTTTTTTGATCAAATGCTGAAGTTTAGCACAATATCCAAGAGCAGGCTGAGCTGGAGCTGTGGTGGAGAGAACCACTCTGGAATAAGAGTTTGTCATGATTTTTTAAAATACTTTTTAACAGCTCACTCCAGACTCTCCAGTGCCCCAGAAGGCTGGATGACAGCAGCAGCAGAATTAGGAAATGACAACTTGGCTGGCCCCAGACTCCGACTGCCTTTTTGATATTATCGCCAACCCTCTAGCCTTTATCTGATCCTCAGCTCTCAATCAATGTCCAGCCAAACAATCAGCCACTGGGAAACCAAAAGTCCTTTTTATTTTTCCCTCAGGATGAGAGATAATCCTTCAGCCTGCCCTGTCCGGGCACATGTCTTATTCTTGATGAGCCCACCACCACACCTAGAGCAGGCTCATACTTTTCTGTGCTTTTACATCTCTTTCTCCTTCAGCCAGCCTCATTTCTCCCAAAAAAAGAGCCTACTTTTTAAAGTCAAGGGTTTTTATCCAGGAGTGAAGCGAGGGGGAATCTGCAGCGTGTTGCAGCTTGGTGCTGCTGGCCGTGGCTGGGGAAGAGCTGTGCTTTGAAGGGGCAGCTGGACTGCTCACAGCAAGATGCCACAATTCCTGCAAGGGCACGGAGAGCAGACACACAGAAGCACTGGGAAAATCCTGTGCTGTCCTGGGAAAAAAGCTTGCAGCTGAGTGTTTTAGCAAGTTCTGAAGTCTAACTGCAGAGATCTGAAGATACCACGGCTCAGAGCCGCCCAAACTCTGCCTTTAACAACAGAGGGGTCTAGAAGTACTGCCAGAAGATGTTATAAAAGGCACATTAGGAGCAGAATTAAAGTAAACATAAACCAAAACAAACAGAAACATCTGCTGAGCAGGTAGCCTGAGAATAAACTCCTTATTAAAGCTGTTCTCCAGGCTGAATCCTCAGCCCCAAGTCACAGGGGTGCTGCCAGGTGACATCGGCCACGCCTCTGACGCAGCAGAGAAAGAGCTAAAAATAGTGTCATGTCAAAACCCTCACACCAACACATCAGAGGGCAGGGAAAATAGGATGTGAGGCAACAAACAGGGGGTTGTTTGAGTTCCTGGCTGGGTCCTGCTCTACAAACGTGGCTGGGAGCTAATGAGAGATGCTCCAGAGAACCTCTCCATGCTCAGAGGGCTGCAAGCTGCAGCAGGATGGGGAAGGATGGAGAGAGGATTTCTAGGACTCCCTCGAGGGAAAAGGGTGTGTGTGATGGAGTAGGGCAGGTCGAGGTGAGATCAGGCCCATAGCATTTAAATCACACTCAGGATTTTGCATCAGAGTTGCCACATTCAAACCTGAGGACGAGAAAGAGCATCCTCTAGGCTGAGGAGATGTTTGCTGTGAAGAATGACGTGAAAATGTATCACCTGCTTTATACTTACGGAGATAAACTCAGATTTTAAATGCAGTGGGGAAAGAAACTGAAGAGGGAAAAAAAACAGAAAAGAAAAATCTAAAAAAATAAGGAGCAGAAATTTCTTCCTGTGCACAGCTGATGGCAAAGTGCTGCTCCAAAGATGCTCCTGCAACCAGCCACAGCCACAGTGCAGAGCTGAAGCTGTCCTGCTGCCATCCCCACTCCCAGCAAAAATCTCCTTCCCAACTCCAGCGACTGACGGAAAATATGAACCTAATTTTGGGCTCTGTTTTCCTTAAATCGGCGCAGTTCCAGTAAAATCAGATTAAAATACCTCCAGTTCCTGATGTGTGGGGATATTTAAAGTTAGATCAAAGCACTTTTAACCAGTCCTTTTGGTAGCAGGTTTGATGAGAAACACAGGTGCAGGAGTACATGAAGCTGGGCTGATTTAAATGTTGCCTTGCAATGCTGCTATGCTGCTTCTGATCCCTTAAATATCAGCTGGGGGCGGGCAGAAGGAATGGAGGGATGATGTTTTCATAGAATACCTTTTTTTTCTGGATGCAATTTGAGCTGCTTCCCTTTCTGCATGAGAACTTTAACTTTTTTTTTTTTTTTTTTTCTTTAATGATTACACAGAGAAAGAGACTCTCAGACAAGGGAGAGCCACAGAGAGGTGGAGGGCAAAGTGATTTACAGACCATAATCCTTCAAGCACAAGATGTTGATGTGAGCTCGTGCTTGTGAGGGGACCAGCACAAGCTCCACGGCTTGTGCACAGAGACCTGAAGGTCCGAACTCTAAAACAGAGATGAGTTTTGGGTTATTTTCAGCAGAATTAGCTGGTTCTGGCAGGACTGTGGGGTGGAATCCTGGTGTGTGGGTCTGGGTGGGTGAAGAACCAGGCTCGGGATGGGCTCAGCCCCTGGACTTGCCCCATGTTGGATGGGGAATGCTCTCCAACCCCTCCAGAGCTTCACAGGGGAGCTTTTCACGGATTTACCCAGAAACAGGTGGGAATTTTGGGGTTTGGAGAATAGAGAACAAACCCAGTTGCACTGGGTGAATGTGAAGGGGTTTTAGACAATTCTCTGCAGAGCTAACCCGGGCCCAGAACAGACCCCAACCTCTCCTGAGAGCACACAGGGCCAGCAGTGCTGCTGGTGCAGGACACAGGATGCAGAGTGGAGCTGTCACAGCATCCTCCCTTGAAACACTGGGATGGCTCTGCCAGCATTTCTCAGGGATTTTGGGATGGCACATTTCATCAGGATCAGGGATTTTGGGATGATACATTTCACCAAGAACACTTGGTGCTCTCGGTCTCTCTCATCCTGCCTCCAAACAATACCAGCTCCATTCCAAACACACCCAAATGAAGGCAGGTTAAATTTAACCATTTGACAACACCAATTAAAAGTTGTCACTTTTATAGTTCAGGAAAATCAGTGTTTCTTACAAAGGGTTCAGCCCTGTTTGTTGACAAACGATGTGACCCCAGCAATTCATCCCCAGTGGGACAGGATGGGAAGTACTATAGGATTTTCTCTGCTGGGAGCTTTCAAGTTTTATTGTGTGCAATTAAAATGCAGATGAATAACACAGTAAAATAATAAAATGCTCCTCATAAAAGCGCCCCAGTGAAACAAAACTGTCAAAACACAATAAGAAAAAAAAACCAAAAAAAAACCAAAAAAACAAAAGAGCAAATATTGCTTCCTCTCAAAATATCATGGAAGTTTAAACAAACTCTGTTATCAGGAGACCCCAAAGCCAGAGGTTCAGTTCCAGCTTCCTGCCTGCTCACCCACAGCTCCACAAAAAGGTCTTGTGCCCCACAGGCTCCCAAAAGTTGGGCTGCCAGGCAAATCCCTGCCTCAAATCACCCCTGGGTCACCTCAGCCCCATCACCACCCAGCTCCAGCCACCCACTGCTGTCACCTTGGGTTGGAGGGACACACAGACAGCCTGCCCACCATCAACACCCTGCTGGGGCTGATTGCTTTTGCTACCACACCCTAAGGTTTATATTTGTGAACTTTTTGCATTTTTCATGTGATTTTGCGGCAAAGGGGACAATGGGAACCCTGCCAGCACTGCCTGGCTGGGGAATTGCTGCATTTGTGTGCTATATATTGTTTTAACAAAGTTAGTCTCAAGTTATTTAATAAAAGGTATAAAATAAGCCAGGCTTAGGGTGTCAATTTAAGCACTGGGAAGACAGAAGATGCCAGATTTGTGTTTCCCTGTTAAACTGAACATGCACAGAGAGAAGAATAAAGCCAGGACACCCACTGTGATCCATCCTGGGCTGGGCGTGGCCACAGGGTGGGTGCAATGCCTGGCACAGAGTGGAGACACGGTGGGGACATGGTAGGGACACGCTCCTGGCAGCATCACCAACCAGTCCCTGGTCCCCTGCCTGGCAAATCCTCTCCTGCAGGTCCATTCATCATTCCTCCAAACTCCACCTGGACTTCTACATGAACAGCAAAAGCACAGGAAAATCCTAATAATAATAAAAAGGGAGCGATGTTTCTTTTGGGATAACTGAGCAGAAAACAAGGCCAATAACAGAGATGAAAAACAAACAAGATGCAGAGCCCAGACACCCAGAAGGAAATCAGACACTAAAACTCAGGGACAGCAGCTCTCTGCAGGGCTCTCGTGGAGGCTTTGAGCCTCACAGCTGGGTACTCTCTGAGGACAAAGCAAGGGGCAGTTTGGATAACACACCTGCCCGTGGCAATTCAGGCACCTGCTCCGGCAGTGAAGTAAAGAGAAACCCTGAGCTGGCACTGCTGGGAGGTACAATTTTCCTCCAGCCTGGCTCTGTGCACTCTCAGGAGAGGCTGGGGTGTGTTTTGGGCGGGTTTCTAAGAAGAGATGATCGTCACTACCAGACCTCACCTAGCAATGGCTTCATCCTCGGAGCCTGGAGCTGCCCTAGTGCAGCAGGTCCCAGCTCTGCACATAATTAACCATTAATTAACCATTAATGTGGGGCACAGGCAGAGTCCCAGCCTTGCTCTGACCCCTGGGACTGCTGTCTTGTACAGTACAAGGGGAGCTGGAAACCTGAACTCTGAGCTGTAACTTGAGGTCAAGTCGTGGCTGAGTCGAGAGCACACCCCGCAGAGCTGACCCCTCTGGCACAGCCAGCTTGCAGCCCTGTTTCTCCTGGATCTCCCCTGCCACATCAGTCCCCTGCAGGTCCCAAAGGCCAGATGCAGCTCTCCAGATTTACAACTCTGGAGTTTGTTCAGTGTGGAGCATCTCAGAGCAGTTCCTGTCTGCCTCAGTGGCTCCTGCACTTACAGTTGTGATTTCTCTGCTCTTTCATGCGGTCATTGAACTCCTGTTATCTCCCTGAATTAATATTAATGGCTTCCTTTAAGCTTCTCCTTTAGCTCTCCCTTCTTCCAACAACTTTTTGATGATTTTGATTCCCCCAGACTCCTTTCTTCCCCTGTCCTCGTTCTGCTTGTCTGTTCTGATCCCCAGTCTTGCCCTGAGATGGCATCGGTGGCACTTGACCTGTGCAGGGGACATGGGCTCAGGGGGTTTGGGTGATACCCTCAGGGCTGCAGGAGGGATGAGGGGTTGGGAGTGATGCTGCAGCAGCAGCTTTGGGGATGTCAGGGTGCTCACTGAAGATGCCAAGAGCAGATCTGAAGCATCTTGGCCGAGTCACACCTGCCCAGGAGCTGCTGCCCCAGCAGTGAGTGATCAAAGTTGCTCCTCTTCCCCTCTGCCCCTCCAAATTACAGCAAAAATACTTAAATCTATAGGGAAATCATGTTAAGCAGGTTGTTCTGCCCCATAATAAAGTCTGTAGAGGCCTTTCCAAATACCAGGGGGTCTCTCTTGCTGCTGCCACTTCTCAGCAGTCCCTGGGGTATTTGGAGACAGATGCTGTGGTGGGGCCTGAGCTGGTCCTGACTTCAGCTCTTCTTGTGTCATGGTTTGAGACAAATTCAGAGGAGAGTAAGCTCGCCAAAATTAGTGGACCACTAAGACAGCATCTTCCAGAGAGCAGCCAGCACCCAAATCCCTGTTTGGGGATATCCATGGGGTCCCTTGCCATGGAACAGGAGCTCACGTTGGGCACTGCTGAGCTCTCATCTGACCAAGCTGGGCTCTGAATTTTCTCCAGCACAACACAGAAACAGATTTTTTTCATTTTTTTTTTCAATTTTTTTTTTCAATTTTTTTTTTAAACCATTGAGCAATACCCAAGCATGTGCACATCAGGACTTTTGCAAAAGGCTGCTTCCTGCCAGCATTCTGGGATGGAAACGGAGGATGCCGATGGGTTTGGTCCCAATTTACAGGCTTGGCAATGTAACCCCTGCAGCCTGCTCAGCCTCTCACCCTGCCTCTGACCAGGCATCTCTGCAGATGCTACTGCACAAAAACACCCAAACAGAGGGCACAGGAACAGACTCTGGGAGGTTTTTGTCCTTGTGCAGCCCAGGAGGGATGTGGTCCCGGTGACTGCGTTTGTCTAAATCCATCCTTTCACTGCTCTAAAGCGTTTGCTTAAGGCAGAGCCTTCTCTGGGGTCCAGGATCTCTTTCTTGCATTTTATGAGTTTTTTTCCTAATTATGGAATCTCTTTCAATCTAGCCCTCCTTTGATCACAGCTGGCCCCAGAGAGAACTCGTCTTGTCTGGATCGACTGAGAAAAGAAAGAGATGAGAGGCAGCAGTGACCTGCCCAGGATGACTAAGAAAATATGCAGCAAAGCAAAGATGTGAACACCAGCTTTGCACAGCCACAGCTTTGGAGAAACTTCAGGACAAGCCTGCCTCTGTGTGATCAATCAGCACATTCTTCCAGGTAAACCATGTTTCAAATGGGACCTAGGGCTGAGCCATCAGTTAGTGCTTCCTGTGGCTGATTTGCTCCCACATGGGACGAGAATGAACCATTCCTGAGGATCCAAAGGGAATTTCTGAGCCAGGACATGGTACTGGTGCAGCGGAAAGCCATCCCATTTCACCCGTGCAGCGGAGACCTCTCTCTGATTCAGCTGATAGATCACAAAGGGCTTCCTATAAAACCCAGCTAAACGAGATTTCTTTAGCTATTTTCAGTGCCACTCTGATTATTTGCCCTCTGTTGTCTTCCATAAAGAATACTGTGAAGTTAATGATCCAGCCATGGAATTTTAAATAGCTGCTTCATGACTAACAACATGTGCTCCGGATCAGCTCGAGCCTGTATTTACATATTTCCCATGATAAGTCAACATATGGTTCTTGTTTGTAATGTGGAGTTGCTCTCTTCATATTATTACCTTTTTCCCCCCTATTTCTTCTTTTCACAATTACAGGGGGAAAAACCTTTTTCTTTTAATTATTGTTAGCCAGGGCACTGTGCAAATAAGAAGCCATTAGGGTAACTGGGAGCCTGCTAATGGCTTTATTTTGGTTCCCACCCGATCCTGAGTGGGTTTGTCACGCAGGGGCTCAGGGCAGTGCTCACAGCACCACTGGATTCACGAGGTCACTCCTTTCCCCATTGTGGGATGGGATTTCACAACCCTTCCCTGGCACTGGCTCTCTTTGGGAAGCCTGCATTAATGGTTTGAATTTCTTCCCTTTTGAATTTGCAGTTTTAAGTATGTAGAAAATGTGTACAATTTTTGGGGGGTTGGTCGAGGGTTTTTCCCCTCTGCCCCCTCCGTTTTCCTGCCCACATCAAAGCATTGGCTAATGGCGGGATATGAATGTCCTAACTGCTCTCATGGCATGGCTGGAATCACGGGAGTTGCCATTTCCACCTCATGTGCCATTTTCCCTGGTGTTCTGCTCCCCTAATGTCCCTCTAACCATTCAAGTCCTGAGGCTTCACCTGTTTCCTTTGAGAGATTATTCCACATGTGAACTGAGCTCTAATGCTGAAGAATTTTTCCTTCTACCCAGTCACAAAGATTATTTCCTTTATTTAATCTTATTGCTCCCACTTGAACCAGGCTAAATAATTCCCATCCTCCCGGGGTATTTACACCCCTCTCACACTTGCAGACAGACACTATAGCCCACCCTTAGTCATCATTTTGCCAAGCTAAACATATGTAACTCTTTTAATCCTTCCTCATAAATCAGCCCAGCCCTTTCATCATTTTTATTGCTCTTCTCTGAATCCCATCCAATTTGTTGACATTGTTCTGCTCTTTAGGTGCTCAGGGGATGGATATTCCAGGTGAAATTTCCCTGGTCTCACGTTAGGAGCTTAATTAACACAATCTCCCTCTCTGATTACCTGCATGCAGGTCACAGCACTGAGGATTGGTGCTGCAGCTTTTGCTGGGGGAAAAGGGACTCACTGATATCCCTCGGGATAATGAACATGGGATTCTGGGGTTGAGTCCCTATAAACCTCAGTTATGATCTGTTTGAGCAGGTCTGGTTCTCCTGTCATCCCACAGGACCCTCAGAGGGTGATCCTGCACTCGGGGTTGCATTAGGGGAGGGATTTGGCTCAGCAACATTCGATGATCTAGAAAGGCCAGACAGGAATTTGAACTCCACTTTGAAAATCCACCCAAACCTCAGTTTTAGCAGGACCAGGTCTGGGACAAAGCCCCTACAGCCCGAGGCACCCGGGGAGGTCTTGTTCAGTCCTTGGCCCTTACAGCCAGCACACCCCAAGGGGATCTCAGCTGATTCTCCTTTGTGGTGCCTCCATGTGAAAGAAGGGAATGGGGGAAAATCTCTTCTGGCACCAAAACTTAATTTGCTGATCACAGCTTTGCCTTCAGCTCAGACAGAGGCACATCCTGGTGAGTCCCATCCCACTACCACACCATCAGGAGTGAGATCCCACACCACTCATGGTCCTTTCACCTCTGATGGGGGCCTGCACCCCCCACTCTCACACCACAACCCCCAGACTCCTGCAGCACAAAGAGAATTTTCTTTGGATCTCAGTGATGTCACCATTCATAGACTCACAGAAACATTTAGGCTGGAAAAAAACTCTAAGATCTCTGAATCCAAGCTTGGACCAAATACCACCATGGCCACTAAACCATATCACAAAGTGCCAGGTCTACTTGATTTTTGAACTCTTCAAGGATGGTGACTCCACTGTTCCCTGGGAAGCCTGTTCCAATGTTTAAACATCCTTTCGGTGACGGAATTTTTCCTCATATCCAACCTGAACCTCACCTGGTCCAACCTGGCTTAGTATCAGACTATTTGCAGACAAATAGTCCATGATAATAAATACATCAGTGAGATCAAAAGATCCTTAAACAGCCTTGATAAAAAAATAAAATAAAAGATCAGAGCAGTGCAATTTGGTTCTGTTCTTCACCACTTCTCTCCTCTTTGGGAAGGTAACTTTTGCATTTCAAAGATCCACGTCCCATTGTATGGAGGGAGCCAGGCTGAGCGCTTTGTGCTTCCTTGGTTTTGTCCAGTGGTTGTCCCACTAACCAACCTCCCGCCAAGGGAAAGGGATTTCTCCCTTCTCCTGCTGACAGCAGCTTTGCTTTGAAAGTGAGAGTTGTCTGCCTCTTAATTAGTGCTGTCATGAGCTGGTCACTCCGGGCTGGGAGTGGAGCAGAGCTCAGCTATTCACTCCCTGCACATCCTGGGGAAGCGATTCCAGCCCAGCCTCAGCTGCCGCCGCCAGGAGCTCCTGGGGATTCTCCTAATGGCCCCATTCAAACCATGAAACACATCTCAGAAGCCTTGCAAATAAACGCAGGGCACTTTATGGGAAGTGCGGGGATGGATTTGTTATAAAAGAGTTTCCTTTCAGACCCCAGGTATCCCGAGGTGCTGCACACAATAACGCGCGGGGCCAGCGCGGATCCTGCTCTGCTCAGAAGCCCAAAGGCTGCTCAGCCACACATGCAAAAGGAATTGAGCTCTGCAGACCCCACAGCACCCATTTACTGAGGCACACGTGTGGTTATTACTCTTCCCAGTGTTTGTGTTTATTACAAAAGCACCTGAGTAGAGTCCCGGGCCTGGAGTTGTGCTCTGGGATGTGCTCCAATCTGGCACAAATGATGGGACCTTAAAAGGACTCCAGCCCCAAGCTCCATCACCCTTGAAGAACAATAAAAGCCATTCCATCAGCTTGAACACCTTTCACAACCAGACAAGTACTCCATTAAATTCCTACATTTTTTGTTTTTACTCAAACAGAATTTGATCTTGAAAATATTAGCAGCAAATCAAGAGAGAGACTTTTTGACCTGACTCTGTTGCAGTCAGCATCTCTCCATCTCCCTCAGTGCAGGTTCCCAGCTGATTGCTGGGCTCAGAAACATGCATATTTTCCTTTGTGTGGTGATTTGAATCCCCACAAAATACAGGATAACTTTCCTTTGAAGAAAGTGGGAAAGCAGTATGGCAAGGAGCCTAGGTAGGTATTGAGTTACTTTCTGTAATTCATATTTTCTCTAATGAGAGGCTTTTGAGAAAGATATTCCCCTGGTCGCTCTGCAAGTCAGACAGGTACAACAACAAGTACAGCAGACGAGGCAGTGGAATCTAGAGATGGCTTTGAACCTGCTCCCAGGATACAGAGCACTCCTGAACTTTGAAGGTATTTAGATCCCAATCTGCATCTGTGCATTGTGGTTGACCATTTACCCCACTCCCCCACCATATTACATATATATATATATCTTTGTTTTTTCAACAATGACCCAGATGAAAACATGAGATGGAACAACTTTTGACCTCGAGGCAATTTGTTGGCATCTCAGTTTTTTGACTTATGTCTGTAAAAATGAGAGGTCTTCCACAAACATGCCTAAGTCATGACTTGCAGCATTTTCCTGAAAATATCACTCAATTTTGCAGATTAGCCCAGCTCAGAACAGTTAGAAAATAAAATAAAGCACGGGGCTACAGTAGGAACATACGTAGCTTGTGAGGTTCCCATGCCAGAGCACTTTATCAAATCCTATTTTTTTCCTGCTAGGATCAGCACAGTAACTTCCTCAGGCTTGAGACTGGAGATGAGACAGGATCCTGAAAAACCACAGGATTCCCTGACATTGCTGTGATACCTTCATGGGAAAATCAGAATTTCAATGAACTTATCAAGAAGTTTCCAGGCCAGGAGGGAAAGTAATAAAGATCCATAATTCAGGCCAGAGCAGCTCCCTGAGTGCAGCCCAATAACTTACAGATCTCAGATGAGAACAATCCTTTTAATCTTTTAATGGCATTTCAAATTTACTACTCTGTGGAGAGATTTCAGGTCTTTGGGTGAGTTCTGCCCCTGTAGCTCCACCTGCCTCTGCTACCCATGGCTGTGGGTTTCTGCTCCTTCCCTGAATGCACTTGCAAATGTCTCGCCCTCAACATTTCTATGAATTAAAACAATTAGTTCCCATGAATTCATCATGGATACAACTTTGAAGTGTTCCTTTTGTGAGCATTGGGGTCATTCAGAGTCAGCCATTGCAGAGAGTGAGGGAAGGAGTCAGGATTTGGATGGGTGGGGACAGCCAAGGAGTCAAGGTGTAATTTCTACACCTGATAATCACCTTAGGAGAAAGCATCCCTCAGGATTTCTTGGCATCACTTGTGCTCTTGGGATGTATTACAAGAGCGGACAATGGCATCTCCAAAACCTTTTATCTCTACAATTACATTTTCCATAGGCTTTAAAAAGACACGACCTTCCATTAATTTCCTCTCTCAACGGCAGAAGCACCCATGAAACTCCCAGCTCAGTTTGGCCCTCGAGCTAAACTCAGTGGCTCTCACAACCTGGAGAGCCTGGGCTTTGCTAACAGGGAGAAAAAAAATTCTTGGAAGAGGAACTTTTCCTTCTTTTGAAGTCAGAATGGATTTTCAAGGGTCTTAAGTGATGAGGGGACAGTTTTAAGTAGAGGGGATATGTGTATAATTTTAACCATGTAAATAGTCCTTTGCAGCCTGGGAATCTTCAGACTTTTCAAAGCTTTAAGAAGTTGGCACTGCATACTTGTTAAAATCAGTTTAACCACTTGCCAAGAGGTTTAAAGAAAGACGACACCTATTTTGCATGAATAGTAATATTACTCTGATGAATTTAGTTATACTAATGGGAGAGCTTAAAGAATATGCTCCTGCCCCTGATGGAATTTTTAAGGCAAATAATAAGGTTCTGGAGGGTGTAACCTAAAACAGACATTTCATAAAAGATTCATCCTTGAACAAAAAATGTCATGAAAGCATGAAATGAAAACTAGACGACAATCAGAATTCCTCTTGAAGTGCTTTGTAGTAATTATTTTTAAAAATCCTCACAAAAGGCTCTATTCAATTGCAGAATAGCAAGTGAGGTCTGGATGGTTCAAGGCCAAATAATTTCTGCAATGGAAAAAACAGGCTTCAGTTCTTCAGTTGTGATGGAAGGTATTTTAAATGGGCACGAGCTCCAATTATTGCTTTCTTTTCCCCAGCTTCTGTGGGACATGAATTGCCCACAGATAAACCCCCTTTGCTCTGCAAAGTGGTGACCAACATCATTTGCAGCTTTAATGCCCCTGATTCCACAGCCACACTGAGCACCACAGTCTCCAGATATGGGTCAGGGGCTCCTGGCAGCACATTTGGGGCTGGAGACTCCTCTTTGCCAGTCCCCAGCTGGTCCAGTCGCCCTGGTGGATGGAGCCTGCTCCTGGCTGACTTAGAGTAGACCAGGT
The DNA here is from genome assembly GCA_013396875.1 of Vireo altiloquus. NCBI lineage: Eukaryota > Metazoa > Chordata > Aves > Passeriformes > Vireonidae > Vireo > Vireo altiloquus. The sequence goes on from VZRF01004849.1 coordinate 108,484, forward strand.
TGGGAATGCTGGAGCCTTTCCTTTCTCCTGCCTCCTTTGTGACCTTCTGGCACCCCGCAGAGCCCACAACCAGCTCTTGGGTCTTCCAGCAGACTGCTGGAGAGTGAGAGGTGGCCATGGAGCAAGGGAAGTGCTGCACTTCCAGCCCTTGTCCTCATCCTTGCTGCAAGGAGGATGAAAGCAGCATCTCCCCAGCTCTGGATGTTTTGGAGGGGAAGAGAGGACAGCATGGATGCTCAAGAACTATGCAGGGATGACTGGACACCCTGCAGATGAGGGAATTCAACAGCCATGACCAGATGAGCTTCTACTGACAGCACCACTGATGGGATCTGTTATCATCTTAAATGACCACCACGGTGGGAAGAACGCCACCACCGTGGGCTGGCAGCTCTGCTCTAGATAAAGGCATTTTCCCATGATGGACTTGCATTTTTAAGTCATTCAAATTATAAACATTGTCTGGAAAGTGTCAGCAGCTGGAGAATGAGCCAGAATTTGCCCCGTATCAAAGGAATACTGCTGATCCATACCCCCACGAGGCAACCACCTTCCTAAGTCAGGACTTAGTGGTGGCCCAAGTAAAGGCAGGTGGGAGCAATGTGTGCATGAGTTGGCCCTCGAGTCGCTCCAAAAGCCCAACTTCCAGCTGACCCTACCACCCTCCCCTTGGAAACAGGCCCGTTCCTGCCTGTTTGGGGTTTTTTTGTAGCGGTGCCCAAGCAGCACAAAAGGGTGAGAATGAGCCTGGAAGCCACTGGCAGCTCGGCAAGTGCTCACCGGTGCCTCGACATGCAGGGTCCTGCTCTGTGGGGAGCTGCAGTGCAGGGCAGAGCGAGCCAAGCTTGGCTGCTGCCACCTCCACCCCTCCCTCCCTCCCTGTCACCCGCGGCTATTTCACACTGTCTGAGCTCACCATGCTTTCATCTCTTTATTCTCCCTTCTCCTGTCTCGTGCAGGAAAAGGCATTTCCCCAGCTGCCAGAACCCAGCCTTGCTCTGCGGGCGGGTGCTGGGTGAGCCCTCTGTGCCGTGAGGGCTGAGCACAGGCCGGGTACAGCCGTGATTTCCCAGCTCCCCAGCAGGGAAAAGCCCTGACACATCCACGGTGTGACCAGTTCCCATCCCAGGGTGTGTGGGATGTGCCGGACACCAGCAAGTGGCCATTCCCCTCCATTTGGGAGGTCACAGGGTGGATCCCTGGGGAGAAGAGGAGCAGGCAGAGCAAGGCCAAGGGTTGATATTGCTCACTGCACGTACAGCTCTTGGTGTTTCCAGCTTCACTCCAAGCCTAAGCCGTGCCTGCTTTGTCCCGAGGAGCCAGACTTGTGCCCCGGCATCCCCAAAATGTGGGTGACAGGAGCGTCATTCTTCACCCAGACAATAGCAGCTTGTTCACAGCTTGACAGCAGCCTGGTAAAACTCGGAGTTTTCAAGTGTGTTTGAGTTGGGGCTTAGCTAAACAAAACCGGTTTTCTCAGCCAGGCTGAGGGATTCTCACAGGCCGTGTGCCTCCTTGTCCACAGCTCCAACTTGTTCCCAAAAATCCTTCACCTCTCCCTTCTTGTTTATGCTGCTCACCCCTTTGGCAATTCTAATTTAGCGCTGAAAATCCTCCTGCTTCTTCTTAAACCGAGGGCTGACCTGTGTTTAAGACCGTGGTGTTTGAAGCAGAACTTACTCCCCACCAGAAGATTTTAATTTTAAGCTAAGTGCTGCGCTTTGTTTCCAAATGCTTTATTTAAAATTGCTTCAATGTGCAGCTTTCTGAAAAATTATTTCCCCTTTTCTGAGGCTTTTCTGGCTTTGGATTTTTCCCTCCTGATTTTTAGGACTTCTCTTTTTTCTTTCCTGAGGAAACACTACTCCCTAAACCATATCTCCTGCAAAAATGCCTCTGGACTCTCCTACAGATGAATAACCTTTTCATGCCTCAGTTTACATAGGTGTAAAAACCCAGGGAGCATCATTTCCCTACCTCAGAGAAGTACAGTGAAACTCAATTAAACCAACTAATGCCTACAAAGGGATCCCGTATCCTCAGGTGGACAATCTATATGGAAAACACACTTCTGAGAGAGTGCCATGAGCACTTCAGGACGGAGATAGAGCAACAGGAGATCACACAGGGACTTGGCTGTGCTTCTCCTCCTCCAGCAGCTCCTCAGTCTGTGCATCTGTTTTCCCTGAGGGACTCGTTGGGAGCCTGCAAGGGGGAGAGGATGGAGGGGAGCTGGGTGCCTCGATGTTCTCTGGAAGGGGACAGAGGCAGAGCAACGGGGGCAGTGCCCATGGGCAAGGTTTGTGCCTGACTTTGTGGAGCTCCTGGGCTGGTGCTGGAGGGCACGAGCAGCTCATGCAGCAGACCCTGGGTCTCCCCTCCATCCTGAGCCCCTTCAAAACCTTGGAGATGACTGAGCTGCAGCACTCCTGGGATGTGAAAGCCAGAGGAGAAGCGCTGATGATCAAGGAGCAAGAGCCAGGGAGCTCAAGAGGCACTCAGCCTGGGTTTGATGCAGCTCCTGTCCTGGGGTGGGAAGGGAAGGTTTGGGATGGGAGAGGTCCTGGAGAGGGACTGGAGACTGTGCTGGAGGCTGATCTCCGAGCTGGAAGTGGTGACACAACATCACAGAGCTGTACAAGCCTTGCCTGGGAGGCACATCCAGCACACCCACGGGAGCCATGGGGCCCGGGGCTGTCACCGGTGCCATGGTCCACCCTGGGCATCACAGTAGGGTTCAGTCCCACCCGGAACCAGCATGTGCCCTGCTGGGTTTTTATGGGGTTGCTCTTCCCTTGGGATGGGTTTTTGGAGCAGCCTGCTGTGCCTCGCTCCATGGCACCCCAATCTGTTGGGTACTGCTGCTCTCTTCTTCCTCCTCCTCCTGAAGCACCAGGAACTCTTCCCAGGGGAAGTGAATTATGTTCATAGGCATGAACACACCCCAAAAGCCAAACCAGAGTTCCGTTTTCCAACAGACAACGTGCCTGCCACTCTCTGCAGGCAAACCTGCGCTGCCTACGTGATGAACACAAAGCCATGACTCTGCAAGCACAAGGAAATGCATATTTCATCACCACGACATTCCATCCACCTATGACCAAAATAATTAATGACTGCTTAATGGCTCCAACGGGGTTTGGTTTGTAAGGAGATGAACCTTATTCCCAGTGAAAAGAAAAAGCCATAGATCACTCTGACCTGGGAGAAATTGATATTATATTATTTATTGTTATGTGTTTATCTAGGTCAGTAATTTCTGAATGACCTAAATAACCTTGACTTTTGTATTTTTTATTCTATTTTTTTATTCTATTTTTTAACTCTATTTTTCCTCAGTGTTTTCAGAAATGTTGTTCTGAATTTTTTCAGCCAGAAGCGAACGCTATTTTTGGTTTACAACAGTTTCAAGGGATGCCAGTGGAAAGGAAGCTAAACCAGCGCCAGTGACCGGATCCATCTGTGGCCATTGCCACATAGGAGCTAACAGCATCCATGGTACCTGCAGGAATCCCATTCCTGAGCAGCCAAATCCTTGGAAAGAGTACTTGGGGTGCTATGAGGTGAAAAGTGTTACTTTGTGAAAAGCCTGAAGGAATTCAACTTATTTCCTGGGTTCAGGAACCTCAGGTTTCCCATGCTGGAGCTTTACTCTGCCAAGGCACTCTCCATTCAACGCTTCCTGTGTCCCTGAGGGACAGCAGAACTCTTGGAGCCATGGCCTCTCTCATTGGCATTTTAGGAGAAGCATCCACAAGAGTTTTCCCATTTTCCTTGCACATTGGTGGTTTTTTCTTAATTTGTCAGTGTGTCTCCTGTGATTTAAGCAAGATCTGAGCCAGCAGAACGGAAGGGTTTGGGAAATCCCTGCCTCTGCCAGACGAGTGTGTCCCTGGGATTAGGATCCCAGGTAATTAGGAATATCTGAGGAGCACCAGCTATTGTTACGTGCTGCAGGTTTATTGCCAACTGCCACTACAATATTTATGAAGTGGTTTGCACTCCTGTGCCAGAAGTCATAAACAAATCATCTTTTCAAGTGGAATTTAAAGCTGTTTTGCAGCATTGTGTTTTCTCTAACAGCCCCATCACTTTTAAGGCAGAAACGTTCAAAATTCAAGTCCTGCAAGTGCACTTACTACTCCTTTACTACTCCTTTACTACCATGAGCATCAGCATTACTCAGCTGGAGAACAGGACTAGATCCCATCTGACCACTGGAACCACATCCATCCAGCCCTTTCACAAACTTTGATTTTAAACTAAGCTGTATTTCTCCTGACGGGGCTGTATTTGGGAAGATATTTAAGGACCTTGTTTTCCTACAACACATCCTATATTTGCAAAGTCAATTTGTGCATTTCCCCAAAAAACTCCTGGAGCATTTCACAGCAATGACAGTCAGAACGCAAGTTCCTGGGATGAGCTGTGCTCTCCAGGCACATTCTAACCTCTCCACACCAGGATTGTTCACGATGCCTGCTCTTCCTAAGGGCATTTTACCCAATTCACTCCTCTGCTCCCAGTTCCACTCTTTTCTCCAGGTCCTGACGAGCAGGATTGAGACCTGGTGGTACTTTGATAATTTCCAGCTATCTCCAAAACTGGATATAAACACACACGGGGGTTCAATCAGCACTGAGCAATGTCAGCACTTAACTCCAAACACAAGGTGAGACTTGCTGGAAAGTTAAAGCTATCAAGAAGCTCTTAAAAGGCATTTAAAAATTAAAATACAAACTTCAAACAGTCACCATGGGGATAAAATATTCAAGTGACAGTTTAAGCTGTCAAACATTAAGTTTGATATTTTTATTGCCTTCCATTGGCTGCTTTTGGCACATCACCCATCCCACTAATGGCTGTCCTGTTATTAATGATGTCTTTCATGGTCATTAACTTGAGTTCAGCAAGTCACAGATGACTTTATTAGGCATGACTTCAATAATCACCATTTTAATTGCACAAGCTGTCCTCTATGCCCACTCTGAAAACACGAGCTATTTTTAAGTTGAAGCAACATTATCCTTTCCACTGGGCATCATCACACAGGGCAGTCTGCCAGAAAAAAGACCCTAAATAAAACGATTCAGGGTAAGAGCTCACCCATTTCTGTACTGCTTTGAGGTACAAGCCACATCTGATAAGGCAGAAGTGAGGCTACAAGAACCACATTCTGCTCAAGGTTCTTATAAAAAGACTAATGGAGAAAGGAGGGGAGATGGGGCTCAGCTGACAGACTGGTTCAGGCTCTGTCTGCTTCAAAAAATATCAAAAAAAGCCTTTTACAGCAACCCTGTAACGAGTGGCTGTGCCCACCCTACAAGGGTGGCACAAGCAGGTGGTACCAGGAGCAAACACCATGTTGTCCTGCTGAAAATTCCCCCATCCTTACACAGCTGCAAACCCCCAAGGTGCTCTCCGGGGTGGACAAACCAACCCTCTTGACTGGGTTTGGCAGAACAGAAGTGATCCTCTCTTGCCAAGAGAAGGGGATTTAAAACTGAAACTGAAGTACGAGATTTTGGAAGGTGTACCTGCCCTGGCAGTGGGGCTGGAACTGGATAATATTTAAGGTCCCTTCTAGCCCTTTCTATGAATTTATGATGATTCTACACTAGTCATGCACTTAGCCACCACCTTGGGAGCTGCCTTGTGCCTCAAGGGCAAAGCAACATCTCCCTCTGCATCATCAGCACTAATAAAACAGAACTGTTCTTAGCACTCAGCCTCTCGGGGTAAGACTTTCCATCCCTTGATCAAAACCAACCCTTTCAGACCTGGATTTCCATGGGGATAGGTGACCTGTAGTCAAGACACTCCCCAGCACTCTGCCCTCACTTCTCATCTGGACTTCTTTCAGGCACCAAAACTGCAAAGCCAAAAATAAACTCATGTCCAATCCAAAATTTAAACAAAGAGACCAACCCCCAAACAAACCAGAAAAAAACACTTCTGAAAGTTCATATTTTTCCTACTGCACTGTGACTGACGCAGAATATGATTTTGTGAACCTTCAAATTTGGAAGTATAAGAAAAAGTGGATTAATATCCACCAAACTGGATTCTGTGCCAAGCTGGGCTGTATGGCTGGCATGGACAAATTCATTTCTGCATGAACTGCATTAAAGCACATTCACATCCCCAGGGCATGCAAATGCAAGGTTACCATGCTGCAGCTGACACCAGCCCCGATATAATTCCCTGCTCTCAAAAAAACCCCCAAAAATAAACCTAAACCTAAAAAACCCCCAAGAACTAAAGTACAGCCATCCCAGGTCAACAGATCTTTCCACAGGCACAGGAAGCCTTCAAGGATATTCCACAGGATCACAGGCTCAGATCTCCCATTCAGTCACAACTGTATCACTCCTGCATTTTGCAGACACTTCCTGATAACTTTTACTGCACAGTTTAAGAACATAATATAATGTGATAAATAATTATGTTAGCTCTGCATCCATGACCGGCTTTAACTTGCAGCTTGTGCTCAGTAATGAATGTCAAAGCCTGTGTTAATAAAAAATTAAATCACGAGAGTGCAGTGTCAGGATACACACTTTGGTAACCTGATGCTGTTAAGTTTTCATGTCATGTGAGCTGCAATGTACAGTAGCAAGGAACAGGCATTCCTATTCCCTTTGAATTGTACAGATGTTTTGTGCTCCCAAGAAATATCCTAAAGAGAGATGCACGCTCTTAGCATGTATCTATTATAACATTATTAGCCACACTCCTAATTAATCCTTAGGAATTCTAGGCATTCTTCATTTACTTCTTAGCAGAGGAAAGGGAAAAAAAAGGTGCCTGAACAACTATTTGTGTCGTAGAGTTCATAAATGAGCCCATCACCCTATACCAGAACTGCTATAATTTTATCGGAATGAAAACCATTCTCTTTGATCTCCTCCAGTTCTTAAATCCAGCAGTTGTGTATTCAAACATCAATGGAAATGTGGTTTCAAGCTTCCTCTTTCATTATCTTTCTCAAAGATAAAAAAGAGCAAAAGAAAAAAAAGTTCTGAGCTTTAGAGATGAGGCAATATTTTTACAGTAATTTCTTTATCTGATTTCATCCTGTTTACAGAAGCTGCTGTTTGGAAGATCTCATCCCCCCTCCCCATTTTCGAGATGGCTTTTCTTTAAATAAACGTATATTAAAAAATAGAACAGACAACAAAGTCGGCTTCCTGCTTGCTCTTTATTGTAAAGGAGATAAGGTTGCTAAACGCTGTGTTATCTGACTTTGGTTCGGTGCGTGACCTACATGGATCAAGATGGAGATTTAATGATTAAACTCAACTCCTTTATCTTCAGCAAAGGGGGAGGGGGGGGAGGAAAGAGTACCCAAACAAACTACTTATGCTCTGGCATGATAGAATTACAGTTCAACACAATAATTAACTATCTGACACATTCCTGTGAGGCTGCAATGTCAGTAATGACTCTGAAATGCCCCCTCTCTGTTGTCATAACCCAGCAGCCAAAACACGCACGAACTCTACAGGATCAGGGTTGGCAAAATGCATTTCATCCCTCCTCAGCTGATTCACACAGACCACAGGTGTGTTTCATGCTTCAAGTACCACTGATAGACAAATTTAGGAGAAAATTCAGTTAAAACAAAATGCATCCTTAATCTGTCAAACCCACAAAAGCATTTTAATCTCTTCCATCCAAGGCCCTGGACTCCAATCTTCCTGCTAGCTTCTTTACAGCTCTTGAAACATATTTGAACCTCTCACACCCAGATAGCACAGCTCATTTCACCAGCCATTGCACATCCGGTGTCTCTGAACAAGCCAGGAGATGATTCCCAGTCTCCTCCTCCTGCACCCTATCAAGCTCCTCACAAGTAGATCCCAAAAATCTTGAATTAATCTGCTACAAACTTCAAAAGGTCTGGCACTTCAGTTTGGATGGCTTGTAAAAACTACACCTACCTATGTGTGCAACACTTGTGCAAAAAAAATTAATGACTGGCAATGAAACCCAAAAGCTCTGCAAGCCCAGCACGGGTTCACCATGGGGCCTCCTGGGTTTTGTGCAGCTCAGACTGTGGACGCTGGCAGTGGGTTTCATTTTGCATGAAGGCCACATGACATGCAGCAACTTTAATGAAGTTTGTTCTTAGCATTATTTCAAACCTCCAGGGCTGCTGTCACCCACGTGGATCAAAACAGCAGGATTTATTTGCATCAACTCCCACTGGAAACAACAAGCAGCAGCCATGAGCCCCAGCTCCTGCAAGATCCAGAAAAGCAACAACCTCCCTGCAGTTCCAGCCCCAAAAAGATGAGAACATCAAGGGCAGAACTCACTCCCCACCTCGGAGCACCAAAGTTCATTAAAGCAAAGAACAAATTTAGGATCTTACCTTCTAGAAAATCCCCACAGAGCTGCAAGACCAGCTATTTCAGGTGCCAGAGGAGTTTCCCTGCCAGAAGTCCCAGGGCAGCCCCAGCAGCTCTCACAGCCTCCCCTCTGGGAGCGTCTACCTTAATTAACAAACTCACACGGGGCTGAGGGAGGCATTTCTGCCCCCTACTCCCCCTGCCTGCCCCTACCCAGGTGGGGCTGAGCAGTATTAAGAGGCTCACAGGAGAACTGGATTTTCCCTGCCACCTCCTCCCATGTTGGAGTGGAGTGGGAAGAGTGAGGTTGTTGTGCTGCTGCTGGTGGCACTTCCATTCTCTGATAGCAGCTTGAGTGAAGACTGGAGTTACTTTACCATTTCCCAGAGCCTTTTTCTCCTATCTTTAATGGACTTCCTATGTTCCCCACCTCTCTCTGACCATCTAATAGGACAACATCCCAAAAATATGACTAGGAAACCAAATGCCAACTTGATCCTATGGACTATTCCCAAATAAAAGTGCTGGAAGGAAGCAGCCTGCAAACACAATTCTCAGCCCTCATCAGGGGAGAGGAATTTCATCCTTCCAGGATGAAATTGAATCCCATGAATGCTATCACAGCCAGAAACTGAGCTGCTTCCACAAGACACTCTGTAGCCCAAGGGGAGATGCTCAGTGAGGTTTTGTTGGTCTCTGCATCACCTGGTATTGGATCATTGTCTGTCTTGTGAGCAGATTTAGATTCCTATGGACAGCCACCACAGCTTGATACTGGGGTGTTGAGGAATCAATTAGCTGGTGATGGGAAAGCAAATTTTGGTATAAAAATAAAATAGAAAAGAAAGAGGGGACAAGACTCACTGATCACTCTCTCGGTCTCATGGCTTTCTAAGAAAGTGTGGGAAGGGGAGTGGATTTAAGGGGATAGCCTGGATGGAGAGATGTTGTGATGAGCTAAAGCTGTCTTGGACTGTGGGATGGGAAGTAAAGAGGATGCTCAAGTCAAACATCAGGGACTTGAGTCATACATGGAGCAGCAAACAAAAAATACCTTGGTATTTGGGGACATCTGACCTCTGAGCTGATTCAGTTCCTAAACTTTTTAATAAGCTTCCTAAAAATTGCAGCGTGAGGTGTTTGGCAGGGGAGAGCCAGAGACCGAGAGCAAATCAGAAGGATTTCCATGCTGCCACCTGAGCCATGTTGCTTGGCAGGCTGATGGATTGGGGCCGTTGTATGAAATAAAATGCAAAACAATTAAATGGCACGTGACTGCAGGAGGGGGTTGGTTTACTTTGCAGGATTTGCATCAACATTTTCTTTGGCTCCCATCCAGGTGGCTCAGCACCCCTTGGAGTCACTTAAACAAACCCAACTTTGAAAGCAAAACTCTGTCAGAAGTTCTGAGTCTCGCCCAGCTCCGTGTTCACACCAGGGGGACGGCGAATCCCACACTAGGTGGTGGCAAGAGCCACAAATCTTCTCTGAAGGTCTCTACTCTCCTCACACACATAAAAAAACTCATAGGAGTCCTCATGGAGTTTTTTTAAGCCTTGTGGTGAAGACTCCAGACAGCCTTGTGCAGCCCAGTGGGAGGTTTCTGGACAGGGCTGTAACGGAGGGATAATGCCCAGCTCCACCTTCTGTTCTTCGGGAACATGGTCAGAGCAGGGATTTTGGCCAGAACACTCTGGAACAAGGGTTTAAGGGGGCCTAATGTTGGGTCCAGATACACCCCCCTTTCCCTGATGCTGAGCAGTCGATGGATGATCTGGGGCTTGACTTCAGATTTGTGAGTGACAGAAGTTTTGGCGCACGGAAAATAACCTGGTGCATATTAAAACCCAGCTCCATCCTTGTTCCAGCAGATAGTTATGATTTATCTATTTTATGGCATGGTTTGCAAATGCGGAGCAAACTTTTTGTTCTGTAAATTTCGGAGCAAGCTGCTGGCTCACTCTAATAACAACATTTGGGGCCTTGTGATTATTTTATTTAGGACTATTTTTGCAATTAACCTTGTCCCTAAAAGCCTTTCTGTTTTGATGAGGTTATTTTCATATGGTGCAAGTTGAAAGGGGGGGTGAGACAGCTACACACATGTATTATAATCATATTTGAGCCATTTTTGTGCTTCATCTGTTTCATGTCATCTGCACTGCCAAAGTAGCCAAGCTCCTTCAGGGCAGGCTGGGTAATGGGAACCAGCATTCCTGATTTTCTGTCCCCGGAGCAGCTCTGGGAGCAGGGCAGTGCTGGGGCAGGCTCAGCTCTGCTGTCCTCATCCCTCAGTGACCGTTACTTTTACAACCCCGTGGTAACCTCGTGGTAACCATTAACCACTGTCAGTTGCTGCGTGTGTACAGCAGCCTCTGTTCAGAGGGAAGTAAACTGGAATTTGCTTCTGGATTAAAATCATGGCTTGGGTTTATGCAGCACTTTGGGAGAACTATGAGCCCCACGGGCAAGAAAATTTTATCCAGTAAATAACTGGAGTGAGGACGAGTTTGAATAGAGGCAGGTCCTTCCTTGCTGCTGGAGTCAGACCCTTCCTTGGGAGGCAAACATCACTTTCAGGCTGCTCCTGCTCCATCTGAAGTTTCCAAGCCTGGATCCTTTTCACACATATGTGATCAAGCTGTGGATGGGAGTCAGCTCCAGCCTTCTGGAAAAGATGCATGGAGGGGTGTGTGGAGGGGGAGTTTGCATCACATGCTCTGGTTTAGACTTTTCCATTTCTCAGTTAATAAACAAATGTAAAATGGTGCCTTCAGAAGTCCCTACAACTCAAAGTCGCAAGCGGTGGATGAGAAGAGGCTGGAGTTATGGGATGGGTCTCCCCTTGCTGTCCTGCGCCAGGAAGCCATCCAGAAACTTGCTTCATCCTGAAACTGCCTGGGGGAAAAAGAATTCTGTAGAGGGAGGAGGCACAGTTTAATTTTGCCTGCAGACCTCTGTGAACGAGTTGTGTTTGTCCCCACAGGCACTGCAAGCTCCTTTCTCATCACCTCTGCCTTCCTCCTTTACTGCTAAGGAGTTGAGCTGTCGTACTTCAAAACACGTCACCAAAATTCATTTCTCAGGTCCTTCTAATTTTTCTTCATGTTCCCTTAGTACACACAGATATTTAATGACCTAAAACTGTAATTGAAGCAATTGCTTTAACACTGAGGCAAACACAGGTGTTTAGCACCCTTCCAGAGCAGCCCTTGGTTGCATTTGCTTAATGCTTTTAATTACAGTTGTTAATATGACAGATTGATTAGAAGTTTGACAGCTCCCGTTTAGGTTGGGATGTTCTGGCACCCAGCAAATGCTTGGAAGCAACATCCTGCCCAGGACTCAGTGTTACTGAGTCAAGCATATCCTGGGGCACTGCAGCAGATTAAAATTACTTTTTTCTTCCCTTTTCAATGGGGAGTTTTTCCTCCTTCACCTCCCATTGTGAATGTGGATGTATGAGCAACAAACAGCAATGGGAAAGGAAATGCAGAGAAACCACACAAAGATTTACTGGGGCTTTAGCAAAATATTATCATTCTTAATGTTTGTCGGCATGTGGCAATTTTCTTTGAACTGGGGATAGTTCAAATTCCTTCTTGCTTTGAAGACTTAATTTTCTCCCATAAAAATTATGGAGACTGTCTTGGATAATTTTAGGACTTAGGCACACTGTTTGCTGAGCTCAGGCATGTTTTGCTCTGTGTATATTTTATTTGCCACCTGCCAGCTTGTGTCTGCATTTTCCCAAAGTCCTGGGAAGAAGTCCTGGACAAATCCTTGAGTTCTGACCCACCTCCTTTGCTGGAGGTGCACAACTCAAGCATCCACACGCATATCCTCTTAAATAACATTTCCAGGGACAGTGAAAGCCCCAGCCCTGCACACAGGGACATCTGTGAGTGACTTTGCCACAGGCCATGTGGCAGATGATGACTGTGTGACAAGGTATCTGGCTGGCTGGTGATGCAGAACCCCTCCAAGCTCAGGGCATTGACAGATAAGTGAGGCGTGAACCAAAAGAAACAGGATCATGGAATCATTAGGGTTGAGAAACAACTCCAAAATCATCAACTCCAAACTTCAATGTCTCTGTTATTCTGATTAAAGCCGGACCGGGACTTCAGCAGCTCTCTGGTTTGGTCATGGCAGAACGGACAGGAAAGATTTGGAAGTGACCTGGGGAGATGTGCATCTCTGGGGATTATTACCAAGTAGAAGATGGGGATGAGGCGTGAAAAAGCGAGTCAGCATAAATCACAGCTCTCTGCTTAGGAGGGAAACACACTGAAAAGGACCAACAGATAAAACCCGAGGCAGACAAAGTCAAAATAAAGCTTGTAGACACAGCAGTCATTGTGGAGTGTTAGTGAATGACTGTTGTGCCTGTGCTTGTGTCTGCAGACAGTTAAGTAGAAAGGGATTGTTGTCTTTACTCACACACACATTCCCTCGCCCTGAGTTAACTTCCTCGGGCAGAAGAGTGCCCAGAAATAAACTGTCATAACCACCAAGTTAAACTGCCAAGGGGTGGTGAAGTGTCCAGCTCCAATGTCTCCAATCAGGACCGGTTTCCTCCTTTGAAGATATGCTTTTGCCAAGCACAAGTTGTACCTCAGTCAGGCGCCAGTTATTGCACTTGATACGGATGAAATCTAATGGCCCAAGAAATAAAGGTCAGCAGAAAAAAAGATTATTGAGTGGTTTCTTCTGGTCTCAAGTATATGAATCTGTGAAAAGTTGGCAACTCGTACCCACCGTCATGGTGTTTTTCATGGTATCCTTTGATAACGGGATTAGGGAGCACCAATATTAGTTCAAAAAAGCTGCTGAAAAGTCTCTGACATTTGGTCATTACCAGTCTTCAGTCACTATTGATTGGTGTCTGTGCTGGAGGCAGTAATCCAGCACAGGGAGGGATCCAGGGTGGCTGCAGATAGGTCAGGGATCGATACGGAGCTGCTGGCAGGACACCGGCACTGCTCTCTCTGGTGCTCGTGGTGGGATCCTAACACTTGCTGTGGGTATTTTAACAAAACTGTCCTGATTTTTGTTTTTCAGCAGATTATCCTGCCAAGCAGTTTGGCAGCATTCTCATTTCTGCAATCAGAGGAATCACCATTTCTCTTCTCCCAAAGCATTTGCTGTCGGAAGCGACCGCCCTGCCTGGAACAGAGCTCCCGGAGCATGAATATTTCATGGGACTGGTTTTGGGGAGATTACTTATGGTTGAGTTTTCATGGCCAATAACTAGATTTTTGTAACTATCAGCACTTCTTTGGTAATTTAAAATTCACTTGAAAGGGAAAAGAAGCAAACTGAGGCTGGATGGGTACAACCAAGGTCTTGTGCTCCTACAAATACCACGATAAAAGTGTACTGGTTCATAAGGATACTTTGAAATATTTAAGAGAGCATCAGCAGGAAGTATATACACATGTATATGAATAAAACTAGCATTTTGTGAAGTGTGTGGGAAGGAGAACATTTGGGAGTCAGCACATTTCTTCCCAACCACATTAAGTGCACCCAAGGGTGAATTTTTTATTTATTTGGGTTTTTCTTTAGAACTCCCCCCTACAGAGCTTTGGATTTCTGAACATGAAAAATAACAACAAACTTTGCAAACACACAAGTCGCAAAACCTTCAATGATGCAAAGAAGGTGCTGAGCCTGCCCAGCCCCTGCCTCTGGACAGGCAGGTCCCAAAAAGCTGAGTTCTCTCCCCAAAACAGTCAGACCTGCTCCAGACCTGATAACTGGGATGGTTGTAAGCTTTTCCTGCTCTTCCATGAGCCATCCCACCATAACTCTCCCATGGCAGCGAGATATTTATTTTCAAGGCGAGCATTCCTATTTAATGGGAAACATCTTCTTTGTGTGGAAATCAGTTTGAAACATCCCTGGGCTTGAGTGGCGCAGAAAGCTTTGACGAAATATTAGAACTATGTTTAGCTCCTTGGATATATCAGCCTTGCCAGAAAGGAAACCATTTTGATAAGCTCTCATTTGGAGAAATTTCTCATCTCCCTCTTTGCTCCCCAAACAGAATAATTAATAAACCAGGAATACAGAAGACACCACTGGCATCCCAAAGAAGCCTCTCCCTTGCTACAAGAGAGTAGATTCTCTCAGTCTCTCCTAGTGGGATTACTCCACTTTCACAAATCAGCAAATAGCCCTTTTTTCCAGGAACTTGAATCAGATTTGGCCTGAAAGTGAAATCCAGGAATCGGTCACAAAACACAAAGCAAAAGCTCTGCAGGTTTTGTCCTAGGGTAGGACAGTCAAATTGCCATTTTCCCTTCCTCAGTGGTGTGTGGATGGTGCCAGTGGAGCTTCTCCTGCTGGCCAAGGATGTGAAGTGTCACGAAAACAGCCAGTCTGGCTCCTCCTGCCTTTCCCCGGCAACTGGCCAAGATCAAGCTACTCTTTTTTCCCCCTCAGTCTCTCGCTTCCAGGGTATTTTGCCTTCTCATTAACTAGTCAATGGCCTGGCCCAGTCTTGTCCAGGTTTGTCTCCTCTCCTCGCATCCTGTTTGGGATGGAAACCCCTGTCTGGGCATCAAGGTCCACAGAGAGCTCACAAAAGTGACCCTGAGATCTTCCTGACCCTCCACTGTGTTTGCTCATTTCCTTCTCAGCTCTCTTTCTATTGCTTTTCAAATTAAGGTGCACAGGAAACCAGAGCAGTTTCTGATCTCTCCTCCACCTAAAAAATTAGAACATCAAAACCAGTTTTACCAGCAATAAACGAAGCTACTTTGAAAAGTGAGGCAAAGGGATCTATCTGGAGTCAGTAAGACATTGTTAGGATCTCTTTGATCGGGAGCCTTAAATGAAAATTATCAAATGGCGCTTTAAAACATACACCCTTTTGTTTGATTAGCCTGCTGCAGATAACCTTTATTAAACCTGATCTAAAATTACAGCCATGCACTGGTGGTTCTTTGATGCCTTGGCTGTTTCATTTCCTGTTTATACTATGATACACGTTGCACTAGGAGATAAAGCACTTCTGAAGGATATTAAGACATGAAAGTCCCTTGGCTATTTGCTGGCACTGTTTTGATGTTTTCTTGCTCTCTAGAAATTAGCATATCCTTTTCAAAGACTGCCTCTGATGAGAGTAATCCTTTGCCATGATGTATTTGCTAAAAGTCATAAATGATAGTATATTGTGTAAAGAAATGACACATAAAAGGGACGATGCTAGATTATTGATAATGAGGCAACTTGTGCAACTCTGCTTTTGGCTTTTATAAAACACATTTTTGACACCATAAATACATTGAGCTTATATTAATGAGGATTTAATACTTCTGAGATTTTAGAAACTTGCTTAGAACAACTTTTCAAAAGAAGGTTTTTTTGGGAAGTTTAATGTTTTCACTAATTTTGATAAGATATTCTGTTAAGCACGTTTTGCTGCCTTCATAATGAGGAATGATGGAAAGGTTTTTAGCATGGCTTTGCCAGAATTAAACTGTGCTGGAATATTTATTTTATTAATTTGTGTAGCATCTATTGCCATAGAAATTAGGTTGATTAATTATAGAAATTTGCAACAAAACGTTACCTTTCAGGAAAAAAAGAACTTTGACAAACATAAAAGAAAAACATAAGGATCTGATATCTGAAGGTGTAAATAAGTATAGCGCCATTGAAGCTTTGAAGTGACATTGATTTACATCACCAAAAGATCCATCTCCTGTTGTCACTAACAAATGACCTGAGCATTTTCACAGGGGAGAAAGCCATGCCTGGATGACCTAGAAAATAAGGACCAGGGTGTTGGGATGATAGAGGGGTGAGGAAGAACAACAAGGGCTTGGGGGTCTTAACCAGCCTCTTTTCAAAATCACTTTTTTGGGACTTTTCAGAGTGCTTTGGATGACAAGGTCTAAGTTAGACTATTCAATTTCTGCAGCTGTATGGAAATCATGATAATATTTCCTGAGCTGTGTTTGCACAGACACTCTTCTATCACTCACACGATGGTGGCACAAGATCTGGGCTCCGATGGAGGTGGTGTGGGCCAGGTGTGGTGCAGTGACTTCACAGGAGAATGACAAAGATTTACACTTTGCCTTACAGAAGGTGCTTTCTGTAGACAGACACAGAGAGAAGAATTTTGTATTTTCAAACTGGGGGACCCAAGTTACACACCTGAGGCCAGTGTGTAACACCTGAGGATGAGGATTTCCTTACCTGAATTTGTAAACAGAAATTTGCAGCAACTCTGAATACCTGAACTCACCCTCCCAAAAATCCAGTCCCTTATCTATGCACCTTTATGTGGAGCTGAGCCCTCACCTTAGATATCCCAGGTTGATAATCCTGCCCTCGGGAACCAAAGATCTCATCTGATACCCACTGAAATCAATGGAACAATTGACTGTGGGTGGCTGCCCCAGGGAGCCCTGAAGGCATAAAGGTCACAGCCAGCCTGGAACAGATGCAGAGCTCTGCTGCCACCAGCACCTCCCTGTAGGCACCAGCATGGACCATTTAGAGTTGTCACCAAGCTGATCAGCACACAGCACTGCTCCTCATCTCTGTGCGCCTCACCAGCTTGGGGTAGGAGCTGGAGTTTTATGAGTTCAGGTAAACTGGAGCAGGAGATGAGAGGAAGGAGCAATCGGAAAGGCAGAGACAAATTATACCTCCAGTGATGAAAGCCACCTTGACTGCAGCAGGGCTAAGACACTGCCAAGATGATTGCCAGTTAAGCATGTATTAAGCAAATATCTCTCCTTCCTTCCAGCTAGGCCTCCAGTGGAATTGCCTTCTCCTACAATTTACTGGATTGAAAGTGCATTGAGTGACAAAATTACTTTTTTAACGGCTGGGGAAAAAAAAAAAAAAAGAAAATCACAAACAGTTGACAATCCAGGAGAAAAAGACTTTTAAAAAATTGATAGTGTTTTTTCTGTATCCTTGTCAGAAAAGCTTTCAACTTCCCTCTTGGAAAGCAAAGACATGAAGGAGGTGCTGGGAAAAGGATTTCTGCACGGGCACCTGCTGTTATTACCGCAAGCAGTGACAGGGAGCGGAGGCATTTAGGATTAGTCCCTAAGAAATAGTGATTATCAGGACTTCTTTCTGCAGGACCTTTGCTCATTGGTCTACGTGCCAGCCAGTAACAGGATTTGCACGACTCCAGCCAGCTGCTTGGGGAATGTGTCCCATTCCAGTGCTTTACCATATGCCATGGAGCATTCACGGCAATGAGCATGACTCATGAGATCAGCTCACGCCTATATAAGGTTTTCCGCAAATTTGGGATGATTTAACTAAAATACATGCAAGGCTCAGGCTGAGCTCATATTCTAACCCAAATAAAAAGGAGTGAAGAAAGGCAACGAGCAGAAATTGTGTGGTGTCCTCAAAGCCAAAGGGCTTGGGTCTTTCTTGGAGGTCCTTGACAGCCTCCTGCCATTGTCATTGGAATCATCCATAGGTGTCCATGGGTCCAAGGCAATCCATCCCTGCCTGGCTCAAGCGACCCAAGAGGCAGCTGTGATCCAGGCCAGACACTCCCTGCAATAACGGCTCCTTCCAAGAGCCTCCAGCCCCGCCAGCACTCCAGCGGCCAAGGGATCTCCCTGCCAGGATGTCACAAGACGGGTGAGTCACGGGAGGATCACAAGTGTTGTTCTCATAATGGAGCTTAATAACAGCCAGTGTTAAGGTAAAAGCACCTGTAAATGGGGCGGCTCAGAGCTTTACAGCCTGGCAATGGCACTGCTGGGCAGCTCCAGATCACTGGGCTCTGCTCTCCTCCATCCCTGTTCGGTCCTGTTCTCGGAGCAGCTTTTGATGTGTCATTGTCACAGGATGGGTCATTTGCAGGACAGTGCTGATAACCAGGCAGATAACAAGCTCCTTCCTCCCCTCAGAGGGCAGGCTTGACCAGTAGGTGACAGCCAGTGTGGACAGTGAGGAAGCCGAGCTTTGCTGCCCAGGCCACCTGCAAGTGAACACACTGTAAAGCTGGGTTGGTCCAGAGCAATGTGTCCATGGAATCCACCTGGCACTGCAGTGGCCATCTGGAATTCCACAGCTGGACCACGGCTGGCACTTCTGAACAGAGATCATCAGGTTCAGCCCTGGTGGATGGGCAGGGAGACCTCAGTGAGCCTCGGTGTGCCTGGTTTGGTGGGGTGAGGAAGAGGATACTGCAGTCATCGATGGTCCCCTCTTGGCCTGACAGCCATGGTGATTCTAAAACGTCACCTCCTTCCTTCCACCTGTGGCCTCAGTGACCATGGGCTTTCCAGGTCTCCAGCACCTCAGTAGCTGATCTCCCAGGCTGCTGGTTCCACTCCAGATCCTGTGAGGGATGTCCCCTGCCCAGCTGTATTCAACATACCTTAACTCCTCCTTCCATCAGCAAATCCCTCTGTCCTCCCCAACCTTCCACTTTACAACTTCAGGGAAACTCCCCTTCACTTTCTTGACATCCAGGTAGCACACCCAGGTCCTGCCACATTCACCTGGACCCTTCCAGCCAGGCAGGAGGTCCAGGAATAGCAAAAAGGCACCACCAGATAACCATGGCTAAAACTGCCGGTTCCAGCACCTGGGTGAAGACATCTGCTCATTTTCCTGCCCGTTTCCTGGAGCTGACAATGCCCTTCACTTCTCCCTGGCATGCTCAAGGTTGCATCTCAAGCATCTAGACACTATCCATGAGATTTGGTGCAAAGGTGACCTTTCCCTTTGGAGTTCCTCTGCAAACCCACCCAGCATACACCTCTCCCTTTGTTTGTCTCCTGAGCATCGTTAGGGTTTGATAATGATCTCAGAGGTGCTAAGCTGATAATCATCTACCTCAGCTACTCAGAACACTTTGTCAGGCACGTTGGTAATGAAAACACAAAGTGTAAAGATATCCCCTTCCCAAGGTAATGGAAAACCTGAGAGGAGATTGACATTAGAAACAAGATAGGCCGAGGGAGAAGCCAAGTCGAAAAGAGGAACATCTGGTTCTGTTTTCCTTTGTGAAATTATCTCACACTGACCAAGCAGTACCTTCTCTGAAGTATATAAACACTGAAGACACACACACATGGTTGTTATCAAATGGTATTGTGCAAAATTAAATTGGCTACTTTATGGTGAAATGGAGAAGGAAAGCAGGCATTTCAAACACATGCGTGTCTCTCAGCGAGGTCTGGAAGCGATCACGATGCAAGGATGGCTACTTTAAAATATCTACAAATAGTTAAGGCTATTCTGCGAGATGAATAAGCTGGGGCTGAATTTAATAAAGTTATCAAGGCCATAATAACACAGGGGCCAGTGCCTGAAACTAATAAGTGGTTTGGTGAGCATGAGATAGTTCATATGTGCAAAGCATTCCTCCAGCGCTGACTTGCAGAGGTAAAACACCAGGCCAAATTCCTCTAACCTCACCCAGATGTGCAGATTGTCTGCCCTTCGGCCAGCTGGGCTGGAGGGGACATTCAGCACGTTTTTGGCCAAGGGACAGTCACAAGCCCTTCACTGGACAGAGCAGTGGGTGCCCCCAGCAGGCACGTGTTTGCCCTCAGCACGTGTGCTCCCCACGCCAGTCAGTAGCACTTTTGTGGTTTAAGAAGAGAATCAAAAAATTCTTCACCAGAAACAATCTGTTCCAGCAAATTTTTATCTGATGTTTTTCATCAATAGCTTCAGGGCAGATTCCTCAGGGATCCAGACTCACTGACCATCCCCAGTCACAGCCAGGGGATCTCACTGGTCCCTGGAGCTGGGCAGGACATGGGGGCACAGCTGAACTTTGGGTGTGGAGAAATGTTCTCTGTTATGTTCTCCAAAAGTTTCCATTTGTGGAAAATCCCACATCTCTGATTTTAATTTTACTTTTTTTTTTTCCTAATTCAGAGGTTTATTTTATATATGAGAAATTTTCTCTGGATGAGAAATTCCCATTAATGCACATGTTGGGAGGAAAGTGTTCAGTTTTTCCATCAGACAGGTGGCAGAGCAGGAAAAAGGGCTTGATTTTCCTGAATTTCACTCCAGAGAGTGGAGTTTATCAAGGCACACAGTGACTGCAACACTTCAGTTTAAATAAACCCACCTTTCCCACAGAGCTGCAAACCTGGGCAAAGGGTTAAGTAAGAACTCTACTGATTTTTTTTTTTTTTTTAATTTCAGTTTCAGAAGCAGAAACCGAAGAGCAGTGTCGGGGCTGCACTTCAGGGAATGCAATTCTCATTCCTTTGAAAATTCTTGTTCTTCTGGTCGGGAATTTTGTTCAGCATTTCCCTTCCCAGCTGGCATTGTGGGGCTGAACTTTCTCAAGGTGTTGACTGTGTGGAAAGAAGCAAAAAGAAGGGCAGATTTCATCTAGTTTGGATTTACCTGGGGAATGATTTTCTTCCAGAGATCCTAATCTGAAACCGCTTCTTCCCCGTGGTAGTTTGTAGCCTCTGACATCCACAGGGATGGACTGCGGATCTGGGAGCACCAATGGAGCTGGCCACAGGCTCTGGGAAGGGATGCATTGTCATTTTGGCCCATGAGATTAAGAATCGACTTTATTCCAGCCATGGCTCTGCCTCAGCATTGTGAAAACCACAGCGCTTATGTAAAAAACAGTTGGGCAGAATTTATTCATCTATCACCAATATTTCCATCATAGAGGAGTTTAGCTGAGCTTCTGGACATGTCCCAGAGCTGGTTCTGTTGAGAATAATTTTAAAACTCTCCACTGCAGCCCTCTGGAAAGGTAGGAGGCGGAGGGGTGGCTGCAGCCACTTCCTTTGGAGGAAAGGGTTACTGTGGAAACTTTCAAAGTGCCTTGAGAAACACAACTCTGAGACCCAAGTTTCAATGGAAATGCAGTGAAGAAAACCTCAAAAAGCAAACTACAAGCTCCTCTCCCAGATTTCCTTTTCCTTTCATGGCGCAAATTAGAGAATACAAACTTAGTGGAATTGCAAGCATCTAAGAATAGCTTTGATTTTCCTAAACATTTACAATTCTGTTTTATGTACATCGTCAGAAAAAGAGCAAGGAAATACAAAATGTAAATCTTTAAATGAACCTGAATACCAAGGAGACTTTACATATCTGCTTGGAACAAATGGGATGTTGCAGCTAAATCTCAAACAGGGGAATCAGAGAGTTTCAATAGCCGTGGATGTGTGGAGTATAATCAGACATGGGATGTCTCGTGTAGGTTCTTCTCTCCCTCCCTCCCTGCCTTGCAGGTTAAGAAAATTGTTGTAACTTGCTACAGATTTTGCTGCCTGCTTGGTTTCACGGCTCCCAGAGCCAGAATCCCATCTCCACTTCAGAGAGCAGCAACTCTGTGCTAAGCTGGATGTCAAAATCCTGCCAGGAAAGGGACTGGGGAGATGCTGCAGGGATACTGTCCCCATTAAATGAGCACCATGAAAGGTCTAACAAACCCAGCAGCTGTGGGTCTGAAACACCTCCAGACATGGAAGATTTGCAGGAAATCCGGAGAGCCTGTTGGGTACCTTTGATAAAAAGTCACCTTTACAACAGGGATATTGTTCTTGGTTGTACCGCAGTGCTGAGAGAAAAGCTGAATTTGGGGGAGGATATTGGCCCTTTCCTCAGCAGGACAGCCCTGATAGAGCAGAAAGCATTAAGAAAGCAATTTAAAAAACATAATGCTCAGGAAGCACCTAATTTTACCACCAGCTGGGTGTTAAATTAATTGTGTGCAAGTTGAATGCGGCACGAGATGGAAAAGTCAGGCTAAAAATGTGTGTCCTTTTCTAAGAGCAATTTTGTTTCTTGGTTGAAAGCAAGGAGTGAATCTCAAGGAAAGCATCAGGTGATCAGTGAGTGATATCTTGATGGATTAGCCCAGCACATGCTTGCCTGGAAATGCTCAGGGGTCAGGAGTGGGTTATAACTCTCTCCAACACTGAGTTCTGAACATGTGCTACCCTCGGCATGTTCGAAGAGGATTTTTGGGATCAGGAAAGAGGCTGCCTATGGATGGGCAGAGCCATGATTCACTTGTCTCAGCAGGCTGAGGAAACTGGCATTAGTGAAATCTCAGAGACCGCAGAGGCTGCAGAGTGTTACCACTCCCATTTTCTCACTAGGTAAACTGAGGTCAGGGATGCTTTTTGACTTGCCCAAGGTCATGCACAAATTAGTGGTAGAGCCAGAAACAAGACCTAAAAGACCCCGTTTCCTTTCATTGCCACAATGTTTTCCATTGCAGATGCAGAAATGTTGCAGGCCTGTTGTTCAAAAAGAACCCATTACCCGTCTGGAGGGCTCGGATCAACCTCAAGGGAGATCAAATAACCCCGTGGTGAAAAGGCATCCCGGAGCAGCTGCCTGCTGCTGATGGGTTTTTAGGCTGAGATTCCCTCTGTAGCATCGTTCCTGGTTCCCACTGAACACTTAATTCAGACTGATGGAGACATTCTGCAAAGCAAGAAACTTTCACTTACAGATATGCAATTTCTGTACTTGTTCAAAACAGCCAGAACTGTTATTTATACCAAATTTTCAGCTCAAAGCTATCAGCTGTTAAAGCCCCTCCCTGCCTGCTCCTTCCGTCTTTTTTGCTTCTTCTTCTTTTTTCTTTTTCTTTTTCTTTTTCTTTTTNAGGCTCTTGTTTTGGAAATACCCCATATTGTAATAATTTTACATGTACTGCATTACTTGGCTTTGTTCACCCACTGATGAAGTGCCAGCCCTGAAGCACTGCCAGATGAGAGTAGGCATCTTGCAGCACTGAAGGGAACTTTCCTGGGATTATTTACTGGTCGAGTCACCCTGAAAGTGTTCTGAACAAGCAGCAGGACTCTGCCCACATGGGGTTAAGGTGGGAAGGTGCACAGAAGGTCTCCATGCTCTGCATCCATCAAAGCCCAGGGGAGAGGCTGCAGCCTCAGCTGGACATGCTCTGGCCACAGCTCTGGCCAAATGGCTGAGAAAATGAGCAGCAGAATTTTAGGGGTGATTCAGGTTCCCAAGCAAGGCCATCCATGGCATGAAGCAGCAATGGGAACGGGGGAAATCCAGCCACCAGCTACCCATGGTCCCCCTCCAGACTCGCCTCCCAGCTGCTTTGAACTCCAAACCAGAGTTAGTTCAGTTCTCAGGCCCAGATTCACTACAAAGATCTGAGTCTTGATGAACATTTTAACTAACTTGGCCCAAACCCCCAGTTCATAACAGAACACAAATCCAGGCACTTTGATGTGGTCTGAGGTTTTGTAAAGAAAGGTTCAGCTGGCTCTCGAGTTGACTTTGGGTTTGGCTGCACCTCCTGGGTCACTCCAGCCTGCAAGGGCTGGCGTGGGCTGGCCCAGGGCTGCTGTCGCTGTCACAGCTGGGTACAGCCCAGCTTTTGTCACTGCAAATTGTAGAGAAGCAAGAAAATAGTGGGCAACAGATCCATTAACTCTTTGCAGGCTGCACTGTGATCTGCCACAAGGCCTTCTAGAATTTCATCCCATGATGGCTTCCTGCAAAGAACCTACCCTCTGCAACAACAGAATTTAAGCAAGCAGATCATCTTACGTGCTTTTCTTGGGTTTGAGTCATTTTAACAGTTTAACTTGCCTCTTGGTAAGATCTACCCAATTATTACTGCAAAAATCTGAATGCCACAGTTTTCTGTCATCATTCTCCCTTGCACAGGTCTCAGGCTGTAGGTGCAATATCTTAGCAAAGAAGAAGGAATTTTTTTTCCTGGGCAAACGTGATGGACAGCAAGCGAAAGTGAGCTCCTGGGGAGTGAAGTCCTTTGGGTACTTGTGGATGTCACTGCAGTGGCACCCCAGCTCGCTGACCAGTAACTAGCTTGGTTGAAGTCTGGCTCAGCAGATCCAACTACAAAGACTCGCAGTTTTGAAGGACTCCTTTCTTGCAAGAATATATAAGAATCCTTTCTAAGAGCAACTGCTTAAGTCCCTCCTGTGATCTCCCACAGTAGACCTAAAAAGTAGATTAAGAAAAGTAATAAGCTAAAGGAAAAAACCAGTGCTTTGCTCATTTATTTTATACATTAAGGGGAACACTGACCTTCGAGATCTCTTTTTTCCCTAGAATTCATGGTGATGAATAGAATGTATTCTGACTTTAAATGAAACAGAGTGCTTTGAAAAGACAGAAAATTAGCAACATATGGGCCAAAGGACCCAAAGAGATGAGAAAAAAGGAGGGGGAAGAAAATGAAGGAAAGTTTCAGATGTCACTGTGATCCTGCAGCAGAATATTTTAATGTTTGTGCTATGAGGGGAGGTCAGGCCCCCTTTGGACACCCCTGGTGTCATGATGAGGCCTTTCTCTGTGCAAGGCAAATAGAAATTACACTCCCTCCACTGCAAATGCTCCTTTCAGACCGAACCAGAAGATGCCGCAGAGGAAAAGGACAGCAGGATCTTACAGAACACATGACTTTTCCCTATCCCCTCGCTGCTGTCACTCAGAGATGGTTGATCATGTGTGATACAATATCCATCCCCTTCCAGATTCCCCAGAAACGTTGGAGTCTCTGGATTTTGGTCCCTGGTTCTTACCCCCAAGCTCAGCTCTGCTCTGCCCAGGGGAGGGCTTGGACTTGAGGCAGAACAGTGGATGTCCCTGGATGTCCCTGGATGTCCCTGGGGGTCCCTGGGTATTCCTGGATGTCCCTGGGTGTCCCTGGACATCTTCACACTTCAGAACGGGAAGCTGTACTGGGTCATACCCCAAAAGGACAACAGCCCTATTAGCTGGCCACCAGCACTGTTCACAATTCCATTTTCCACAGCCCCTTTTTCCATAGCCCAGTACTTCCCCAAGTGCTTTTCCTATCCACAACATCCCTGCAATTTGCACCAGAAATAGGGCATGCTTTGAACTCACCATTGACACAAAACATTTGCTTATTTTTATTCAATTAAGTCAATTTAAAAAAAAATATCACATTGCCAATTATATTCCTACAATAACTTTTCCTTAACTTGGTTTTTTTCTGGAGGGAGAATTTCCTTGTTTTTCTCAAAAGTATATTTGAAATATTCGACTTCTACAGGAGGAGGCAGCACACTCTGTAAGGGGTGGTTGGTTAAAAATAGCTTATGACTCAATCAAATGCTAATTACCTGAGCCTTAAGGATGGGGTGGGAATGTTCATCAAATCAGGAATCAGGAGGAGCTGCAGTATCAAACTCCTCACAGTTAACTTTGTGTAATCATTTAACTGTCTTATTAATTGATTCAATATTCTTAATTGAATTTAAAACCACTCCTATTTTAATTAAGGTTTGATTCAAGCCAACCAGAGCAAGGAAACTTGGAGTGAAGGCTCCCAGCTTCAGCCCTGATGCTACTGCAGCACATGTGCTTGGAGAGGCCACTGCTGATAGGAAACCTCTCCAGTGGAAGGTAATTAGTGCAGAAAAATCTGACCTGGCCATGCCTGTCACTGCTGGGGTGACACTGGGAAGTGCCACATTTATACATTATGCAAACAGCTACGAAGAGACTAAATGCTACTTCTTTTTCCCCAAGTGAACCAAATCTGGGTAAAATTAACTTTCTATCCTGTGAGTACATTTAGTCCAGATCCAAGTCTGCTTATTTTTTCCATTCTGCCTCTGTCATTTTAGCTCGATCGTCTCTCGGCTGAAAAAAAAGAAGGGGGGAAAAACATCCTCTGCTGTTGCACAAGTATGAAAACTCTTCTGTGCTCCCCAAAATACTCCTAAGTCTCAGCACCCCCTTCAAATGTTGCAATATATATGTATACATATATATACATATGTATGTATACCTAAATCTATCTATCTATCTATCTATCTATCTATCTATCTATCTATCTATCTATATATCTCACACTTAGGTATTTGCACAGACCTGCCATCATTTTGCTTCCCCCCCATATTTTGGAGCATCTGGTTAAAAATTACTTTGGGCTTTGCTTGGCCATTGTGAGGCTTTGGTTTCGCACAGGATGCACAAATATTTCTAAAAAAGTGGTGGTTTTTTTTTCTTTTTGCAAATGCTGCTGCTTCCTTCCAGAGCTGCATGTGCTTAAATCAGCAGAGTGTTAAAGCAGTGAAGTAAATAGGAAGCTTGTGAGTGAAATGCTTGATCCAAGAGCTCTTGCAGTAATAGCATAAACCCCTTTTGGCATTAGCTGTGGACCACTTTGGGGAAGGACAGGAGAGAAATTAAGCCCCTATGGGCTTTGGCTTCTGTGCCAGGCCTGCCTGTTAAGGTCCTGCTTTATGTGAGGTTGTTAATGGCTCACGGATTATGGAAATCCTTTAGCAAATGGGCTCTCTGAGCAGGTCTTGGGTGTTTTTCAAAGAGGAAGTCAAAGTCCTGGGATGGGGTTGGAAATTACGGATGCCAAGGCCAGCCCAGCACAAACTCCTCCAGATGCTGGTGGGACATGTCATGATTTGAACATTGCTGGCTCTTACAGAACTAAAAGTGGCTTCTCAGTGTTTCATCTGGTCCAAACGACCACCAGCTCCACCTGCCTCATGCACCTGTGCTTCTTATCCAAACTCTGCTGGATATCCATGCCTGGGATAAAAAGAGGGAAGGAAACAGTGCACTAAGGTCACATTTTGCCCTCAGACAAAGGTTGAAGGCTCCTGGTCCCAGCTGGTTTCAGCAAGGAGGACATCTGCAGCCTAGGGACACCAAGCCACAAACCTGACCACAAAATGACACCCTGAGCCCGGTGACTGGGCCTGTCTCAGCCATGGCAGCCTGTGAGCCTCTCCCAGGGTGCTGCTAGACAATTTGTTTGCAGTAGCCGGAGACTTCAACGAGCTGGTGGCTCTTCCCACAGCCCAGTTCACAGAACCTCACACAGATCTGCAGGTGAACAGAGAAGAGACCTTAAAGCTCCTCTCATTCCACCTCCTGCCATGGGCAGGGACACCTTCCACTATCCCAGGTTGCTCCCAGCCCCATCCACCCTGGCCTTGGACACTGCCAGGGATGGGGCACCACGGCTTCTCTGGACATGATTGTCTTCTGAGGTTCACTCACGGAACCAGAGCACTGGTCTTTGTGCTCTGTCTGCTCTCCATCAGTTTCTCCTCTGCCTGTCAGGCCTCGCCTTGTGGGCGGGAGGGCTTTGGGAGAGAGGCAGCACCCAAGCACGATGGTGCCCTCGCCTGGCTGAGGCTCCTGTGGGACAAATACCAGCAGCAAACCCTCATCCTCATCTTCATCCCCACACCAAGCAACCCCAGGAGCAGAGGACACCAATCCCAGCTGGCCTGGGATGTGGTTATGCATAATCTCTGAGATGGGCTGGCCCCACAGAAGCCTTTTTCCACTGACTGCCTGCCCAGCTGCCCCAGCCTCTCTGCACCGTGCAGCACACAGAACACAGATCCCTAAAAGCCAAGTCCTCAGGCAAGGATTTTTAGGGTCAGACAAACTCTGCCCTTTGCACCACGAGGACCCCAGTGCCGAGGGCCAGTGCACACTGGCCAGAATCTCCCAGCCGTAGATTTGAAGTGACATAGTCAGTTTGTGTGGGGTTTTCATGTTTGGTTTTTATTTTTTTCCTCCAAATGGATCTTTCAAAATTCACCTCTCGTGGTTTCTTGCACCAATGTTGCTGGAAGAGATAAGGCTGGGTTTTGGCCAGTGTCCAGCTCAACTGTTGATGGAGCCGTGCAGTTCAGAGCTGAGCTGCAGGACTCTTCCTCCAGAATAAAGGCTCCTTTTCAGTTTATAGACACAAATACATGAATAAAAGCATGTTTCATGCGTGATGTCTAAGTGTATCAATCAGATAACTGGAACTGGTGTGCGTGTGGAGAAATTTCTGACGTAATACAACTTGTACAAAGAAGAAAGGCGCTTTCATTAATCTGCTGCTTGGAATGTCACTTGTACACCAACGAGTGATTCAGTAAGAACTTGGAAAAACAAATGAAGCCATCCCTTTCAAATATGCAGGAGCCTCCCAAACTACAAGAGTGAGCGAGTGAACAGGATTCACAAGCAGGAAGAGACTCCCAGATCCAAGGTCCAGAAAAATAACTGGAAAATGCAGAGCAGATATGCACAAATTATGCTGGTGTGTCCAACAGAAAATGAATTGGTTCACACTGTTTTCTCTTTTTTAGAGGAAAGGAGGAAATCACCACAAAAAATAATATCCTGAGGAATAGAGTTCGCAACAATCCTCATGCAAATTGCCTTTGTAGTGTGAGTACAGAGGGGACTTGCTGACTCCTGCCAAGATTAAGAGTCTCCTACACTCACATCTCATGTCCTGTTGAGATTTACAGCTTGTCTGTAACATGAGGACAGAGTCTTCCATCATGTCCTTGTAGCCCCAAGAATGCACAATATTCAAAGCTCATTGGGACCAACTCACACAGATACAGGTGGTGGATCCACACCACAAAATTTAGCTGTGGATATGGGTTTAAGTGCCCAGAAGAATTGCAAGCTTGGATTTACTAAAAAGCACTACATTAAAATTAAATGGAAGGTTTTATTTGAAACAAAGTAAGGAAATTAAATTTGGGTGGAAATTCCATCATCAAAAATTCCTGCACCGTGTCTCAGTGTTTTAGCACCTACAGATGGGTAAACACTGTTCTGTCCTTGGACATCTCCACATTATCTTAAGTGACTTTTCTGTAGGCACAAGATGATACTTAAGAATATTATTTAATCCTAAATTAAGATTATTTAATTTTATTTCTTTCCTCTGAAAATGAAAGATTTCCTATAATTTTTTTATTCATCACAGGTATTTATAAGGTGTCTGTCACACCAGTCTCCAAGCGCCAGGCTTTTTTCTTGCAAAGAAAAATGAAGTTCTTTGATTATTTTTTTTTAAAGTAACTTATACCAAGCAAATGAAGCTTTCATTTAAGAAGTATTAGAAGAATAGTTGTGAAAAAGGAGGAAAAAGCTCTCCAGGGATAATAAGAAAACTGAATCTGCTTCACAGTTGTTATGGCCCATTCCAGTAGTTCCCTGAATGTGGCCTTGCACCATTGATCCATGGAATATTTGCTGGAGTTCCACAGAGATCTTGGCTCTCCTCCTCATTTTCAGCTCCTGAACTGTATAAAGAGACAGCTTAAAATACACAATTATTCTTTCCTAATGCAGCTTTTCCACTCCAGCATTCACTGCTCTTGACAGAAGGAAGTCTGTTGTTGGTCCTAGCGGGGCAGGAATGCAGTCAGTATTGCTGCAGGAAAGGAAGGAAGGGGCAAGGAAATTTGAAATTTAAGAGATAACCAGGAGTAATGGAAGTTTTGCCTCAGGACAGGCTGCTGTCCCTACACAAGGATGCTCCTTTCCCATTGTTGGAGACTGGTGGCACCATCAGCTCTTGCTCGTGACGAGAGAAGGGGACACATCCAAGGTGAGCTCAGCCAAGTGTCACATTGAAAAGTGGCATTTCACCAAGATGAGCTTGATGCCTTAAATGGCTCCCTAGAAACAGAGACCGGACAGGAATAAACGAATAAAGGAGGGATTTATTGGAAAGGCCTTCAGAGGTCACACTCTGGGCTCCAGAGGCTCCTGCCTCAGTGCATCCCAACATGGACAATGACAGCTCCCGAGTTCTTCCCACTTTGATAGCAGCATCAATTCCCCAAGAAGAACCCCCGCAAGGAATTTGCCCAAGCTTGCCCCCCTCTCCCCAAGATGAAGGTTTGCAGTTGTTGGGCCCAGGAGGGTCTGGGTGTCCTTGGAGAGCGAGCTGGAGAGGCTTTGTTATGTCAGTGTGAGCATGAGAGAACAGCACTGAACGAGCTCCAGGGAACTGCAGAGTTACACTGGGCACTGCAGGGCTGGGAACATAGAAAAGTTAAAACCTAAGGCATCAGCTCAGCCAAGTGTCACATTGAAAAGTGGCATTTCCCCACAAAATGCAGAATAAACTCTTGAGTCCCTCCCCTGTCTTGCAGGGTAGGTGAAGAAAACGGGGCTCCAGCCACCAAAACCATCCTTGGTGCTCTTGGTGCTGGATCCCGCTCCAGTGAAATGCGAAGTGGCAGCAACACAATAAAGGAGCACCAAGATAAAGGAAGCCAGTCAGTAAAGAGTTAATTTCCCCAAGACCAGCACAAGAGATAACAGCACCCTGCTAATGACGGTGCTGGGATAGCAACTGATAACAGTGACACGGGCCATCCAAAAATGTGTCAAATGCGTCGGTGCTTTGGGGTAAATAAACTGATTTTAGCGGCTGCACCTCACACATGGGTAATGTTTTGGTGACTTTTATGCCATAGAGAGGGGAGAAGAGGAGAGTGGCATTTGCAGCTTTACTGTGGCCTTTCAGAGTTCAGTCTGTCAGGGGCGTGGATGGAGCAGCAGCTCCGGAGCCACCCAGCCTCACCTCCTCCTCAATCTCTGGTTCTGATCAATCCCACCACAGAGAACTCTGTTTCTAGCCAAATCCTCCTCTACAAAGGCTTAGCTCACAACCTGTGTGGTGTTTATAAACATC
The DNA here is from genome assembly GCA_013396875.1 of Vireo altiloquus. Lineage (NCBI taxonomy): Eukaryota > Metazoa > Chordata > Aves > Passeriformes > Vireonidae > Vireo > Vireo altiloquus. The sequence goes on from VZRF01004849.1 coordinate 139,297, forward strand.
TCAAAATCACTTGAGGCATCTCCACTGAGGAGGGGACAATTTCCAGCTGATCTCGAGGGTTTGCACAGGCTGAGTGTGAACACACAGCGAGTGCCCAAGGAGCAGCCCAGCATCCTGCACCATTCCCACAGAGTTATCCTGCCCATGCCATTTTGTCCCTATCCATGGAGCAACAGCGTCCAAAAAGGCTCTTCCCATTCCAAAGGAAAAGGTTAACAGTTATGCCCAGCTAATTGTATCCCAATAAAAACACCATTATTCCATCCCGGAATTTTCATATCTAACTTCTGTTTATTCAAAGTAAACACCCTCAAATTATTATTATTATTATTATGCTTTCTTAAAAATACAAGATACCCCCAACTTTATTTCCAGGGATACATGTTCATTAGAGATAAGGTGATTTAAAAAAAAAAAAAAGAAAAAATTATACTGTTAATTGTAAGCAGCAAACAATAAGCTCCCCATGAAAATGCACAAATAATGCAACATGCAGGCCTCAAATGCTAGAAGTTCAGTAATTGCTTTTCTGATAAAATGTTTTCAACTTCTTAATATTATTTTTATAGCTAGAAATCTCGCTTTCAGACAATGGGTTGGGAGCTGGCATTCCCCACATGTTTTAGACAAATAATGCACTCCCGATCGAAAGCAATGGAAGAATTGCTCCTGCCTTGTGGGTATTATATTTTTTAATCTACCAATAAGTTTGGTTTTCCTTTCATTTTTTTCTTAGTTTTACGGAAAGTAATTCCAAACTGTAAGCCACGACTGACCTAACTACTTATTAAAAATGCTAATATGCTTTTGTGCTTTGATGTCTGGTGAACAATAAAAGGGAGAGAGTTACTGTGGGACACTGTAATCCTTTATTTGTCACTAAGTTATGACACCCAGCAGAGCTGTGTGACAGTCCAAATCAATCATCCCCCGTGCACTGCAGGCCTTCTCTGCCTCCTGCAGAGTCTATGCAGTTTAATTAGCTTTTTTTCACACTAGCATAATGTACATCTGCAGCTTCAGCAAGAAAAAGAAATGGAGGATAGTTCACTGGGATACGGTGCCTTAAAAAAAGTTCATATAAAAAAAAAAAAGTCTGAAAGAAGAAACATCACAATCCTTTGTAGTTTACTTCAGAGGAGTTTGCGGTAGAAATCTACAGGACTGGGTACTCTATATTGTTAAATGTAGATTTTTTTTTAACCTAATAAAGGCCTTTTCAGCTAAAATCTCAGATGGCATTTAAAGCCTTGTTCTTTTCTAATGGTCTATATCTTTTATACCTTCTTCTTGCGGTTGATCATGCAGCAGCTCATTATCTGCTCCTCTCCCCCTCCCCACGGTGGGCTGGCACAATGGAGGCTTCAAACCGATATTTGCTGGTTAGAACTCGCTGTCCCATCCCTGGCTGAAGGAGGCAAAGCCCTGCTCCCTCCCACCAGCACCGGCCCCATGGCCAGAGCCCGCTGCAAGTGCTGGATCCACAATAAATAAGAATTCCCTACAATCAGCCAAGCACGAGCCCATGGGAGTGTGGGTGGAGAGGGGCAGGCAGGGGCTGAGCTCACCTGGCATCCCCTCAGCCACCCTGCCTGAGAGCAAGCGACATCAGGGGAGAGAAAACCTTCAGATAAATGGGATTCCATCATCCCAGGAAAATAATTCTGGCCTTATTAGGCTCGTGGTCAGATCTGATGACACATTCAATCAAATGAAATCGACTCAGGGGCTGCCTTGTATCAGAAGGGGCAGGATCCCGTTCCAGCCATTCCAGCTGAGCCAATAGAACTTGCTAAATGATGGTGCAAGCTAAACTGCCTGGCTTTTATTTGTCTTTTCTCCCCTCTGTGTACAGTGAGGAAGTTTAAAGGCAGGAGCTACCCTTCCTTGAGCTGTTCCTCCGAGCGTGGCCACAAAGGAGTCACCTGCAGGACTCAGCAGTTGCTTTATTCAAATGCTAGATTACATTACCAGAGGCTTGTCACTCCTAATAACCTCCCAACAGAGAGATGCATCTGAGGAGACGACAGGTTGGGTTCAAACGGGAGTGCTCCACAAGAGCCAGCACTTCCCACTCCCCGGTTTGAGGAGCTGGGCCGCGGCGGAAGCGCCTCACAAAGGCTGTGGCTGCGCACGGATGAGGTCCAGTGGGTCACCCTGGTGGAGACCATCACAAAGGCTGGGAGGCAGTCAAAGACATTTATCAGCCTCTTGATTTTGAAGCAGAACTCTGCCTTCAAATAGTAGCAATTTGCTTAAGATCTGCTCGGACTGCTGATGTTCCCCTCCAGCGCCTTCGCTCACGAAATGCAGACGTGATGCATCAGTTCTGGGCTCTAATGAAAGAACAAGAGTAGTGGCCAGACCTACTGTCAAAGACCCTTTCAGAGCTACACCTGAAACTGTCTTTTAAACAGCACCTCTCTAATCCTTCAGTGCAAAAATACTTTATCCTCTTGTGGGAATTATACATATTTCCCAGTTCAAAGAGGTATAAAATATAAATGTACTTCTGTACAATTCAGCATTAAGAAGAGTAAATAGTGTACAGTGTCTTTTCATCTTTAGATTTCAAGTTGCTTAAGCATTTTGAGACTACAGTTGGCATTTCTTGCTGTGCTGCTTCTTGGTCTAATGCTATTATTGAAAATACTTTTATCCCGGGCCTTGACTGGGGTAATTCCTTTGAAAAATCTTATTCCACACTTACGCCAGCAATTCTTCACCGTTTCCCCCTTCTAAAACAGGTAACTCATTAAGACCATAATATGCAGTTCTAACATATTTCCAGTTTAATGTTTAATGGAGTGTTCCAGTTTGGGGTCTGGTGGACAAAAGCATTAGATTTCTTGCTCAGAAACGAATCATTTTGGAATTATGAAAATTACCCAGCTGAGCTTCCCTCTTTGAAGAGCAAAGAGCAGCCATGGTCCCCATGAGACCTTTTTCCCACAGGACGCTCTCCCGGGCGTTTCAAAGCAAGCAACCACTTCCCTCCCAAAACATCCCAAAAATAGGAGGCCTGGATCTTCAAGGACTTGAAGACAAGCAGCAGGAGCAGCACATCTCTCACCAGCCACGCTCTCAGGAGCACAGAGCACGTTGGTCTCCAAAGAAACACATCCAGAAGGAGAGGCACAGACTGCTGCTGCTCTTTATCCACACACCAAGGGACTTGCACGGACACTTCATCAGCCAACACCTCTCTCCTGGCCCGTGTGCCCAAACCACTGCACTCCCAGTTCCTCTTCCCAGGGAGAGCCTGCGGGTTTTTCTTTTCATTTCCACCCCCATCCTTCCTGGCCAGAGGACAACCCTCACCCCAGAACAGGCTCCAAGACAGGTAGCGCAGGGTGCCAGGGAGTGTTGCTTGATTAGAGGAAAGGATGAAAAGTGAGATGAAACCTCACTCCTTCCTGTTTCTTATGCCTTGTTAGTGGAAATCTTTTGGGGATGAGGAAAACGGAGAGCTTTAAGGCTTCTCTGTAAGAGAGAATTTAGAGCAGAAAAGAATTTTTCCTTGTAATTCAGCAGGTTATACATTGAAGTAAAAGAGTGCCCAATCAAAAAATAAAAAATAATTTGTGAGCCATCTAATGCCTTGCCTGGAGCAGGAAAAGCATTGCTTTGGTGAAGAACAGCCTAAGGAAGAGGAGCAGAGGCTAGTTCTGGGAAGAGGATGAAGTAATTGATTCTCTTTTTGAGAAAGTCTGGGGAGGAGATGGTTGAAATCATTGCACTTCCACTGGAAGATGCTCCAATTACACATTGAAGACAACCTATGGCATTTCCCTCATTTGCCACACCATCGTCTTCTTCAGGGAGAACCAAAAAGCAGAATTTTCCTTGCTAGGGCTCAGCAGGTGAGATCTGCAAGAGCTTTCAGTGCTGCTGCTGCCCCATTCTCACCTTGCCCTGCCCCTGCGGGATGTTCCTGCTCCTGTGGCACAGGGAACCTGAGGCTCAGCCCTGCAGAGCCTGGGAGAAAACCTTCCCTCCCTCTCCATGCTGCTGCTGGGTTTCCCCCGGAGTGCTCATGCTTCGCTCTGCCAGCTCTGCAGGGGAGGGGTGGGCAGGGGGAGGACAGAGAGAAGAGGAAGTGGGGGTGTGATAACATCTCCAAGCACCCCAGCAGATCTGCTCGAATTCACCTGCCAGCCCCTGAGTCAGGCAGGAGGTCAGTGGGACCCATCTCTGCGGTTGAGTGGTTGCCTCCGGCAAAGCCAAGACCTGCTGTTCCAGTGAGGAGCAGCACAGCGATCCCACCCCGCACCTGATTTTGTAGCTCTCAGTTTGCTGACACTGGAAAGGCATCAGAGAAGATAGGAGGATACTTATGCAAAGACTTCTATCAATGGGGAGGCCCATCTTCAAAGCTTTGATTTTACCAGGTGCTGGCATCCCTTCTGAGAGCTGTTCTTGCTTGGGGGGATTCCATCTCAAAGTCTTCACATCACAGGAAGGGGAGCCTGGCTTTGAAGAGTCTCACCAGCAATGGGCCAAACCTCCTATTTGCATTTCGTTTTTGGCTGCATGAAGCTCGTTGGCACCAAACAAGCATTTTGCAACCTTTTTAAAGCAACAAGGAGCAGTGTTTGCTGACGCAGCTCAACACCAGGACTTGTACATGTGCATCCAGCTGAGAAAGTCACCAGCAGTTTGGGCAGGTGTGGAGGAGAGAATTAGAGTCAGAACAAAGCAGTGGTGCATTTGGAGTATGCCCATCAAGTTGCAACAAGCTAAAGTTAATGTTAAATTAAGGGATGTACTTCCAGTGTTTGCACTTGGCAGCCGGTGGGATTCCTGAAGTGGAGCCATGAAGAGAACTTTAAGTTGAGTTTATTTTAAGGCTGTCTTATTTGACTGGCTTTGCTGATGGCCCTGGGAATCTGTGTCACGCTGGAGTCCAGCAGAATTTCTGCTGGATCCTCAGCACAGCCAGTGGGGCCTGCCTGGTCAGGGAGCAGCATCTTGCAGTATTTCAGAAGCACAAAAGGCATTGCCAAAGGCCACTCAAACTTGTTTTTAACTTCAACTTTACAACTTTATCCAACTCAGAGTTTCTTTAATTTCCTAAAGGTTCTTAGAATATAGGGCAGCGCTGACATAATCAAAGCAGCCAAGTCTCCTGGCTCAGACACCGTCTTTGACCTTTCCATGGTTCATTTTCCCTCTGTCACTTACTTTTCAGTGGAATTGCAGAGCTTCACCCTCTAGTGTCTGAGGAGGAGTTTGGAAGGCGTTTAAGAAATGAAGGTCATTAGACTTTACCTTTCCTGTTGCAAGCCCTTGCATGATGCACAGAGAGGATTATTATGCCCTTGCCCTTTGGTGTAAACAAACCTTGGAGCTGTTCTCTGCCGTGTAACCAGAACAAAGCCCTTCGCATTGTTAAATCTCCGACATGAGAGACTCAAGGAAAACCTATTTACCATGCAGAACACAAGAAAGGTTCCCAAATAATCCAAGACAAAATGTCTATGCTGGGAAAGTACAGAGGTGGGACTGCTGGTTTCCCTTTTATGAGGATCCCCACATTCCCCAGCTCCCCGCTGGGCTGGCACAAAGAACCTGGAGCTGCTGGTCCTCCCTGCTCTGCTCCCTCTCCACAGAGGACTTCAAGAAGATGCAGCAAATCTTACGTCATGCTCAAAAATACTTTGTGCAGTGGGTGATCTCTTGGTGCCTGGGGACAGGCACACAAAAAAGAGGGTTCCCAGGGAGGCAGAGCTTTACACTGAACCCTCAATACATAGAGAAACCACTTTGAACTGCGTGTGACTTGGTTCTGCTGCAGCACAGATTGCTTGGTAGGGCTGAGGTTGAAGCCAAGGACTTGGTTCAGGTCAACATACCCATGGAGGGGGTCAGAGCCAGCTGAGCTTCCCACAGAGAAGCCAAGGCCAGAACGTGGCTGCTGTGCCAGCAGGACTTCAGGAACATTCCAGCCTAGTGCCCATCTCAGCACCCTTTTCGTGCAGAGCTGTTGCCAGCACAGAGGTACAAAATAGAGCTCATTTTGCCATTTCCCATCTTTCAATCCTTCCTCTTGACCCTCCGAGCACAGCTCGGCCGTGTGGGAGCACAAGCAGATGGCTCTGTCCCCGTGCTGGTGGGTGTGGGCTCTGGCAGGATGTGGCAGGCAGGGACTTGGCAGGGCTGCTGCTCTCCCTGTGACACACGTGGCAATCAAAGCCCTGCGCTCAAAGCCCTGTGCTTGGCTGAGGTGCTGCCCGGAGGGTCTGCAAGGGCAGCTCTCCTGCTTCTTTGTTTAAATGCTGGCCCAATTGTTGACTTGGAGGCACCCACTCCTTAGCAGAGGCAGCAGCACTGAAATCGTGGCTCGCTCTAATGAGCGTCCCTTCAATAACCATTGCCCTGATTTTTGATACCTGGAGAGAAGATGCACCAGCTAGGGAAGAATTTATCAAAAACACGCCACTGACTAGACATCAGAGGGAACCTCAAAGGGACAGTGAACTAGAACAAAGAACAAAAACATTTACAGAAGTGCTACGCTGAAAAAAAGGGAAAGGGAAAAACTGTACTAACAACAGTAACAAGGTCAGCTATAAAACCAGAATTAAAAGGCACTGCTGGGGAAAAGACGAAGACTCAAAAAAGCACCAAGAACTAAGAACACAGCTTGCCAATCAGATCTACACAGATTCCCCTTGATATCTTCCCACTAACAGGCTTTCCTGCAGGACAAGTAAAAAGTTTAAGCGGCCGGCTCTGTGAAGGTGGGCTGGAAGCAGGAGAGCAGATTCACAGCTTTTAACACAGATTCAGGTTCTCCATCAATGGGATGCCTCAGAGGCTCGGGGGCTTGGCAAGTGGAGCTGTGCAGCGGCCAGGAACGCGAGCAGCCCTCCAGCAAAGCCCATTTAGGGCAGCTGGACAATTTGAATAATTATTAATGGAGGTTGACACCTGAATGGGCTGGCTGGTGCTGCCTCTGACACTCCTGTCCCTTGCAGCCTGGGGGGGACACTGCTGTAAATCAGTGCAGACAAAGGTCCAGCCTTGAGCTTCACCAAACTGGAGCTAAAATTAGGATGGGTTGAAATCTTGCAAAGAAATCACTTCCTGCTGAAATGGAATTTTTTCTTCTCAAAATAATTTTTTTTTTTTTAAATTTCAGTCCATGGTAATAAGAAAGTTTTTAGGATTCAAGGAAAATACCCAGGAGGTTTTCTATGCAGAAATGTCCTTGCACAGCTACTCTCTTTGTCTCCTGTCCAGATGCACTCATGCCACCTTCTGTGCATCCATCCAAAGGGAGAGCATTTCTCTCCCTCCCAGCCTTATCCATACCACGGAGAACCTCTTGTTCCCTATGGGACCTTCCCAGGTATGCCCCACATGAATAACCAGCAGAAGAAAATGAGCTTGGGGTTTCAATCCTGATTTTTCCCATTCCCTCATTGCTGCAGGGATCAAGAAAGATTCGTGGCCAATAGGGGCACAAAATTGTGAATATTGCAGGCACAGACAACAGAGAAACTTTCAGATCAGCTTCTCAGCTTGGACCTGTACCCCGGGCTCCTGAATGCTGCCTGCAGAAACTTCAAGAAAACTGAGTGACCTTCTCCCAGAAACAAGAGCTTTTCAATCTTCCAAGCCCTGATGTGACCCCATCATATCCTGCCAACACATCACAGCTGGGATGGAGCTGTGCTGGTACTGGGATGGGCAGATGGAGCCTTTATGTGCCCTGGGGCACCTCCCTGGCCTCTGCACACTCCATGTCCCACCAGCTGGTGTTGTACTCACCAGCCTGGGCAGATCTCCTGTGTGACCTGAGGGGTCCAGAATGGCATGAGACATCTACACCGAGGTCACTGAACAGCCCAGGAGATGTCACAGAGCTTGAACCACCTTCCACAGGGATATTCACTCTGCACAATCAGGGGAGCTGGTTACCCTGGCTGATCAGTGAGGATGGACAGATTTCTCTGGAGGAGTACGAGAGCAGGAGCTGACCTCCGCCGCTCCTGAAGGAGCCTCTCTCTCCCTGGGAAGCTCTGAACACCAAGACCAAACATCAGGCACTGTGAACACCCTGTAATCGTATGCCTCCCACCAAGAGCTCTCCAAAATCAGGACAGCTTCTATGGGCTGGGCACTAATATTCCATTTTTAAAGCAGGTCCTGGCTGCTTTTTTCCCAGTTCCTTCCCTGCGAAGCTGTGCTTGTTAGTGAAAGTGTAGAGACTTTTGATTTCTAAAGCCAATGTTAGAATGAGCATTTCCCCGTGAGAGCACCTGGTTCTCGTGTTTAATGAGTAAACACAAGGAAACAGAGGCTTGAAGAATGATTGTTCCCAACATCATTACTTCTGAACCCAACATTAAAGCGAAGTAAAAGACAACAGCACAGCAGTTCTTTGTTTTTCCACCACTCTCCCTAAAAAATATCTTTAATGAGACGCATTTGAAGTCTAACATGGGGCCGTTCTCCTAGATTATAATTGATAAATCTTCCAAATTGGTGTTGGGGGGAAGTATTGTGTAATAATTACTTGTTCCTTTTGAGGAAATAAATAAAATATGAAAAATGTAATTACTAACCGGCGAAATGCAGCGAGCGGGTTTCCCGCAGCTCCGCCGACCAGAGAGCGCGGAGCCGGGATTTCAAAAGTCTCTCTGCGAGTGCAGCATGACACACAAGGATGTTGCTGCTGCTCGTGTTTGTTTTCCAAGTGCCAACTTCTCCAGTCGGAGTCACTGGCTCGTTTGAAGTCCTCGCATTTACTCCTGTGCCACAATTAATTTCGCTTTAAAAGGGAACAAATTGCTGCTCTTGTCGGGTGGGCGGTGTGGGAGCGCGTTGTCTTTGGAGTGGCAGGGAGGCTTCTCCCAGGGAGAAGGGAGGGGGACAGGGAGGGGACAGGGACGGTGTGCCTGGCCTCCCTGGGCATGTGGGGGTGCCAGGGCCCTGTTGATGCCAGAGAATGATTTTTTGCTTTTTCTTTTATACCCCTCTTACACACTCTTTTATAGTTTTATGTATTCTCAGTGCTTTTAGCCCACACACTTATAACTTTCCAAGGCTGATAACTCAGCTCAGACCCATGGCACTGTTAAACCAGGAGACCAAACATCCTGGGAGCCCCAGACACCAAGGGCCTCTCCAGAACACATTTTTGTAAACTAAAATAGTCCCACTGGGGGAAGAAGGTTCCTCACAACGAGGGGTTCACTCGAGCCTCTCACTGGGGAATCTTTGATAGATGTGCTAATTAGCAAGGCCTATAATTGTGTGTATTTCAGTGTGTCAGTGTGCATGCATTTTTGGGTCATTCCACCTGGACCAAGTGCTGCACCCAAGGATTCTGAAATAAATACCGAAGTAAAAGCTCCTTTTCCTCATAAACCTTGTTTTGGTTTTCATTTTAAGACCAGGGAAAGGCATCACTGCTCCCCAGCACAGTGGGAGATGTGATTCCCATTGCATGTGCTCAAGAGACACACGGCTTTCCCAGCATGCCAACTCCTCCTTTCTCCACTCCCTGTACTCCCACAGCCCATTATTTCCAAATTTTCTCATAAAACCACACTAATTCCACCTAAGACTATCTCCAGCACGTCTCAGCTGGGGCAGTTCCCCATCCTGCCCTGTGTTGGGGGTTTAATTCCTCATCCAGCCCTGGCAGAGCCCCCTTAGGTGCAAGCCCACCCGAAGCACGTAACAGCAGCTGCCAGAAGATGGTTTTCAGGTCCTCGTTTTTGTATCTCTTCATGAGGCAGCAGAGACATGATGGTCTTGGCAGGGTCACCACCTCTCTCTCCTTTCCCTGGAGCATAATTCTTGCTCCAGTTGTTTAGAGAGAGGCAAAACTTACTACAAAGGTGCCTAAAAACACTTTGACTTGAGAAATTCGCTGTTTATCATAAGATGCAAAGATTTTCCCTGAACTTTCAGCAAAGTGGTTTCACTGCCTTGTCTCTGGGTTCAACTGCATCTAGTATCTACTGGGAATGACCCTCTTCTTCCCTCTGTAGCCTGGAAAGTTCAGGCTCTGCCGCAGTCATTAATCATTCAGAAATTCTCAGCCTAACCCACAGATAAAAGTTTCGTTCAGCCTTAAATTAGTTCAAGTTCCAGACTTCTGATTCTTAGATAAAGCTGTCAAATATATATTCAAATATCTATATTCATGCCTTCTAGACCTTTTTCTTTTCTTGCTTTTTTAACCATTGCTTTGAACAACACCATGAAAATTTAATGGTTTTGAAGATTTCAAGCCAATTCTCCCCTTCCTAATTTTGTAAAATGTTATCATAAATGTTTTATGATGTTTTAAAAAAATATAAATTGCTCCTTAAAGTAACAATTTGAATTTTTCATGCACAATGAAGACCTTTATCTTATTCACAGTTGTCATTTTCTGTTTAGCATCACAACACAATACTAATAAAAAAATGCATTTGGATTGCCTTAAGCAGTTTTACTGATTTTAATATATGGTACAGCTTTGTTCATGTTATTCCTTTCTATAGAGCATCCTTAGATCTTTGTTCTCCAATAACACCATTTATTGGTTTTTAGGGAGGGCAGGTTACCTACAGAGCATGCCTTCCCTACAAAAAAAAAGGTGACTTTTTGATTCAAATACTGTGTGGTAAAATTCTAACAAAGACAACCATCAGCACATTACAGTAGTTTTCTGAATTACAATCATTTAGTTTGGTCCTGACCCTGCAAACTCCAGCCTGATTAATGCCCAGGAGCAATTTTCAGCAAAGTGGTAGAAAGTATTTCACTACAGACCCAGTGCTGGCCTGATGTGCTGTCAGCAAAGTAAACCTCTCTTAGTTTATGTCCCTCCACATCCGTTGGTCAAGAATGTTTGTCCATGAATAAAGGTTGAAAGGCCCTAAATACTCCTAATTTAAACCTAAACTGCAGGTGAATTTATCCTGGAGTGACCTGGACACAGGGCAGGGTGAGGAGCACACCTGGGATCAGCCTCAGCATCCCAAATCCCCAGGGACAGAGCCTGTCCCCTGCAAGGCTGACGAGAAGGAACAGATCTCTTGGGGCTCCCCACTGAACAGATTTGCAGCTTTCCAGGCTCTGGGCTCAAAAGTGCAGCTCTTTCAAGTTCCCAGGCAGCAGATTTTTCTCTCCATCTTTTGCTTTTGAGAATTCTAGGAGCATCTTCCATTAAATACGAAGATGTTTAGCCTTTTAACCCTCTAAACGTGATACCACAGGCTCGAGTGATCTATTGTCAGTTAAATTCACCCTCTACACTCTCTACTCCAGCCTCTCTCTTGTATTTTCCTCCCTGCTGCGTGCACTTATCCCTGCATTGAAAATATGCTTTTAAACTAACACACACTATTAGTTATTTTCAGGTATCAAAGACATTTTTCTCAAGATCTTTCTTCATTAATTCACTAATTCACTTTTTTTGTCTTGATCCCATTTGCCCTATGTTCTTTATTGTCTCTTAACCCCGATGCTCAAAAGGCATCAGCACAGATTAACAGGGAGCCTGAGAGCTTCTGGAGAGCAGCATTTCATGTTCTCCTGCATCCTTTTAATCAGGTTTAAACTCTTGTGGCCTTCTGTTTAAGTTCAGTTTGAAAATAGCTAGCAAGTCTCAAATGAAAGACCAAATAAAACACATCAGCATCCCTTTTCTTTCTATTTTGACACACATTCCAAATAGACAGCAATGTAATAAGAGCTGGGAAAAAAATTTAATGAGAAAGTTTTGCCCTTTCTATTAGATCTATAAATAATTTTGCTTGAGTTGGTCAATAAGAGGGAGGAATCATAATGGCATGATAGAGAAAATTCTCCTGTCTCTCCTCCTGAATGGTAAAATAAATACTGAGGGCAAGAGATAGGTGCTGCAGAAGATGTGCCATAGACCTCTGGAACAGACATCTCTGGGAATCCACAGTAATAGATCCCAAATCTTAAACTAAAATGCTTCTCCACTCAAATGCTTCTCCACTCTGGGGTTTTCAGTATTCAATCCCAGCAGTGCCTCTGAATTTGCAGCCTGAGTCCATCTCAAATGGCAACCCAGTCCTAAATAATACATTATTGTAAAAATTGTAACTCTATCCCCCACAGACTGCCTGCCCCAGTAATAGCTTCTTATTCCCAGTTGCTTTTCCCATACCAGAATGAGCAAAGGCTGAGCTGGCAGTTAAGGCAAGGGATTGTGAGCTGGGGGTCTGGGGTCTAATCCCTGCTCAGCTCCTCATATGTTTTGGGAAAACACTTTACTTTTCTGACCTGAAAAATAAGGTGGCACTTCTTTTCACTGGGACTTAATTCACCAAACTTTGCAAAATGGACTTGAAATCCATAACTGAAAAATACTCTAAAAGGTCAGAGTATAATTAGAAAATAGCTAATAACCTCTTCTTATTTTCTATTGCTGGGCCCAGCATGAGAAAAATAATTTAGACTAAAGCCTTGGGGATCTCAGAAGACTCATGAGAAGCCTGAAGTGGCACAAGTCTTTTCCCTGTGGATGTCCCAGCGATTGATCTGGATGGGTGCAGCCCTGAAATCTTTACCTCCTTTGAGAGTTCCAGGATGTTTCCCAAGGCAGGGAGACTGAAGGGGCTGAAAGGGATGCGAAGTCACTTTGCCTTTAAGAAAGGGACCAGCAATGGAGGAGCCGTGCAGCCCTGGGAAGAGAGGAAATTTCAAAGGGAACTTCTGACATTACTCCCTGTTTTGGGCAAGGCCTGGGCAGTGATGGTAACAGATCTGACCAGAGTCACTGAAGCAGTAACGAGGCAGGAGGCACCCGGGTCAGCCCAGGGTCTATGTCCTGGCAGTCGGCGCACAGAACCAAGGACATGCCAGGGCTGCAGGGAAAACCTGTCCTCAGAAAGCACCGGTGGCTGACTTGAGCAATGGAGACCAGAAGTGACTCCCTCCTCAAGCTCAGGGCTGAACACATTGGGAAGACCACGTTGGGGTGGGGTGAGTGAGGCAAGGACCTGCCGCAGCCCTGCCAGCCTCCCCGAGCCGCTGCTCCAGGGGCCCGCGTTGTGTCTCCTGTTGGTATCCAAAACAGAGAAGAACAACTCTCAGATTATGCTAAGCAGCAGATCCTTGTCACCCCACCTCTGCCAATCACCAGATAAAAGGAGTCATTATTTTAAGACCCCTGCAGATGTCTGTCTGTCTTCTGTAATGAGCCCACGAGCAGCCGCGATCGCCGTGGCACCATTAATTGGAGCACCCACGGTGCCGGCTGCTGGAAGGCTCCTGTCTGTGTCACACGAGTGATCCCTCCTCCAGCAGGTTTGGTTTGCAGGCAGACACGCACGTCTGCACACATTTGGATCCAGGTGGCTCCTGAAAGCCAGACCACGCTCTTTTGGGAGCTCAATATCTTCCAGAAACCTGCACTGCGTCTCCTGCGGGGGCCGCGGTGGGCAAGGTGTCCTGTTGGCTTTATGGAAACCAGTGCAACTGGCCACCCAGGCACTCCTGCTCCTGACTGGCTGCCACCTGCAGCAATAAGTTCCATCAGGTAATTAAAACCAGCCTTTACTACCTGCACTACTAGAACTGCTACAAAGAAGACGGTTTTGTTACTTTTTAAAGAGCTTTCATGTGGTTACTGGGGCTTGTGGAAAAAAAAAAGTCCTCATTCTCCCCCCCGTCAACAGCAGTCTGTACAAGTTGCTTTGTATTTTTCTCCTCCCCTGCCCCCTTCCAGGATTTTGGGGCTTTCAAGTCATGTAATGTTTTGACATGGCACTGGGAAAACAGCGAAAGAACAGAATTATCACAAGGATGCTTGAAAACTCTACAAAACTCTTCAGCAGTGGGACAAGGTTAGTTAGCAGCTTTGTTTAGTTCGGTTTCATCATGGAATTTATTTATCAGAAGAAACTCAGCTTCAAGGTGTCGCATGTGGTTTTCCAGTGAGGGTATTCCAGCATTTTTTTTTTCTTTTCCAAGAAGCAAGGAAAAAAAAAAAAGCCCAAACCTGTGGTTGCCCAGAGGGACTTTTACATGCTTCTGGCCCAAGTTACACATGCAGTCAGTGGCTGAGTATTAAACCAGAAAAATAAGGTGTTTTTTCACCCCACTCCCATCCCTACTTCTTCCCTTCTTTCTTCCATCTCAGTCCCTGGGCCATCCAGTGCTCTGCTTGGAGAGCAGCAAGGCCAGAATTCAGAGATTTCCTTTCTATTTAAGCCATGTGGTCTACTATTTCCTATCAGCCTTCCTGAGGCCCTCAGAGATGTCTATTTAACAGAAAATTGGATAGTTCAGGGGCTTGGGTGACCTTCAAAGAGCTAAGCTGGACTCAAGACAGCCTATACAGAAGATCAGTCCTGAACCAGCATCCTGGAACTCTAAACTTCAGCCTAAAGTTGGTTTCCCAACAGAAATGCAAAGGATGTTGTGATGATTAATTCTGCTCTGTGCAAAAGCTTCTCAGCTTATTTCTGCCTTGACCTTTGGTAGCTCCATCTTACAGGATCTCGCAATTCTCTCTCCCAACCAGAAGTGATTACTGTGAATACAGGCACCTTCTGCCATCTTTGCTGCTTCAAAATAAGAACAAGCTGGCTTCTCAGCAGTGTAACCAAGGGGAGCCAGATGTGACGAGTCACCATCCTGCAACAGAGCACAGCTGGATCCAAACACACACCTGCAGATGTGGCACAGCTCCCACAGGCATCAGCATGGGCATGAAAACCCCCAAGGAGGAGCTGCCTTCAGCCCCCATGTTGGGTTGTACTGTGGCTGAATTTTGTGCTGGTTTGTCAGGTTGCTGGTGATTTATTCCTGCTCCAGCTCTCAAACAAGGATCAGCATTTCCAAGAGCAGCCCAGAAGTGCAGAGAGTGGAGCAGCCACTCTCCAGGCCTTGGGGAGGGAGGAGTGAGGAAATCAATGCTGCAGCTCCAAAGGGATCAGACAGCCACAAATTACAGCTCAAGGAGGGATGTCTGGACCTGAGCACTCAAGGGATTCTGTTCAGGGTTTCTTTCTTGTTATTTTGGAGTTTTTATGAGCTAGCATGAAGCTGTCTCCTTTCTGAAACTGGGTTTAGCAGTTGAGGGATGTGATCTAAGTGGAAGTCAAGGCTGACAGTGCTTTTTCCTACTTCTCGGAATAGAAGGAAATACCTGGTGCCTATACAGGGGAGAGGAGAGTTATTCCAGCTTTGCACATCCCAACCAACCTGGACCCAGCCCTTGCTGCCCTCTCCTCACCACCAAGGCACTGCAAGTTGGGATGGTGCAGTTGAGACCTCAGTGGGAAGGAACACTTGACTTAAAATCAGTGAGTGAGAAAGGCTATTTTCAATTCTTCTGAATAAAGTATTTCTTTTTAAATAGAAGTTTGCTGTTTCCTGATGTTCACATTAAGATCTGATGTCTCAAATGCCCATCAGCCACGTCTGACCTTACTCTGAGAGAACATTCAGGCACAAATTCTTCTGAAGGATTGAGATGAATACATGAGACATCAGATTTCCCAAAGGTCTGCTTTATCTAAACTAAATCCTTTTCATTTCTGTGAAACTGAAGAACCTTTCTGTAAATCCTGCAAAGCAGCTCCTGATTAGTTAGACACTTAAAAATTTAAAACTGTGGGCCTGCAGCTGGGATCCATCCTGCCACATGCAAGTCAAGTGTCTGGTCTCAGCCAGTCACACAGGCAGCTCCAATGTGAGAGTGGACATCACCACAGGGCATCTCCTCAAACCTCCCCTGAATGTCAGTCTGAGGGCTGAGGCCTCTCCCTTTGGGGCACTATCTCTGTCTATTCATCGCAGAGGGAGCCAAGATGTCTCATTTCGTCTGCTTAAAAGTTCTGTCTAAGTTAAAAGAGACAGTTCCCACCCTTCCCAACTGCACTGCAGAGACGAGTCAGTCATGCTGGAAACATTCTGCAAGACCTTTTCTGAATCTGCCAACGGGATAGGGTGACAGCACACGAGGTGCTTTGCCCTGGTGTCTCGCAGGAATGCTCAGAGTTTACCAGAAGAAAATCACTCCAGTGATGAAGTTTGAGGTGTAAAGCCTTGAACGTCACCCAAAAGCAAATTTCAGATCAAATATTTCAAGTATCTTGTTAGTCAATCACCCAGGTTAGTCAGGAGGAAAGAGAAGCAATACCATACGACAGAGCAGTTTACCAGCAATGATGGAATACTGAAGTTTAACTCTTTCAGAATGACCAGAGAGAAGAAATAAGGTACAAAGACATGGACAAGTAATTTAAAATAGTGAATAGAGGTGGTATTCTCTATAAATGACCATCTGGAGCTGTGTAGGCTCTGAAAAACTCCCCACTTCAAGCAAAGAGTTCATCATGTTTTCTTCAGACATCGGCTTCGAAAACATTATCTTCAGCCTGAGAGCAACCAGTTCAACTGGGAAGTGAAAGCAGTGGGGAATTGTGGCTCACTCTGAAGCAATGGAGCAGCAGAGGATCACCTCAAGGAACATGCCAGGGAGTTAGCAACACTCCCAGAAAAGGCCACTCCAACAACACAGCCTCATCCATCACAGCCTGCCGAGGACAGCTTTACAGCCAGCAGGGACCAGGCTGGTAATTACAACACAGAAATGTGGCACACAGGGAATTTGCAGACCAAAAGACACATCAAATGGCACAGGGAGGCACAGCCTGGGGCTGGGATCTGCCTTTCCATCCTTGGAGGGAGCAGGGGTCGGTGCTGCTCTGGCACTCCCTGGCACAAGGGTCACTCAGCCAAGTGGGCACTGCTCCACTCCCTGCGACAGGCAAGGGATAGGCTCAGGGAGTTGAGCACCAAACACATCAAAGGTACTGCCTGTCACCTGCTGTGCCACAGGGACACAGCTCCCGGACACCTGGATCCCCCAGTGCCCGAGGCAGTGCTGTGGGATGGGGTCTGGGGGACCTCTCCCTCACCCTGCAGCACTGAGCACACACCAGGCCAGGAAAAACAAACAGAAAGGCTCTGTTGCTGGCTCTGCTGCTGGCCAGGCTTCCTGCATCCAACACACTCTGAGCAGTGCCTTTAAATCCAGCCCAGGCCCCAGGACACTGTGCTGGGATCTCCCTCCAAGTGCAGGGACCTCAGAGTCTGGGAAAGCCAATGCCTGTGATAGAACTTAGATCTTGAACTGGAATATCCTCATTAATTATGACTTTGCAGAGAGGTTGCCAATGGGAAAAAATTTCACAGATGCAAGAGCTGTATCTTACTCCATCCCCTCCTTTATGCTTCAAAAGATAGGCCAAATGATCTGGTAGCATATGAAGCCTCTAATTATTCCCAAAGCCCTTGGCTTTTCCTCCGTTTAGGGCCAGAGTCAAATTCTCCCTGGAAAGGTAATAGAGCATGGATCCCGACACGAAAACAGCCAAGAATGCAGGATGTTTGCAGTCTGTGAGAAAGGCCTGAGACCCTCTGTGTCAATATTCAGAAGTCCATCCAAAATCCTGAGTTCTAAACTTAGCTCCAAATGTAGCACATCCAGATCTGAATCTGTTTTGTCTCTGGCAAAATACATGTCCTGCAAATTTTATTATTTATTCATCTAATTTGTTTTCCTTGGTCATCCTAGACACAGGATGGGAACTATTTCTCAGACAGTATTCTGGGGAGATGCAATTAGGTTTTTATCATTACAGGAAAAGGGTGTTCTGCAAAAGTGAGATTTGGAGAGAGGATATGAAGGCTTCCCAAGGCAGCACTGGCATTTGACACTGGCTGAGCAGCAGCTCCTCAGTGTGAGAGAACAAAGCTAGATACCTGCCCAATGCAGAAAGTATGGGGATTTCTGAGGTGAGACAGGATTTTGGAGCCTGGCAGCTCTGGGATCAGGTCCTTCCCACCTGCACAGCATGGCTGCAGACTGGTGGATGCTGGACAGTCCACACAAAACACAGCCTACTTCTCTAACATGTGATTCTTACAGGAATTACCACATTAACTCTGGTTTTCAAGGGGTTCTACGGTTCTATTCCATGGATTTGATCACTGCAGGGATCTGCCCTGTACTGATGTCTCCCAGAATGGCTGGGAAGCACAGGTCTTGTCAAATACCAGCTCGTGACTTCACTTCTCTTCCTGGTCATCCTTTGATTTCTTCAGTACCAGAATCAAGAAAACTTTCACCCCTGAGAGCAAAGAATGACCTTGAAGCTAAAGCTTCCCAAAGAGAGGCTGGGCTGCTCCAAGGGCTTGTTGGAGAAGAGGAAAGGACTAACATTCAATGTTGGTGGCTGCTTGCCCAGGTCCATCCAGAAGAGTCCAAGGCTGGGCAGATGCTTGGCTCAAGGGTGTGATGCAATTACAGGAGTGGCCACACCAGTCAGAGCAAAAAGAAAAGCAGACGAGAAAAAGTAATCTGGACTCCGGTGGCCAAAAAACCAACGGAGATCCCGGGACACAACCCAAACGTAGACCCCAAAGGAAAGTGTCCTGTCAGGGCGCAGGGGCTGTGCCACAGAGCACGGACAGTGCTGACAGCCACGGGCTGGACAGCCCAGCAGCTCCTGCTCTGCTCCTGACAGGAACGCTGACAACTTGTCTTTTCCCAGGCCTTGGTACGAGGAGAGCAACCGCTTGGCTTTGTTTTATAGTTCCCATGCTATCACGAGTTAATTGTAACCAGCACATTCCCTCTCCCAGTGCCTCCGAGGGCCGGAGCCGGGGCGGGAGCGCGCTCGCCTCTCTTGGCTCCGCGTTCCCAACGTGCCTTTGGAACTACTTGCATTTCAAAATTTCTGTGCTCAGGCAGTTTGCTAGTGATGAGCTCAGCTGACAGACGCCCTGGGCCCAGGACAGAGGGGGGAAGGAAGTGCTGGTGTGATCACCAGGAAAAGCCGCAAAGCTGAGCCCAGTGTACTTAAACCCAGGCTGGGGAGGGACAGATAAAAGTGTCAACATACGTCTGTGTCAGGAGTAAGTTTGCACACAACACATAAAACTGATGAGATCCATTCAACAGCCACACATTTGGCATGGAAAATGTGGGTCTTTGAAGAGCTGCTGGTTAAAGCAAGTTCCCCATTCCATCAGATTGCAAGGAGAGCTCTCCCAACCCTTTGGCTCAAAGGGGAATGGCAGCTGATAGAGGTTGTTGTACTAATATTTGTAATTCCTTTGAGAGACTCAGATCATGAGTACCACTAGAGGAGGGCAAAGCATTATATTAGTGAGAGCCAGTTGTTATCCCCTCTCTCGTGGTCTCTTGCAGGTGATGGCTGCTCCATGGATGGGCTGTTCCTGCTGCTCAATATTTTGTTTTCTTTTGCTTTTACCCTGACTGAAATCTGGAAGCTGGAAATGCCAAGTGCCTGCATTCAGAGGGATCCACTTCCCTGCTCAGCAGAGACAGCCTCGGTCTCCCCCATCCTTTATCAGTGAGCTCAATCTACTTTAATACGGGCACAAGAAAAGGAAGAGCCTTGAGCTGGAACATGGGTTCAGTCCAACGCTTAGATCCTGAGAATGGAAAACTCACAGTCCCTCAAGAGAAGAGAGGCTGGGTTGTGGTTTCTGGAAGGAGAAATTTAATACAAGCTTGTAGAGTAAATAAACTGCAACCTCATCCCTACGTCTGGTGTGTGAGAATCTTCGGGCCAGGCAGAGGGAAAGAAATCCTGTCCCTAATGGTGCTGGAGTGAGGAGCAAAGTGAAACCAGATGCAAGGCTGGGATGAGCCCGAGCTGATGGGCATGGAAGGGCACTGCTTCTTCTGAGGGGCTCAGCCTGCTCTGGTGGCTGGTGCCTGCTGCTAACCCTGGAATAGGGAATGGGATGGGAAATGGGATGGGCAGTGAGGTGGAGAATGGGATGGGGCATGGGATAGGCAGTGGGATACGGAATGGGATGGGCAGTTGGATGGGCAGTTGGATGGGGAATGGGATGGGCAATGGGGTGGAAAATGGGATGGGGAATGGGATTGGGAATGGGGTGGAGAATGGGATGGGGCATGGGATAGGCAGTGGGATACGGAATGGGATGGGCAGTGGGGTGGAGAATGGGATGGGGCATGGGATAGGCAGTGGGATAGGGAATGGGATGGGAAATGGGATGGGCAGTGAGGTGGGCAGTGGGGTGGGGAATGGGGTGAGGATGCCTCTTCCCTACCAGTGGGACCTGACCCTGGTGATCACCGTGGGTGGGGCAGGAGGCAGCTCTGAGGGGCAGGGACAGGAAATTTCCTAAACTGTCTTTAATCCACAAGGACACTCATGTGTCACAGAGCCAGAATCAGCCTGCAGAACATCATTGTTATCTTAAAAAATACCTGCCACAAACTTCCTCAACTATGAAGGACGGAGCTGATGCCATCCCAGAAGACCAGAATTTTAAGCCGGTGGCCAGCTCTGTCAACTGCTGGTCCTGGGTTTTAATTTCCTGAAGTGTCTCATTTCTCTCCCTCACCAAAGGGAGCTGGAAAAAAATCCTCTTTCTCCCTTTCTTTCTCCCCTCCTCACAGCTGCTCTTTGAGTAAGGCCATACCTAACAATTATTCAGGAAAACATTATGTTGACATTACTGTTTAGAAAATAAAAAAGGTTTTTTAAAGCTAGAGAGTAACATCGTGACCATATAGCACTAGTGAATGATTAAAAATTTAGATGACTGCCTTTGAAACAATAAAAAGCTTTCGAAGCTTCTTAATGAGCAGCTATCAGAAATAAAGCATTTAAAACTTCAGAAAGTGCCTCTGTGGAAATTTCATTGTCTTTGATGCTGTAAAATAACTGCAGGGTGGATTCATTTCAAGTTCTTTTTAGCATACTGGTCGTTTAGAAATATTGGGAGATATCTTTCTTAGCAATATGTGGGGAAAACAATGTCTTGGTCGCTTTCATTTATCTGCAATTTGACAGGAGTGCAGTTTATTAACTTGAAAAGAGACAGATACATTATCTGAAACACAGAGAGTATAGTGGGTATTGCCTCCTTTTTATACCAGTGGGAGTCCATGACACTTTGAACTTGCTCACCATTAAACGCCTTCCTGAGTTGTTGAAGAGGCCTTTAAAAAGGGAGCCTGTGCATTTATGATGTAAATTCGTTATTTTGACAGTCTTTGAAATCTGTCATATTCACGTCCAATTTAATGCACCGCAAAAATTCTTTTCTTTTAAAATACTTTTCTTTTAAGATTTCAAAGCCATTTTCATGTAGAAAACTATTGTTATACCTAATATATCCTGAAAGTGTTTTAGCAAAGGAACTTATATGATTCTGTTTTAAGTCATGTCAGGTTTTAAAACATGTCATTTCTTCAAATAAGCTTTGACCACACTATCTTTTTTTTTTTCATTAGTTAAAGTGCACTTGATTTCCATGGATACAATTAGTCAGAATATCTGCTATAGGATCATCATTGGATCAAACAGGGTCCTTTCAGGCTGTATTCCACGGAGCAATTGCCCACATATCTGAGATCAATACAGCCCAGCACACGGGTAGGGAGATGCAGAGAGCTGAGGGCTGGTTGGGAAAGTGGAGGATTGTACTGAAGCACAGCACATTTAACAAGAACCTGGGCCGGTGGGAAAATTAAACAGCTCCTTTTAAAACGATGAGCTCTGAGTATTTACTCTGAACGTGGAGTGGGGCGAGGAGGAGCAGGACAGGAGGGGGCCGGGAGGCATCTGATGAAATCCAAGTTCAGTTTATTTCTGGTCAAACCCAAGCCTCACACATTTCAACTCAATCTTCAATCCAAACAAACCTCCTTAGGCTCACTAATCCTCATTACACAGTGGATTTTAGCTGTACCTGCACTTCTTTATCAGTTTGCAAGATATTTTCAGCCGGTACAGAGGTCTTCCTGCAGCTCTGCTTCAAAGCCGTGTACAGAGCAGGTTCTGTACAGAGTTTCAGAGAGTGTTTTCATTTACAGATGCCTTATCACTTTGGGAGAGGAGGTTGGTGGGCAGGGGGAACACATTTCTCCAAAGCAGCCCAGAATCATCCTAATCTAGGGAAACCATCAAATAAGAGTTTCAAAGATCTCCTACTACAAAGGAAGGCATTAAGCTCACTCCTTGCCTGCCCAGACTCCAGGGCTGTTTTGGAATACATGGAAATATGTCTGTAGCACGAAGGAGCCTTCCAATGACGGTTTAAGCACCATTTCACATGTCCCCAGTGGCTGGGTTTAAAATGCAGTGCACCATGAGTGAGATAAACCAGGAGAATCATTACTTCAGTGGCATTTAACCCTATAATTGGGTGGTTTTTTTGGGCCCTGATTTTATAAGGTCACCCTGTTATTTCCTTTGCTGGCTGGCTTGTGATGGTGCTCTCACATGTTATTACTCTCTTCCATCACAAGGAATGATATTTCGGGACTGAAAGGGCGAAAGATTTGTAAGGACTGTCCTTTCCCACACTGTGATTGTCTGAAAGCTTCAAACAGTCAAAGGCTGAGTGGAAATGTGCTTTAGATGGTGTCTCTGGGGCAGAAATCCCACCTGGTCTAGGGGTAGAAAAGAACTGTAAGGATCTGATTATTTCATGGTTAGATCGCCTTGTCCCCCTGCAAAGGGAGGATACACTTTCCTGATAGACCTTGTATCAGATATTAAACCAATACTACACTTGATCTCAGCAAAAAGGCCATTAAATCTCACAACTTGAAAAAGGCATCTTGCTCCTTGAAGCAGGGAATCCTGCAGTGCCTGCTGCCTGCTAACCCAATGGCCCGGCTGCGCTCGCTCACAGAATTCATTTCTGCTATCATTTTCCCCAGTCTAGCATTTCACTGGCACGAGAAAAACCTTGGGCTGCATGAGAAAATACTTTGAAATGGTGCCTAATTGACTTGGGCCCGGTTCAGGATATAGTACACCACACAAACCACCATAACATCAATCAGAGGCACAGAGGATGTCCCCATGTTTGGCTTAAACTACAGGGTATTTCCTTTGCCGAAAGCATTTTAATCACACTTAAGTACAGGTTTGCTGTGGCAAAAAAGACCGACCTATTCCAGTCGTTGATTTTTCCCACAGAAGGAAACTTCTGTCAGGCATCCCGGGAAAAGGCCCCGCGTTCATTGCACCGACTGCACTGATTCTGCCAGCCTCATCGTGCCTCCCCTCTTTTTACTCCCACAAAATGTCGTGTTTCTGCCATCTGCAAGAGGAATATTTTCATCCAAGTTTGATGGTATTAAGCTTAGCCTCTGGGATCTACTCTCCCCCATCTTCCTCCTGGGTTTTGTGCCCTTTCCCCTCGTTTCCCCCTCTCCAATTAGTGCTACTTAGCTCTGATAGTGCCTCTCTGGTAGAGGAGAAACAGGAGCCAGTTGTTAACGATATAAAAAATGTTATTTCAAGGAGACTACTGAAAACAGGCAAAACCTGTGCTTCTCTTGGGCATGACTGCCCTCCTCAACGGAGCCTGTCTGCACTCAAAATTATGGCATTTTCATGCCTCAACACTGTCACAGACGAACTAATCACTTACTTAATGATTGTCATTGTCAGACATGACATTGTCAGACATGACCATTGGGTTTAAATGCCTCAAATTTTGGTCATGCAAATGTTCAAATTGAGCAGTTTCACTACGCTTTGAGTAACCTCTGTGAAAATCAAATCTAAGGAATCACAAACTGCCTTTGGAAATCCAAACTGATGGGCTAGAAACCAACCAAGGGCTTGATATCTTAAGAGCAACAGCACAGGGAGAGCACCACCTGTTTTGGGGCTGGTTCCAGGAGAAGTGAGGCTGTGGACTGCACTACCAGTGTGCATTGCCAGAGCTGGAATTAGCAAGAATTTAAAGTCCTGTCTGGACATGCAGGGAACAATCATTAATGGCCATTTCAGTCATCATCTCCATTTCTCAGTGTGCACAACAGCCTTGTTCTTTATCTTTCACTTCCTATGAAACAGCAGTAATTTGCTTACAAATATCAGCAAGAGACAGAGGAGGAGAAAGGGGGGAACAAGCCTCTGTTAAACCACTCTGATAAATCAGACACAGAGCAGGAGAAAGGATGGGACAGTGGATGAGAATAAAAGCACCACTCTCTAAAAAGCCCTCTGAAACTCAGTCATGACAAGTCATAACTCATTGTCTTGCACTGGTGTGCAGGGAGCAGAGCAAACACATGACAATTAACATCCCAGCCGACACCAGCCTCAATTCCTAACCCACTGAGATGCCACCTCTGGGAATAGTCACAAAATCAGTATTTTATTGGAAAAAGGGCTCAGGGGTAATTCCAGCTGGACGAAGCTGGCGAGTGAATCACACACACGCACATGTCAAAGGGTGGGAGGACATTGCCCTGGCAGCCTCAGCCGTCGCTCCTGCTCTGTTGGCACGAGGGGGCAATGCTCACGTGGATGGACTCCATGGCATTCAGGACAGCAGGAGCTGATCCTCCCGTGTCCAGGTCCAAAGTAACTTGGATTGAGGAGCTAAATCCACTGCCCTTAACCTCATATGAGGCTGCAAGTGCAAAGTCCTGCAGAGTTTTGACAAGAAACCCCACTCAACAGGCAGGCCGCTGAATCCTGCCCTCCATTTCCAAACGGCCTTCAGGCACAGCCAGGGTCCTGCTCTAAAGGAAAACCAGCTGCTTCCAGGGAAGAACACAAGGAACAAATGTTCCCCCGTAGCACTCTGTCCCAGACACAGCTGTGAGTCCTGATCCAGAGCCCTGGACCTCACACCAGCACTCCTGGGAATGGAAGGAACAACAACGTGCCCTCGTTTGGGAAAGAACAGTTCAGCTTAATGCAAATATTGCCCAATTATGTGAAAGGGCTCAGTGCCTCGGACACATGGCTGCAATTCATGGAAGAACCCAAGCAAGGCAAGATCAAGGAATCCTGGTCTGTTGGGCAACATCAGAGAACAAATCCAGGGAGTCACTAAGGAGCACCACGGCATTGGGAGACATGCCAGGACATCCTGGTGGAGCAGCTTAACCGTGCCTAAGGGTAATGGTGACAGAGATACAGCCGTGGCATGGAATGGCCTTGCACACACTTCCCACAGCTTTGTGCTCCTCTGCTTCCTGATCCCCACCTTTACCTGCACAAGGATGCACATGCCCAGCCCAGCCGAGATGCTTTTGGTTTGGCCAGGCTCCCCCAAAACCCCTTCTGCTAAAATTCATTTGATACTTTTGCTATTTATTTATCATGTGGGGCTTTTTTATGTCCCCTGAAACAGTCTGCAAACGCAAATCCCGCTGTTAGGATTGTTGAAAGAAATCAAATTTAAAAAAAAAATATAAAGAAAGAAAAATCAGAAGGAAAACATAAAAAATAAGAGGCAATGAAATATCTCCCAGACGGAAAGGGAAAGAGTAAAACTCCAACAGTGGGTTGCAAAAGCAAAATCCATTGAACTTCACAATCCTAGCAACACATCCCTTTGTTTACGAACCATCTGAAGCAAGTTCTACCCTGCAAACTCCATGGGGAACCCTGATTTCTCTAGCCAAATTAACTAATTTTCCTAACACACACTAAAATCTGGCCATTTGATCTGTCGCTCAAAGCCTGTCCTCCAAGTAAATAAAAACACTGCGTAGTTTTGATTCCACAGCAGCCCATAAGGAGAGCGACAGCATCCCCAGCAAACTGGGCTGTACGAGGTGTGTTCCCCGCCTCTCATCCAGGAGGGGCACCAAGAGCTCAGTTGTGCAGGAAAAACCATTGAAAATTACTGAAATAAACCCATTTTTACATATAAAACAGATTGTATCTTTATATCATATAGAAAATAATTGTCATTTAAAGTCTTGAGTAGGATGAGGGGAAAATAGTGGGACTTCACCTCCTTCACCTTGGAACCCCTGTGGCACCCAAGTGCTGTTTCTTCCTCTGCCCCCAGGTACTGAATAACTTCAGCTACAGCTGGAAAAAACCCTCCCAGATGTCCATGAACACAGGCTGTGTCAGGGATTTATATGGAGCAAAATCTGGCTATAAATATAATGGAATCACAGCCTCATTTAGGCTGGAAAAGACCTTTAAGGTCATCTAGTTCAACTGTAAACCCAACTCTGCCAAGCAATAGGATGAGCTTTGGAGACACAGGAACCCCACAGGTCTCACAGGATAAGGTCAATTCAAGATTATTTTCCCCCCTTTTTTCCTACCCAATGTCTACTCACTAACCTTTGAGAATTTCACTTCTTTGATTCCAGCTAAGCACTGGGAATGGCTCCAGTGGCTGTGCATCCCGGAGGCAAACTGCCCAAAATAGCCCATGTAATCCACACTGGGGCAAGGACTGTTATGGGAAGGAGAAAACCTCCTTCCTCTGCCCCAAGGGGGAAAACCCTGTGCTATTCCTGCTCCACAGACTCAGACCAGTCTTCATTCAGCTCCTTCCTGGAGAGATGTGGGTGTCCTGTATCCCCTCACTCATGAGAGGGATCCCATGTGCCCCTTTCATATTCAGAATTTCAATCTGATGCCTACTTGGATCAACTCCATCTCATTGCTTTACAAAAACTTAAAGAGAAAAAAGCTGGAGAAAGAAGAAATTATTCTTTGAGTGGCCCAATGCAGCAGGAATGACTTAGTGACGTGAAAATTATGGTCCAATTTGTATTTTATGGGATGTGAAATCCATCATGTTCAGAGCTGCTTTCCCATCTTCACATGAGACTCCAACAGCTTTGAAGCTGCTGCTGAAGCTGTTTGCTTTCTCAAAGAAAGCTTTTGTCCAGCAGGACCAGATGGAGATCTCAAACCTCATTTGCAGTGAAGATAAAATGCCAGAGACAACACGAAGCAATAACCTAAATGGAAATGCTGATGATGGCTTAGGCTTTAAATATTCACAATATCACTGCTGTCATTTCAGTGTCAAAGCCTGCAGGCCCAGGCAGACAGACAGGGAGTACACAGACCTGTGAGAGAACCTGGCACATTTTTTCTTTTTTAATTACCAATTGGTTTTATAATTTTCCAATTGTTCATGAATTACTTTTATACCAGTGTTTCCCCAGCTCCTGAGATACGACTAAACTACAGGAGAGGCCTGAAAAAAGCTGGGTTGTATTCGAAATTCTTGTAGTGCAGGTAAATGTGACTGAACAACTCAGTCCCACCGAGCCAGTGACTCAGACCCAGGCTTGCAGTGTCCAGAGCTGGATGTGACAGTCCTGCAGACCTTGCTCCAAATGAGCCATTTACTGATCCACTTCTGCAAGAGTTATTCACAGGAGAAAAGCAAAGGGGAGAGAAGAGAAGCTGGTTCAGAAATAAAAGCAGGTGTAGATAGGACAAGGGAATGGTTTCACACTGACACAGGGCAGGTTTTGATATTAGGAAAAAATTCTCTTCTGTGACGGTGGGGAGGCCCTGGCACAGGGTGCCCAGAGGGGCTGTGGCTGCCCCTGGATCCCCACGGCCAGGTTGGATGGGACTTGGAGCAACCTGGGACAGTGGAAAGTGTCTCTGCCTGTGTCAGGGGTGTTGGAATCAGACGATTTTTAAGGTCCCTTCCACTCCAAACCATTCCATGGTTCTGTGCAGACTGGGGAATGCTCTGCTGCACTCACCCATCTTTGGGTGCTCTTACTGCTAGGCAGATTTAATCAAAAAAATGCACAAACAAGCTCTGCCAGCTTTAAAGTTCCCAGTGACAGCTCTGCCTCTCACAGGGTGCAGCTCAGCACAGCTCCCCTCTCCAGAGTCTGAGTGGGAGGCTCCCTAATGCATTTTACAGCTCCATGACTTTTTGTTATGATTATTTTATGGGCTTTTAGGTAAAGCTGCTGCTCACCTGTTTGAAAGCCCAGCTCGTATCCGTACCTCTGACACATCCCAGGTGCTCCTGCCTGGTGGGAGCACATTGCAGCCCCTGGACTGTCACCAGCTCTGGCATGTCCCCTGCTCCCTGGCTGTGCACCTGTGCCCTCCTGGAACCACAGCATGGAAAATCCCCCAGGCACAGCACTGCTCTTGTGAGGGCTGCTCTGCTTTCTGCTTGTGGGGCCTCTGCTGAGCAAACACATGAGCTGGTGAACAAAGGGATTGCTAAAAATGAGAGGAGGTAAACAGGCTCCTGCTTGCACATCTAAAGGAGCAGCAGCCCGGGGTGGGCAGGTGCTGCCCTTCACAGCCATCCTGGTCTGGCTGAGCCCAACAAGAAAAAGGAGAAGTGGAGGCTGCAAATCCCTTCCAGTTCTGATGCCCACTGTCATCAATATAAATTCCCATTTATATTAAAGGCTTCTTAGCTTGGCAAAGTGATTGAAAAGGGCAGCAGAGGAAGGGATGATCATGCTCATACTTCTGCTGATCAGCACAGGTGAGCTCGTAGCAGGTTATTGTTCTGCAGGGCTGTGATCCTGCTGGGAGCTCCCAGCTCTTGTTCTGTTAATTCTCTGGTAGCCATTGCCCAAGACACGATGCAGGTGGCTCCTCACAGGAGCAGCACGCTCCCAAAGCAGTGAGCACAGCAATCCTCATTTTTCCCTCCTCCAAACGAGTGGAATCTATCGTTCACTTCAGTAATGGACACTTATTCCAGTTATTCCATTTGATTCTATAGAAGCAGAATTGTTTTCCATAATTCTCATGGTGCACCTGTGCTCTGCTGTCTCCACCCTGTGTCAGACCTGGCTCTGCTCTCTCTTCTCCCCCTGCCTTTCTCTCCAGGTCTCCCAGGTGCTCCTCTCCTGTGTGACACAGTGACCATGCAAAGGCAAATGTGCAATTCTGGTCATCCAGGGCACTAAAACAGGCACAAGCTGCTTATGTGCAGGTTGAAAAAGCAGTGGCAGGTGTGGTGCAGACACAGCTCACACCAGGGTCAGCCTGGAATCACAGCTCCAGAGCCAACAGCACCGATCCAGCACAGCCCCGAGGGCAGCTCCTGCTCCTGCACTGCACCTGCAGCCCCTTCCCTGGGGTCTGAGGGTGCTACAAAGCCAGAGGGATCTGCTGAGAGGTGGTACAGGTCTCCAAAAGCAGCATTTCCCTGAGGAGGGGACAGCCCATGGTGTGTGGCACTCATGGCCAGGAGCTTGGGGAAGCCGTGCCCAGCTCCAGCAAACACCCACAGAACCCAGGGATTCTGGGGACTAGAAGGTTTCACTGATGAAAAACAGGTACTATCAGCCTCATTTTCGCATCCTTAGCATACAAAAATTACATATTCTCATGCTTCCAGCAGTGCTCCAATGAGCCCCTCACTCAATGAGCTCCTGTTTAATTCCAGTATCACCTCCAAGCCTGCTCCTTATTCCCTCTGAGAAATGCTCAGGCACACAGTGCTCCCACTTGTCCCCTTGCAATGCATTTTTATTTAAAACCTGCAGGTTCTGGTGGTCCCACCAGTGCCCATCCCATGCATTTCACCTTGCCCTGGAGCAGGGACTGAGGTTCTGCCACAGGTGGGTCCCCATCGTTGTCCCCAGCTTTCCTCAGGGGCCATGCACATGTTTCTCCTTCCCATGGGCATGGATTAGGGAAATTTGCAGCAGGAATGCAGGTAAACAGCAAAAAAAAAGTGGATTTTCCTTTCTGAAAAGTCTCACTCTCACCCTGCTTTTGCCAGGATCTGCCGAAATTCAGCCTCTGAGTTTTCCTTGGGGAAGGCAGGGGGGAAGCATTTGTTTCCCAGTTGCAGATTTTCTCCTGCACTTACATGTTTGTCCATGAAAAAAAAAAAAGGTCCTCTATTGTAAAACTTGTCAAATGAGACCACCCAAGTGGCCAGAGGGAGGGAATTGGGAAGGAGTAAGAAATGCCTTGAAAACCATTTTCTTTTTGATGGTTTAGAAAGGGAATTGAATGTTATTGTCTCACTTTAAATATGTTCTTTATGAGGAGGTCATGTAGCAGGCACATAATTTTCTGATTACAACCATGCAGATAACATGGAAACAAAATATATGGAGATTTTCCAAAACAGAGGACGCCTTTTCAAACAATATGCCGTACAGTTCATCTTCCAAAGCCCAAAATAAAGCAGAGAGCTTTGCTCAGGAGGAACTAGATACAGTTGTAAGCTGCTAATCACTTCCTTTTACCCACTGTTTTATTGTCAGCAGAAAAACTAAACTCAGTCAGCCACTAGATAATAACTCGAAAACGCTGTCTTGAGTTTTGATGGAAGTTCCTCAGGACGTGCTGGTGCCATTCCTGGGAGCAGCCTCCCTAAACCCACTCACACGGAGGTGCCCACTCACACCAGAGCCTGGGCTGGCTCAAACACCGTGCAGGGAACCACTTTGGGCTTAGGCTGCCCAAAAGGGGAACCTTCAGAGCTGCTTGCTCTGCGGTGCAGGATAGATCACTGCAGTCAAGGGAGGAGTAAGGGATGAGGCTCTCTGGATGAAGTTCCAAGGAGTTTTATCCCAGGAAACGTCAGGGACCAAGAGCCCAAAGCACCAATGTGCACTGGGGTTAAACCACTGTGAGGGTGCACTTGAGAGCCCAGTCAGGGGCGTGGAGGGGAGGGATAGCAGGGGAGGTTGATGGGATGACAGCAAACCAGGGGTAAGGGGTGCAGAGGGTTGGTCACATCCCCAATGGTGCATTGAGGATCAGGAGATTTCCAGAGGGAAGGACAGGAACAGGATTGGATGGGTCTGGGATGGACAGGGAAGGGTCTGGAAAAGGGGGCAGAGAATGGTGAGTGGCAGGGAGGGGTTTAACAAGAACTGACAGGGGAGATACTGAAATACAGGGGGAACGGGGATTTGTGACTCAAATCTTAGGAGAAACCAATGTGGGGGAACTTAGATAAGTATAAATGCATTGCAACAACAGGAAAGGAGGAATTCAGACCCACTGTAACACCACCATGATACAGAGAGTTTTCCCAGCAAATCTTGCTGATTGCATGAAGGGAATTGCATGATCACATCCCCTTAAACTGGCAGGAAATGAGGTTTAAGTGAAAACTACTGCTCCTTTTCAAACACCTCGGGCAGGTCTATGGGGAGTGGGGGGGACCTGGGGCTCTGTTTCCCATGCAGAGAGAGGTAGATCCAGGTGGCATCACCAGGTCCTGCACCTCTTCTTGCCAATTCCTTCCCTCCAGCTTCAGGACGCTCCCAGTTTGGCACGGGCAGAGGCAGGCTTCTCCCAGGGACGCTGTGATTTCTGTCCCTAGCTGTGAAATGCATGGGATGGGCCCTGGTTTTAAATAAAAATGCATTGCAAGGGGACAAGTGGGAGCACTGTGTGCCTGAGCATTTCTCAGAGGGAATAAGGAGCAGGCTCCCAGCACCTTCCCAGCTGAAACAAGGCATGGATGAGGAGGGGTCACTGCAGGGAAACCCTGCACAGCCCCTTCCACTCACTCCTTGGGGATGGAGGGGGTACAGCAGCAACCAGGGGTGGCTGCTTTCCCACCAAATTATGTTGGGATTGACTTTCCCCTATGTCTGTCTGGTGCTTCAGCTCCCCAAATTGGCATTTCTGGGTCATAACGAGGTGTCCTGTGCTGTCCACCTGCCCTGGGACACCTGCAGGGTCACAGCCATCAGCCTGGCTGGCAGGTCCAAGGTGTGCCTTGGAGAGGATCCTCAGTACATGGGCCCATTGCAGTGCCAGTTCCTTCGTGGAGATGGAAAACTGTGGGAAAACACGGGAACATGTCCCCAAGATGCCCTTCTTGGTCTTGCCCACCTGCTGAGGTTGAAGGAGGGCATGCATTTGGGTGCAAAATGGGGTCATAAATTATCTCTGAGGTTTTATCCCTCCCCAGATTTGTCCCCGCTGCAAAAAGCATCCTGTGAGCTGCAGTACTGATAATGGCTGTGTGCAAAGCTCCATCTCTGGGAGGAATAGTGAGAGTCACATCTCACCAGGAGGCCCTGCTGAAAGCCAGGATGGAGCAGGAAAACTGCTGACCAGCCCAGGACTTCAACATCCTCAGGACATGGCACGGTGACATTGGGTTTGTTATTCACAGCTCTCCAACACACATTTTCCCAGCAGACAAAAACCTTCAAGTGTCACTCTGGCTCCATCCAGCTGGATTTGACCATAATGAGTGATCAGGGTTTTGCAAAGAGGGTAATTTAAATGTGTTTACACTGCCACTAACCCCCCCTGCTCTGTTTGCCCAAGATGCTCGGGATAAGGGGATGTGTCTCTGGTCTCTTTGTAGTTGAAGTAACACAGTAGCAGATAATTGAGTGGATCACTTCTGGGCTAAACTGTCCTGCTTGCAATCCTGGATAACAATAAATTAGCATGAAGTGAAAGGGAGGATGGTGGCCTGGATTTTGAGCTCCCTGCACTGGAAGAAATCTCATTTTGGGAGAACCCAAAGATGCCTCTCCATTTCTTTACTCGCATCCCTCCCTGTGAAAAGCAAATCCATCCTTCTCCTTCCCCACATCTGTTCCTGATGCTCAGGACTGAAAATTTAATATACACAACAGTTTAAGCAGCTGGGAACTTCTGACCAAGTTCAAAATAACCCTTTATGCCCTGTAGTAACCAACCTACCTGGTGCAGCCAATACCCCCACGGCTCTTGCTGGTTCCAGTTACACCCCTGAGTAAAGTTCAAGCAACCTGAGTTTCCTTGTGGCTTTCTCTTTAGAGATTTAGACCAGGAGTATTATTTTATAGGTTTGCTCCGTGATGGAAAAAAACAATCAAACAAACAAACCAAAAAACAAATGAACAAACAAACAAACAAAGGAAAAAAATCCACAATGACTGAAGTAAAAGTAACCCACATGGAATTAGGGAATAAAAAGAGCAGCAACGGACAGAAAGGGAAAGGCAGGAGCGACCCCAAAGCAAACCACCCCCTTTTGTTTAACTCTTTTCTCTCTGAGCCTGTCCAGCAAGAAAAGCCCCTTTTAAAAGGGGGGCCGAGCTGGAATTCACACCTGGAAGCTGGACCTGCTGCTCCTGACATGGGGAAGGCCACAAAGCCCCGAGTCAGCTTGGATCAGTGTCAGTGCAGTGGGGGAATAAAGGGACCTGAGCCCTTCCCTTTACACTGCACTGCTCCAGAAGAAAGCTGTGTTTGTTCGAGGTGGGCTGGATGGGATTTGGGGGGAGTGGTTTCTTTGTTTTGAGGTTTTGGGTTCTTTTGTGGCTTTTCAATGTTTTGGGGGATTTTGTTTCTGTTGTGTTTTTTGTTTGTTTTTGTTTTGGGTTTTGTCCAGGATTTTTTTTAGGTATCTACTTTGTATCTATTTCTATCCCCAAAAGGGGGAGGAATTCTGCAAATCCACATGAAAGCTTCCCTGGGAAGCTGTGAGGAGCTGTGCTGTGGGGGAGCTCAGCCCCTTTGGGCAGGAGCACAACCCACGACGATGTTCCAGCAAAACCCCATGCCCAAAAATCAGCTTTAACAGATTGCAGGGGATCAGCTGCTGCCTGTCCCCATCCCGAGCTCACTGATCTCTCACAGACACCACCAAACCTGCTGGCTGGAAAATTTCTAACCTGAGGATGGAACCATGCCTGATGCTCCAGAAAAGCTGCTGCTTTTTTAACATTTCACTGCCCCTTTTGGGCTTAATCCTGGTCCCCATCTCAGCCCGGCAGTACGAGCTCAGAGCCTGGCACACAGAGAAAAAAGGTGATTTTCAGGGATCCACAAACCTGGAACTCCTCAAGGGCAAATGATCAGGTGCACCCCACGCCAGGATGTGTCCCAGGGTCCATAATTCCCTCCTGATGCTTTACAGAAAACAACAAAACCTCCCCAATCCCATTCAGAGGCACATTGAGTGGAGTCGTTCTCCTCTAATGAACTGCAGGAATTAATGACCCATCGATGCTGTAATGCCTGGCCTTAGCTTGGGACCATCTGAAGCCCAGCGTCTTCCACAATTCACATTTCACATCTTCCTCATCGCACATTTCCTTCCACCACGAGCAATTCTAATGAGGTCAAAAATTATTTTCCTTCCTTTGCTCTAATCTCCTCAAAGAACAAAAAGAAGTATGAAAAGAAAACACAATATTTATTGTAAATCAGTGACTTCTGCATTAAAATGATCAAAGTGTGTTTGCTGCACACTTGAAGTTCAGATGCAAAGGGATTTCCAACTTAAATAAATAAAAGATTGTTTTTCTGTAATGCAAATTGTGAGGCACGGAGTTGTCAGACACGCTCTGCAGAAGGCCTGGCCCACTCCTGCACCCCACACATTTTGCATGGATGATGCTTCTTCATCTTTTCAAAAGAACCACCACTCCACCAGGGCATGCTAATGCGTGCCGAGGGGGGAACTGGACTCTACTTGATGTCTGATTACAATATGCAGCTTAATAATATAATTTCTCAGTTCAGATATTGATCCTTGGGAGCGAAGCAGTGTTGGGAATAGAGCGGAGCAGGGGGTGGAGAAATATCTGCTGCCTGTTTTCTCATCTAACAACTCCCCAAAGAGACAGAGCCTTTCCCATCCCACATAGCCAGGCATGACAAGAGATCAAAACTCACTGGGGACACGCACTGTGCCTTTCAGGTAAGTTATACTATTATTAATGATCATAAAAGAAGCTATCAAGGTATTTTACATTTCTTTCATCTGGCAAGCCTGTGAGCACATTTATTAATTGAGGAAGCCTCACTTTTCTGCAAGGTAGACTTTAATATTTCTTTACTACGAGCAGGAAGCAGCGGCATGGGGGTGGCTCTGCTCCCAGGCAGGGCACAGCACGGCCAGCACAGGGTGACATCAGCCTCCTGTACCAGGGACAGGGACTGTCCTGGCCCCCAAATCAGGGACAACACCCTGCCCTGGGCACCCAAAGCTCAGGCAGGAGAGCAGACCTGAATCCAACCTGCTCAGGTGCCAGGCTGGGGTGGTGAGAGCGGAACAGAACTGCTGGAATTTGGAAAATAATCCATATTCCTGAAGGAAAGAGGCCTTGTGCCATCTGACAGTGCCCTCCCTCAGGTGTCACCCTGCTGCACAGCCAGCAGTCAGCACACAGAGGTGCAGCACTCCAGGAGTGTTCACTTCTCAAGGACAGCCAGCCACAGCCGGGAATGTTTTCCCACATGGCAGTGCCACTCCAGCCAAGGTGAAGCTTTCCCCCTTTGTATGTTTCGGAAGTTGTTCTGGTTAACCCCGTGACCAACACAGCTACTTGTGTGTCAGGAACACTCACTCGTCTCTAGGAGACATCTGGACCCTGGAATCACTGGGAAAAGTCTCCACTGAAGATTAGGGACATTCACAAGCTGATGAGTCCAGAGGTCAGGAAGGAGATTAGAGCACCAGAGTGACTAATTAGGGCAGTTTCTGGAAGAAGACCAACTCCAATTCATGGGATGTGAAAATGGAAGTTGAACCTGAAATATTTGTGGCCACCTCTTGGATGCTGTGAAAACCAGCACATGTGTTTGGCTGTGTGTGAGAGAGCACTCCTGGTAAGTGTGGGAAGCAAAACATGTGCTTAAGTGTTTGCAGAATGCAGAACTAAATCTAAAACTGGTGGGTAACAGGGGGATCAGAATTTGAGGGGAGTAAGTTCACTCACCCCGCAACAGCTTCAAGTAAACCAATTCCCAAGATCCACCAAGAAAAGGCAAAGTTCAGCCACAACACAGCTCAAGCTCACTTGTACAAGCCCAAACATCAAAACTACATCAGGTTTTTCATTTTTCCCCAAAACCAGGAGAAGCCCAGCACAGCTCCAGGCCCTGGTCAAGGATCACACTGCAGAGCTTGGATCCAGACTAAAATTCCTCCAGATTTCAGGATTCCTCTGTGGTCCACAGCTCCACTACAGCCTTGCACTGACCTGCACACTCTGCGACAGCCTCAAGGTGTGTTGTGTGCTCCCCTTTTAGGTGACCACCCCGAGCTGAGCTTGGACACTGCATTTTTAAGTCAGCTACAGCATCATCTGCTGTATTCCAGCTGGCAGGATCAGTGTGGACTCAGCTCAGCAGGATGCTGTTTGTTTAGCTGGAAGTCCAGGAGACATCTTCTACTTGCATCTGGGTAAATGACTGTATTAAAGTTTAATTTCTTCAAATAGAACAAAAATAGACACTCATAAACAAATTAGCCGTTGCTTTATGTGTATTGTGTATCCCGTAATTAGCAGGTAATATTCACTCTTTAATTTAAGAAAAAAAATTGTTATGCTAAATAGGAGGATTTTTGCTTAATTAGAGGCTAATCCTATTTCCTCAGAACATGTGATATTTTCTTATCTCCCCAAATGGAAAAGGCACACTTAAATGGGAGGTATGCTTGTGTTCCATCCTCTGCCACACAGATTCCAAGGGATCTCGATTTTCTGTGGAGCTGGAAAACAGAAGGGCAAGCTCCAAATCCTTTCAGCTCCTGAGGGGAAAAGGGGCACCTTGGTTTGGCCAGTTGGGTCCCTCAAGGTCCCCTCTGAGGCACCCAGGGTTGGATCCAGGCACAGACAGAGAGTCCAGGCAGCCAAACAGGATTTCCACAGACACTTTCATGACACTTTAAACCTACATTTCAAGACAGGTGCTGGTTCAATAAGACATCCGACTCAACGTCCTTTATTTCTCCAAAGGCACTGGGAATTAGAACTAAACCTGACAGAGCAGATGTGAGTGTTGTGGTGCCAAATAATCGATTAGAGAAACCAAGGCCCAGAGAAGCAAAGCAACAACCCCCATGTAGGATCAGCAGTGGGGCTGAAAACAACGCCCAGGCTCGGCTGCAGCCACCGGACTCGGTGGCTTTTGTGTTTCTCTTTCCATTATGCATACCCTTCCCTTTTCCCTTAATGATTTAGTGATGTTTGTTCCCTCACACTGCGTGCAGACCTTGCAGATCAAAATAGCCAGTCATCTAAAAAAAATTCTTTATCCTTTGTTCTTCAAAGAAGCCAAATAATCTCAATCCTTTGAGAAAACTCAAAGGGTGAAGGCAAAGCATCAGGACTGATGAGAACAATAGCAGTGCATCCCCCGACGGATGAGCATCTCCAGTGCTGTGTGGTTATTAAAAAAAAAAAAAAAATTCCTTGTAGTGAAAATTCTTGGGTCAATTACTTGTTGCCACAGGGAGATTTCCTAGGAATTTTATTGTTATTATCACCATCCGGTGATTATCTATAGCAAAACAAAGGTGAATTTTGATGCGAGGAGATGCAGCGTTTGGTAAATCTTAAACAACAGAAAGTAGAAGGGGGTGGAGTGATGGGAGATCAAAGTCCCTGTGATTCCTGTAAGGTTTTGGAGCCAATGTTGGACATTCACTGCTGCTTTCAGGGGTTTGAGGTATTTTTCATCGCTTTGGAAGGTTAAGCAATGGGAAAAGAGCAACTGGCCATATAACCACAGCATTTCTGCAGCAAGCAGTGACAGTGCCAGGGTCTCACTGCCCATCCCTCACTCCTGGAGATGATGAAGGAAAACCCTTCAGGGAAAACCCAGGGGACAGGAAAATCATAGTTATCCAAAGCACACACCAGGCTGTCATTTTGGGATGGACACAGATTTCTCTGGGCTGAGGACCTCATTTCAAACCATCACTTCCCTCCAGCCTGGCTTTTGCCCACCACGTTTTGGAGTCCTTCACACGCCAGGGATGGGGGAGGCTGTGCCCACACCTCAGACCTCAGCTCCAGCTCCCAGAAAAACAGGAACAAATGCAAAGTGGAGTGTGAGATGCTCCTACAGATCGATTCCCCCTCATCAGAAAGAGCCTTTTGGACCTAAATACAAATCACCTATAATTAATTCCCTTTTCCTACAGGTTTGCACACAGGGAGCAACTTCCTCCCGGATGTGGCAGGGGCAGAGGCTGATTTGCTTTTTTCTTTGTGACCAAAGGCAAAAGGAAATATCAGAAAACGACAAAGCTAAAGCATTTCCCACACACTAGAGTGGTGCCTTCCTTTGACAAAAGTGGAAGAACAGTAACTAGTTGTCTTTTTAAAAATTAAAAATAATATACAATACAGTATTTTTCACCCTGTGATGTGAATTGCTGTGGATTTTCTGAATTGTTGTGGATTTTCCAATCAGCTGCAGCAGAAGTGCTTCGGTTCACACCTGAGATCTGCATGGAGGGCAGAGCTTTGTTTTGAAGCACTTCCTCAGGCTCTGACAACCGTGCTGAAGGATTTGGGGTCCAAGGGACAACCAGGCACAGCCTCCACCTGCACAACCCCTGTGCTGGGGCAGGTGGCTGCTCCCCAGCACTGCCCCATCAAACAGAGATGGGATGGACAATTTGTGCTTCCCCCATCCTCTTTTCCACCTGGCAGGAGATTGGGATTTCACTCTGTTCATGCTACCACCACACAGGACTAACACTTTCCCCAGTAACTCGATCCTAATCCCCCACTCCTGCTCAGAACAAAATTTGCACATCTGAATCACATCCCAGGGGATCCTGGGGTGCCTGCAGTCACTCACAGAAGCAAAGGCACTGCCATGGCAAGCCTGGCAGAAGCAGGGCTACAAGAAGGAATGGCTCCCACTGAACTGGCTGCCTGAAGAGAATTAATCCAGTAAATGCCTGTTCTGGAGAAGATACACTGGGATATGAGGGCTGATAGGAAATGCCACCCGGGTATCAAACAGGAAGCTGAAATGTGTCTATCAAGGCAGTGCTCTTTGATCACCAGCAGTCACTCGTCATTTACACATCACAGGAGGATGCTCAGCTCCACAAGGTGCAGTCAGCCAAAAAGGAAGAAGGATCAGCTGAGTATTTGTGTCTTAAAGATGTGCAGCGATTAAATAAATACCAAAAACTAGCCCAGTCAGCCTCCCAAGGGCAGCAGCACCTTACACTCAGAAAAATGACACATTTTACACAACTTGCAGCCCCACTGCTCACCAGAGTTAGGAGGTGTTTTCATTCATCATGTCAGAGCAATCTCATTCCCAATTCCTCTTCCAAACCCATCCTGCAGGACCTCTCCTGTGCTATTTACAGCTGGGTAGCAGGACAGGCCATATAACCACAGCATTTCTGCAGCAAGCAGTGACAGTGCCAGGGTCTCACTGCCCATCCCTAACTCCTGGAGATGTGAAGAAAAACCCTTCAGTCCCCAGAGGACAAGGAAACCATAATTTTCCAAAGCACACACCAGGCTGTTGTTTTGGGAAGGACACAGATCTCTCTGGGCTGAGGACCTCATTTCATGTGGAGACACAAGTTGGGTCTAGGGACCACATTCTCACCATTCAGCCTATATTTCATCAGCTCCCAGAGAGCAGCACCCAGTGCCAGGCTGGCACCACAGCCCAGACTGGGGGCTGTGGGGGGGAGAAGCTTTCCTGCCCCTCCCCAGTGCCAGGATAGCCAGAGAACAGTGTGAAATGCAGATTTGCTTTGCTTACACAACCAAAACGCAGTGCCATGGGAGGGAATTTTAACTGTGTGGTTAAAACCACCCTCAGAGCAACATAATTTAAGGTTCAACCAAAGAGCAGGTGACTCAGAGGAGGGCAGAGCCCTCAGGCTGCTCTTCCACCAGTACCTGGACACAGCACCTGCTCTGGACACAGAACCATGGGAGAGGCTGGGTCGGAGGAGACCTTTAAAGGTCATTTTGTCCAATCCACCTGCAGTAGGCAGGGACACCTTCCACTGTCCCAGGTCGCCCCAAGCCCCAGTGTCCAGCCTGGCCTTGGACACTCCCAGTGATCCAGGGGCAGCCACAGCTTCTCTGGGCACCCTGTGCCGGAGCCTGCCCACCCTCCCAGGGAAGGATTTCTCCCCAGTATCCCATCCAAACCTACCCTCTGTCAGTTTGAAGCCATTCCCCCTTGTCCTGTCCCTCCAGTCCCCTGTCCCAGTCCCTCTCCATCGCTCTCAGAGCCCCTTTAGGTGTTGGGAAATGTCCAGTGCAGAACCCTGGGCTCTCTTGGATCTTTGCAAGTCCAGAGTTCATCTGAGCCGTTCCCAAAACCTTTTGCTCAAGTTCTCAACCTTCTTGAGCAAACTTGGTCCCAATTTTGAGCTGATTTGAACTCCATTTCAGCTGATTTATAGTTCAGCATTAAACAACAACAACAACTGTTCTTTAAAATGGCAACTTTGGCCATAATTTATGTGAGGCCAGATGGAACTTGTTGTTTTCAGTTAAGTTTCAGTTGGATTTTGTAATTTTAGGTTTCTCATTCACAGCAAAACACGAAAGAAGGAATGGAAAACATCAATTAATTCACAAAAATCTTAATAGGAGGGTAGTTATATGAATGTCTGGGAGCAGAGCAACATCCTTCCAGGTACATCCAGCTGCAAATGGAAGACAACAGTCCCTGAATTTCTTTCCCAAAGCCAGGCCTGACTCTGTGGCCCCTTGGATCAAGTGTGCCATACACAATACTGTATCTGAGACATTTTGACACCATCTTGCAGCTACTTTCCTTGAGATCCTGGTATTTTAATAGCCAGGATTAGCTCACAGCAAAAGCTGAACCTTTGACATTTCTTCCTTGCAAGCAACTCACAAATTGATGCTAATATTTGGCTGCGCTCAGCGGAGACCAAGTCAATACTTACAAAACTCGCTCCTCCCTGAGGTTCCAAGGCCGGGTATTTTGTTTTTCCAGGGGGGAATATCTGGAACCTTTTAATGGATTAAAAATAAGTTGCAGTTGATCATTTGTTTGCGAGACAGAAAAGGCTTCAAAGATCCACAAGCGGATTAAGCGGGAGCGTCGGGATGATTCACAAGCTGATACAGGCCACCAGGCAGGAAGCGTCTCAAATGACTTGCTCCTTTGTGCCCGCTTCAAAGCACCCCGAATGACTAGCAGCCCCTCTCCGGGGACACCGAGGTGGCAGCAGGGACAGTGCCAGCAGCGAGGTGCGTGTGGTTTGGGGAGGAAGAGGGGAATTTGCCTCTGTGCTCACCCCGCTGCGTTGTGCCGGCAGTTCATGGGGGAAGCTTGTGCCAAAATGTGTTTTATAGCTGTAACCTTCTCCTTGTGTTGTTTTCCTGCCTCTCTTTTCTTTCTTTGTCTTCCATCCCTGCTTTATCTTTTTTTTGGGGGCTGGGCAGAGGAAGCCCTGTGTGTGTCAGAGTCTGCAGCCTGACTGACCATCCTCTCTGTCCCTGCCTCGTGCCAAGGCTCCTGAGCCAAGGAACGCCATTCCAGAGGGAACAAGGGTGCCTGGTGCTAGGGAGGGGGCAGCTGAGGGTCACCTTCAGGGAGCTGGATTTATGGCCCACTAAAGACAATGGGAAGACACCCCTGACAGAACTGGGCCGTGCTTGAAGCCTTGGGCTGACCCATGCAGGAAAATCTGAGTAAAGGGCTGGAGGAGACAATTATGAGTTGTAAAATTGCATCTGGACCCATGATTGCCCCATTTTTCTATCTTTTTACTCTTATTCTGAAGATTCTGGGGGTAAAAGTGAGCTTTCTGCAACCTCAGTCCTCCAAACCTGAGCGGGGATGAGCAATAGTGAAGGTGTGGGATAATTCCCAATTGCAGCTGCCCAGGAGTGGTGCCAGCCTTGGCAGCCCACAGGAGCTGTGGCTCAGGAGAGGGTCCTGCTGCTCCAAGGGACACTCCTGGTTCAGTCCTCCGAGTCTCTGGGAATTGGCATTTCAAAAACTGAAGGGAGGTCAAACTTCCCATCACTCGAATTTTCCCAAACACATCACATCCCTGGAAATGTTTAAGACCAGGCTGTATGGGGGCTCAGAGCAACCTGTTCTAGTGGAAGATGTCCCTGCACATGGCATGGGGGGTGGAACAAATGATTCTTAAGGTTCATCCCAACCCAAACCAGCCCGTAATTCTATGAAACTTTTACTCAAAGGCTGCCAAGGAAAAGTTGGACCACAGGGCAAGAGGCAGAGAGCTCAGTAGATCCCGGAGGCCAAGGATTAAGCCCATTGATGTTTGCAGAAAGGCTGCAGGAGATGAAGGCTGCCCACATCAATTCCAGGCAGATACGCAGGCAGCAGCCACATGCACCATGTGGCATCAAAACCTCCAGAGTTCATGGCGAAGGATGGCAAGGGTTTAATGGAGTAAACTCTGAAATTAGCTGGGAAAGCTCTGCATGAAAGGAGAAGGGATATTGCATATACACGTGTGGGATCATTATATTACAGAGACTTTCAACGCCATCTCATAAGGAACACTGGAAAAGACCTCTTACAAGAGACTGAAAAAAATCCCGCACCTCTTAACATCCTGCACTTTTAACCAAAGGCTGAACTTGCACAGAGAGCAATGCTTTTCATATTTAAATCCCATCAGCACGACAGCAGGCCAGGAGGAAATATATCCAGGCTTTGGAGCCCAGCTATGAAGGGGGAACTTATGAAAATGGGGTCAGCTGGGAAAAGAGGCTGACAGACATCCCAGGGTGTCCACCAGCTCAGTGTCTGGCTGTGAAAGGCAGCAGTCACTCTGTTCTACCGAGTCTCCTTCATCCTAACGTGGGTCTGGTGCTCCAGATGCTCCGTGGAAGAGCAGGAGCTGCTCCCAGATCCCCAGGGGAGCCACGTCCCAGAGCCCTGTGCTTTCAGATGGTTTGTAGCACAGCTGGGTGGAGCTGGAAAAGTGACGGGAGGTCGGGTAGGCCTGGGAATTCTGTCTCCTGTGCCATCCAAAGGGATTTCTGCCCCCGGGCAGGGCACACCAGGGGCTGTGGTGCCGATGCCTGTCCCTCCTACAGCCCTGGGGAAGGTGCCCTGCTGCTCTTGGATCCGTGCTCCCAGTGCTCTCTGCTGTGTTCTGGCACCCCAGCTCATGGGCAGACCCTGCTCCCAGTGCTCTCTCCTGTGTTCTGGCACCCCAGCTCATGGGCAGCCCCTGCTCCCAGTGCTCTCTGCTGTGTTTTGGCACCCCAGCTCATGGGCAGCCCCTGCTCCCAGTGCTCTCTCCTGTGTTCTGGCACCCCAGCACACGGGCAGCCCCTGCTCTCAGTGCTCTCTGCT
Source organism: Vireo altiloquus (assembly GCA_013396875.1). Taxonomy (NCBI): domain Eukaryota; kingdom Metazoa; phylum Chordata; class Aves; order Passeriformes; family Vireonidae; genus Vireo; species Vireo altiloquus. The sequence continues at coordinate 182,112 of VZRF01004849.1, forward strand.
GTGTTCTGGCACCCCAGCTCATGGGCAGCCCCTGCTCCCAGTGCTCTCTCCTGTGTTTTGGCACCCCAGCTCATGGGCAGCTTCCAGCTACTGGAGCTGCTGCTGCTTTCATTTGCTGCCAGAGAAAACTCTGAGCCCGCAGCTCTGACCAACCATCGAGCCTGCAGCTCCCAGCCCTCAGGGGCCTTTCAAAGTAGCTCTTTCTTTGGAGTTTGGGGGAAACCACTGGCTTTGGTGAGAGCTGCTGCTTCTCTGGACCCTGGCTATCTCTCCACGTGTGCTGGTGCGGGCAGAGCTCACAGGTCACCCATCTGCAGGGAGTTGGGAAGAGGCTGTCCCACCCCCAGCCCTGCTTTTGGGCCCTGCTGAGCACCTTTATCCCAGGCAGCACAGTGAGGAGGATGCCCAGCATTACAGGGGACACAGATCTGGTCACATCCTGCTCCAGCCCCCACCACAGATGGACAGACAGACAGACACCTCTCTCAGTTGCCCAGGGGAGCTGCCAGCCCCCAGCCAGGGCTCGGGGAGGGGACCTGTCTCTAATATCTCTCAAAAGTTTACCTTTCCTAACAAGGCTAAAAAGATGGCACCTTAATTAGATGGGAAAAGTACACCAAGCTCATTAACTAATTACGAGGGAAAGTCCCTGCAGCAGATGCCTGGATTGCCTAAAGTACAGCTTACTCTTAACTGCTAACTTTGAAAAGGATTCTGCTATTAAAGCATTATTTTGTTCCAAAAGCACAACAAAGTCATTTATTTTTTATCATGCCTCTCCAAACTAATCCCTTACAGCTTTTCCAAAGCATTGTGTGAGAGAGGAAGGGGCTGGGGGCACGGGAAGATTGCTGGGACCCTCCCCAGTGGCACCAGCTGCCTTTGGAGGGACCATCCAGTGCCTGACACCCTCCAGCTGCCTTCAACTGGTGCCTCTACAGCCCTGTCAGGAGCAAAATATTAAACGACTTGAGGGATGAGGGCTGAAGCGTGAACTTATCAAGCAGCCAGGAATAAACTGAGCCAATAACCTCCCTGTGATCAGCAGGAGACTGTCCTCCTTTCCCTTCTAGTGGCAGCTGATAAAGCAGGAGAAGGAGATGAATCTTGTGGCTACTCCTCGTTGCACCAGATAAGGACGTGAGCTAGAAATGCCATTTATATCTCTGAGCACCCATCCCTGCTCCTGCTCCAGCTGGGGAGGCACTGCTGAGAACCTGGGGCTGCATTGTCTGGAGATGGGATATTGGGAGGGAATAGTTCCCTGGGAGGGTGGGGAGGCCCTGGCACAGGGTGCCCAGAGCAGCTGTGGCTGCCCCTGGATCCCTGGCAGTGCCCAAGGCCAGGCTGGATGGGGCTTGGAGCCACCTGGGACAGTGGAAGGTGTCCCTGCCATGGCACTGGATGGACTTTAAGGTCCCTTCCACCCCAAACCATTCACCCCAATAACATCTCCTCCCCACTAATTCTTGATCAGAACTGAAGAAAAGGGGACACAAATTTGGCAACCACCCAACCCCAGCTTCCCACAGCCTGAGGGACCCCAAATTCTCCCTGAGGAGCAGCAGCTGGAGTTCACCAGTACCCCTTGGGAAGGAGGCAGTGCTCTCCATCGCCACCCCTACACAGGAGAGCTCTCCAGGTGTGTGTTCCCTGAACTACAAACTCCATTTAGGTTTAGCAAACCCTAAATATCTTCCCTCCTCCCCTCTGGAGGCTGCAGGAATGCCTCAAAACATTTCTAATTGTGTCATCTCAGCTGTCATATGACCTCAGCAACAGAAAATGGCCAGATTCAGAGGAAATTCTTTGCCTAAACCTATGATTAGCTCTTCCCTCCTCCTCCCCAACCCATTTTAAACAAACAAACAAACAAATGAAAGACCCCACAGCCCCATAGGGGCGTTGTTGTTGTTTTCCTTTTCCTGGAAAGCCTGAGGAATGGCACGGTCAGGGGAGCCCCAGCTATGTGAGGGCACTATGGGACCCCCCGGCCCCAGGCGCCTGTCCCTGCGCTCACGGGAGCATTGTCAGCCAGGAAAGCCATAAATCGCTGGCGGGACGGGAACCCAGAGACCAAAGCCGTGTAACTGAAACAGCCTCAAAGCAAAGGAGTCCCTTTAGTGTGAGGGTGGTCTGTGTAAAGTTAGGAGACACCTGCTAGCAAGCCCTGAGACACAAGCATCTGTGTAAACTCGCCCCCTCCCCGCGCCCGCAGCCCTGAGAAGGTGTTGAATGAAGCAGTTTTCATGAAAAAGGCTCTGTTTGGGGCGGCTCTAAGGCTCCCATGTACCCAAGCAAAACAGAGCCAGAGCTGTGCAGCCCTGGGATGGATTACCAGGGACCACAGGGAGGCCTATTAATTATGGTGACACGCTGATCTGCTGCTCTCCGGGGGCTTGGGTTGGGTGTCGGGGCGATAAGAGCCCGCTCTGTGCGAGGGGCTGGGGCAGCACAGCAAAACCCAGGGGATCTGGGCAAAACAGAGCATGAGGGGGAGCCTCAGTGAGCAGATCCTGAGGGCTGAGAGCTTGGGGGGTTGGTCAGCCTCAGCCCCCTGCACATCCCCGGGCCAGGAGTGGGTTGGCAGCACAGATTTTGGCCATCCCTGCTGCGGTCCTTGACCCCCTCGGATCAGCAGCCAGCAGGATTTGAGCACTGATTTATTTTTAATTGGGAAGCAAAAGCTAAACAGTGAACCCTCTATATGCAAGGCCATCACACCTTCTTATGAATTAAACAGTGGAAATGCTGGAGTGCTGGCAAAGCTGAAATCTGGAAATACCAATATTTCACCAAAGTGGTTTTTAATATGCAGAAGTGTCATACACATCGCTCTGAAGTTTCTAGCTGTAGGTGAAATCTTCTCATCATCAACTCTCAATATAATATGTGCTTATCTTAAAGGACATTTACTTTCCTGTGCTTACGGCCTGTATTTGAATTGTCAAATGACACTTTGCTGAAATTATTAAAACCTAGAGGTCACTGGGAGCCCGACTTGAAAGCAGGAACACACATTCTTTCGTCTGAGCAAAAGTGCATATTTGGAATTTTAAATGCAAATTTTTTTGGAGGAAGAATCGCTTTTCTGGCAGCCAAGTACAGATGGAACATTTGAAAGAAGGTTCTGCTTTAATTTTTGACAAGTGCTGTGAATAGACACCCTGCTCTGCTGGGAGAGGGAAGGGATGGGGCAGGACCCCGACCCCACAGGAACCTGGTGGGGATGAGTGGGGGTCTCACCCTCACCCACCCCTCTCTGATGGGTGTGTTAGAGCGGGTGAGACTGGAGCAGGCTGAGGGTGAGCTGGCAGCTTGGTCCCTTGGGGGGCAGGCAGGAGAAGGAGGGCTCTGAAGGTGCTGCATGCTGTCCCCCACAACCCTCCAACCTCTGTCTCTTGTCCCAAATGCAGCAGAGAGCCAGGCTCAGGATGCTGGGATATCCAGGCTCAGGCTGCTGGGATACCCAGGTTCTGGATTCTGGGATATCCAGGCTCAGGGTGCTGGGATCCCTGCACAGCTCACGCTGAGGGAAGGCAGGCAGTGTCTGGCTGATATATCCTGACTCCAGGACTGTTTTCTTTCTGAGGGATAAGGCTTATCTGTTCCCCTTGCTCCTACTTCCTTTTAGGGTGTTCAGTGAACAGATAGGAAGGGGAAGTAAAGATGTCCAACATCTCAAAAAATCCCCCAGTTAAACACCTCACGTGGCATTTGGAGATCAGCCATAACCTTCCCGTTGTGCAGAGGCTCCTCAGGATGAGCCAGGGTGCATTCCAGGATGTACCTCTCTGCGAGGCCAGACCGTGCCAGAAACACTCAGGCAAGGAGCAGGGAGGCAGCAGCTTGAGAGGAGATGAGGAGCCACTGAGCACAGGTGCAGAGCCAGGTGGGTGCCTCTGTGGGGAGCACACCCTGCCCAAGCACTGCAGATCTGGAAACAAAAACCCCTGGGGCTTTCCAGGGCAGAACTCTCCTGACACCTCTCAGCTACCCCTGGGCTGGGTTTTGGTCTGTATTGCACCAAAGCTTCAGAAGATGCTTCCATTCTGCGAGGGAAGAACGGGGATGAACCTGCCCCTCTGCCAGCCCCCTGCACATCCAGGATCTCCCTTTGCACAGAGGGAACACTGGAGTGGGAAGAGCTTCCACAGGGCAGCCCAGGTAGGGCTTGGTCTGTGGTCACCATCTGTGAGCAGCTAGCCCAAAACCAGCAGGAGCCAGCAGACCTCTGAAGCCTGTCCTGCCTCCCTGCCTGTCCTCTCCCAGGTGTCCTCTCCTGGATGAAGGTGATTGGCATTTTAACTGTGCTTAGCTCAACATTCGATGCAAAGGATGAAGGCTCAGCTTCCTACAGGCCTTAGAGGGGTCTGGCGCTTCTGCTCCCTCACCCACAGGCTCCATGAGAGGGACTCGGTGACAAAAACCTGCTGCAACCCCAACCCCAGCACCTGGAGGTGAACAGCAGCAACATAGAGGTCACGCTGAAGAGGAGGGGATGAAGGAAACCTGCTCCGGTGGCAGAGCAAGGCTGGGAAGAAATTTCCTACCATGAAATCTCTTCCCTTTTTTCCCCTTGTGGCACAGAGATGAGGTTTGAGGTGTGCAGGCTCCTGGCTCTGGCCGGTGACATAGGGCAGTGGCACCATCATCACACACTTTCCAGAGCAAACACAGCCCAGTCTCTGGCCCATGCTGAAACCTCTGCCCAGGTATTTCCCCTGCCTGACCTGAACCCTTTCACACTGTGAGATGTGCTCACAGCCACCCCTTCACCTCCCTGTGAATCCAACCTCTCCTCTAACATGGTGTGACCTGACCTAACTATGACATGCTCCATCCTGGTGCCCACCCAGACAGGGGGACACTGCCTGCCAGCTCCTCACCCCCCTCTCCATCAGCAGAGGCTGCTCCTCAGCCCCTTCCCATCCCTCCTGGAGAGCTCCTCAGTGCTGATCTGAAGTTTGGATGCAGTGTTGTTTTTATATATAAATGACATTATGACAAATGATGAAGGATTAAATTACACTTCAATCAAATCATGCCAAACCAGTAGGGATTGAGGTCCCAGTGGAAAGTATACATGGAGTTCCTCAGCTTCCTGATTTGAATGACTTTGTTCTTCTTCCAGAGAAAAGGGGAGGGGGGGGGACAAAGGAGAAAAGAGGGAAAAGGGAGAGGAGGGGGGGATTTGGCCTAAAATGAAACATTTTCCTTTTAAGTTGAACATTTGAAAATGGCTGGGAGGAAAGAGCTGAAACACTGTAATGGCTGATACTGAAGAACAGCCTGGGACTTTTGCTTTTCGAGAACAGAAGCCAGGGAGAGAGCTGTGGTGTGAAAAAGGCAACGCTGTGTGCCTTGAAGGGGAAGGTGTTTGCAGCAGCCCATCTCCTGCAGACACTGAGAACCCCCTGCAAGGCACTAACCCAATTAGCTTTGCTAGAGCTGTGCTGTGCAAAGGCAAAGGACTGACAGTGGTTTTGGTAAAGGCTAAAGACAGCTTCCCTCTGCCTTGCACTCCATCGGAGGCGCTTTATTATCTTTGTGTTACCACATCTTGCAAAGGTTGGCTCCAGAGCCTCCAGCTCTGCAGCTCTGTCCAGCCAGAACCTCTCTCCTCACTCTCAGCACCGTTGTGAACAAATCCTGCAGAAAGAGCCACTCCAGGGCCGAGTTTGCCTGGAGAGAGCCAGACAGGCAGATGGACAGCAGGCAGTCGCTGCGCTCTAGGATCTGCTTTAAGCGCTTTGCCCCGAAGGTTGTGTTCAGTACAACCAACCTCGTGCTGATTTCTGGGTGCAGATCTTGGGTGTTGTGTCCAACAGACCCCGCCAGTGGTCAGGCATTGGGATGAGTTGTGCAGGGAGGTGGTGGAGTCACCGTGGAAGTGCTCAAGAGGCACCTGGATGTGGCACTTGGGGCTGTGGTTCAGGGGTGATTGTGGTGGTGTCAGGGGGAGGGTGGGACTGGATGGTCCTGAAGGTCTCTTCCCACCTTGATGATTCTGTGATTCCGTGATCAGTGAAAGCCCAAATAAGTCAAGCAGAAGACACCAGGGTCCCCTTTGGCTCAAAGGTTGCCACTGAGGGACAACCAGGTTGGTTCAGGTGTGCCACACTCTAGGATGGCATCAGTCTGACGAGCTCAGAGCAGCTCAAAACCTCCCTGGCAAATGAGAACAACATCTCAGTGAGCAGTTCTGAGGGCTGTGGCTCCATGTCTGCTTGTGAACCACGTGCTGGCTGAGCCAGAGAGGCTACAAGACCTCTTCCCACCTCCCCACTTGATATTTCTGTCCTCACACAACACACATGTGGTATTTGTGATGGACCAGCCCCTCTCTGGTCACATTGTTACATTACTGCTCTAATCGTGCCAAAATTAAAGGCAAAAAGAGCCCCACAGAAGGTCTAAAATCCCACTCTCAAGGCAGGGCAAAGCCAATTCCACTGAGAAAAGAGCCAAGCCCACAAAAGAGCACATGTGCAGATGTCTACAAGTATTCTCAGGCACACACTCCTTCACCTCAACAGGAAAAAATCAGATCATCACTTTCCCAAAGTCCTTTTGCAACGATTTTTCTCCTCGTAGTAACAGGTTTTGCAAAGTATTTTAAAGAACAATTCAGCAATAATTCCCAGGAAACCATTTGTTACCTGTGGTTAACGTCCGGTCTGCTCACATGGCAGCTCAACTTTCTGACACAGAAATCCAGGAGAACACTCGCAGAAATCAAGACCCAAATTGGTTCAGCCTCTGAGGATAATAACGACTTAGAAATATGTATAAATTTAAGTGGTTTTGAATAAGGACAGCGTTTCAAAAAGCACTCGAATTGTTACTTTGAAATAAGCCATTATTTTCTGCTTTTTTAAATTCCAGTCTTTAATAGGGGATGAGACCCAGACTGCCAAGAACCAAGGAGAGTTTTTGATGCAAATGAAAAGCGGCATTTAAGAAGTGCAAGTATCCCATAATAGAGCCCACACCACATTGCCAGCTCCCAGGCCTGCCTGGAAAATGTAGGGACCCGTCCAGCCTGGGAGACCAGAGCAGGGGGGTTTAGAGGCCCCCTGGCCCCATGGATGACCTGGTTTGTGCTGGTGAGGCCTCAGGGCTCACACCACAGCCTCACATTCAAGGGTTTCCAGTCAAAAAACACAGAAATTCCAACCTGGAGTCAGACCCAGACACACATGAGCAGATGTGGCCATGTAGGGAAACGTGGATGAGGGAGCTCCTGAAGGTTCCCTGGACTGGTTTTACTGATCCTACCCCTGCCCAATGTCCCAGGAAAAGCTCGGTGTTTCAGTGGGATTGATAAGGAAAGGCCCTCTGTCCCCCAGGGCTATACTTGGAGAAAAAACCTCTGGCAAAGCAGCATTGCTGGGATGAACACGAGTGATTCTCACTCCCATCAAGGAGTTCAGGATCTCCACACTCAAACCCTCCATGGATACCCACTCCTGGCAGTGCCAGAGCTCCCCAAGCCATTGCCTGGTGGGTGAGAGGGGGAAGAAGTAGCTCTTGGAGAAGGCAGCAGCAGGACCCAGGTGCTCCCTATCCTCCCCACGCAGAGAGGAAGGAGCAGGGCAGTGCCTTCCTCACTGCCAGCAGCTCCTCCTGGGTGGCCAGGACACAGCTCTGCCCTGGGAGAGCAGAGCCAGCTCTGGCAGGGAGGAGCTGGAGTGGTGGGGATGGGATGGGATGGGATGGGATGGGATGGGATGGGATGGGATGGGATGGGATGGGATGGGATGGGATGGCAGATGGGCGGTGAACCATGGAATCATTAAGGTTGGAAAAGACCTTTAGGATCATCAAGTCCAACAATCACCTGATGCCTTGGGTTTTAACTTTTATATTTTTCAAAGCCTGTACTGCCCAATGTAACTCTCAAGCTTCTAATAGCCTGTTAACTTCTGCTCTCTCGTACTAGGTAGACATAACACAGCCTCTTCAGGCCTGCTCTTCTCAGACACTCAGACCATCCTAAGCCCAAAAAGTATAAACCAAAAGCCTCTGAGAGGGGGGAATCATGGGGAAATTACATCATTAAATGAAGCTTTAATTGGAGAATTAACCCTGATATGCAAATGAACCAAACTTATAAAAGTGAGAACTCATGACCTGGCATCCACCTTGGGATCCATCTCAGAAGTAGTCTCTGGGCTCCCCAGGGTGTACCTTTGAAGGCCCTTCAAATAAATACCTATTTTATTCCCTTATTCCTGTCTAGTCTCTGTTTTTTAGGTGGCTACCTCAGGCATGGCACCCAGAACCACCACCAACCCCTGCTCCCAGGTGCCACATCCACGTGGTTTTTGAGATGGTGACTCCATCAGTGACTCTGCAGTGACTCTGTCAGGGGGTGGTGACCATCTGCCTTGGGCAGGCTGTTCCATGCTTTACAACTCTTTCCATGAAAAATTTTTAATAATATCTCATCTAACCCCACCCTGATGTGTCCCCAGAGGATGAGGCTGCCCCTCATGCCAGGGGCTGCCCCACGGCACGTGGGAAGGGGGAATGTGGGAGCAGGGAGGGGCCTGGCACGGCAGGGCAGTGACAGCGGAGCGGGAACGGGAGCTGGCTCTGGACAAAAGGCCCAATTAAAGCGTCCTCCCGCAAACAAACATCCCCACAGCCCAACTTTTTCAAAGATGGCTCAGGAAAGAAAAGGGCCACGGGATCGGCGGGATCAACCTAAGTCATGTACATCTATTTAACAAGAAAACTCATTGATAAGCAAACCACCTGATGCTTGCACAGCAGAAAAGAAAACACCTGGTTCTGCCTGTGGGTTGATAAGCCAATATCTTTAATCTTTTTTTTTTCTCTTGATGACTGAAGTACACACTCTGTGCGGCCCTATGCTCCAGCCACATTGGTAATAGTAACAAAGCTTTGATGTCCCCCTCATTCAACAGAATGTTGTTTAGTTCAAAGCGAAGAACAGAGGCAATTCTTTGCTTTTAAATTATTAGCTCCCTAAGTCTTCTGTAATGATATAGTTTGACTGAAGTGTGCAGTTTATTAACTACATAAAGACGATATTATTAGAGCGGAGAAAGGCAGCCGAAAGTTTTGCCTTTCAGCTCAGCAGCAGGGGTTTTTGATACTTTGATCTCAATCAATGCTAAATGTCTTTGTGAGATAGAGGGAGCAGCAGAAATTACCTTTGGCACCATGACTACATCAATTATTTAGTTCTTTTTCTTATAAATTAAAGTGTTCTTCAACTTTTACCCCAATTTTTTCTTCCTCTTCTTCTCCTTTATTTTTTTTTTAATTCTCTTCTGTTATTGGGGGTGGGGGGAAAGCTCACTGTGAGTATTAATAAAAATTCCACTGACCTTTCCCAGTCCTGGTCTGGGAGGGTCTTCTCTGTGTGAGGAGGAGGATTCATGTGAACAACAGCAGAAGGGGGGTCTTGGGGTAATGAGCTGTTTAATCAAATGGCTGTGTAGGCTCTTATTCCAAATTTGTCTATACTTAGTCTAATTTATTTTTTTTTTCTCCTTGGTCTTTTCCAGTATTGCTGGTGAATGCAGCTGGAAAAATGGGACACCTGACAAGAAAGGTGGAGGGAGACTATTTACAAGAGCAAGTAGTAACATGACAAAGGGAATGGCTTCCCACTGCCAGAGGGCAGGGATGGATGGGATATTGGGAAGGAATTGTTCCCTGGGAGGGTGGGCAGGCCCTGGCACAGGGTGCCCAGAGCAGCTGTGGCTGCCCCTGGATCCCTGGCAGTGCCCAAGGCCAGGCTGGAGCACCCTGGGAGAGTGGAAGGTGCCTCTGTGGAACTGAATGGGCTTTAAGATCACTTCCAACCCAAACCATTCCGTGATTCCAGGACTCCTGAGGCTGAAAGTAGAGCCTGCAGGGAGCACAGCCCCTAGAGCTGCAGCAGGTGCCTGCACACTGGTGCTGGATGCAGAAACTCTTATTAAAGCCACTGGTGTCAGGGGATGCCACCCAGAGCTGTCACCAAACCCTACCCACACAGAACTCTTGTCCAGCCTAGAGTTCATCCCCTAAAGCCAATAATAAACCATTCCCACAGCTGATTCATCCCATCCCAAGAGGGGTGACAGACTCCTTCCCTGGGGGCAGAGGGAACCAGCATGGTGGTACTAGAGGGGATAACATAGCTCAGTGCTTCCCTCGGATAACAACAAACGGATGGATATTTCAGTGGGATTTGTGCTCTTTTGATACTTCAGGGAAGAGGCTGGAGCAGAGCCAAGGGAGGAGGGTATCCCTGCAATCCTGGGGACAGCAGTTGGTGGCTGGGCTCAGGGCTGTGGTGCAGCAGAGTGTGTCAGAAACCACTGGAACCAGAACCTCGCCTGGGAACACGAGCAGCAGGACCACAGAGGTGCTGAGGAGATGCCTTTAAACCAAGATTTAAAGCGCTGACCTCTGGCCAGAAAAATTCTTTGTGAGCAAGAAATAAAAGAGGTCTTTGCAGAGGTGTTGAGGCATGAACTATGGGAACTTCAATATATTTATGTGTAGAATGTGTTGGAGAACAACATAATTCTGTTTTCATGGTGATCAAAGTTTTGCAAGAAGAAGGACTTGAGACAGTGTGCTGAGCTGCTATGGCAACATGAATTTTAAAAAGTAAACTGACTTGCAAGAGCTTATCTTTTCCTCTTTAGTGTGGTGCAGAGCAGACCTGGGAACCTCTGACTGACAGGAAACCTGTGAGGTGCTCACCTCTGCTTCTGGGCCGGGTGAATTGCAAAATCCATAAAACATATCCCTTGTGGCAAGGGGAAAATCATTCCGTGACTGGGTTTGTCCTGCCCCCCGAAGAGCCAAGTCACGGTGATTCTTTCATGGTGCGTTTATCACAACTCAGATATGCAGGCGTTGGGGTGGATGCAGCACGAAGCGCTGTGGCAGCGCTGACATCCTATTCTGGGAGCGGGGTGGGCTGCCAGGCGGTGCTCGGGGGTGAATTCCACCCACGGGCAGCCGTTTCCAAGAGCACCATGACGCGGGCTCGGTTTACAGCTCGGCTTTCAAGCCACCCGCACAAAATGTAGAGGCAGCGGTGTCAGGAACCCTCCCCTGACAGCTCCTTTCAGGAGGGGATGCTGTGAGGAGCTGTCACGCTCTGAGTCAGCTGTTCTTCCAGGGCTGGCATTCCAGGCAGGAAGAGCCTGCTTGCGGAACCATCCCAACCACGCCGCCTGCCAAAACCACACTGGGAATCCCATGGGAACCGGCCCTCTCCCGGGCCAGCTGGTACTTCCTGCTCCCGAGGCCTGATCCTGCTGGATGCTGAGCATTCTTTGTTCCATTTTTAAATTAATGAGGCTTGAGCAATGCACAGTCCCAGCCCCCGGGGAAGAAACAGCCCCTCGGTGTTTTCAGCACTTTGGCCGTGTAGCCCAGCTGGAGAGGAGAGGGAAATGTCAAGCTTGAAGGGAGATTTGAGAGATGCCTGGAAAACAGATCCTTAGTCTGGAGATTTTCACCAGGTTCTCCGAGCTGACCATGCTCCCACACACAGCTCTCCTCCCCAGCACAGGCTGTGACCCCCAAAACTGGCAGCCCCATCTCAGCAGAGAAGGATGAGGAGCCCCAGCGTGCGACCTGCTCCCATCCTATCCCAACAGTGTCCCCTTGAGGCTGGTGGCTGAGGCAACCTGGGAAGAGCCCTCATGGAGGTGCAGGGGAACCCTAGAAGCTGCTCTTGTTTTCCAGGCTGGTCCAAACAACAAATCCCAGCAGCTGTGGGTCAGCCTGAATGAAGGAACGTGGAGGAACCCATCCCACAGTGGGTGTGGGACCTCCACACTTGGGAGCGGAGCACTTGGAGAACCACTCGGATAAGAATCTGCCTTCCAAGTTCATTCTGTGAATATCCAAAGCTGGGTCAGAGCAGCCCATCCTGCAGCACCTGGAGCGTGGGAGCTCCTCCAGCACCGAGAGCCGGAGTGGGAGGGTCTGTGCAGCCGTGGGAGGTGGGAGAGCACAGCCTCTGCAGGGGACACGGGGCTCCCTTGCCGCTGCTGCTGCTGCTGGAATCTCCTTTCTTCTCGCAGCCAAGCAGCAGGGAGTTTTCTGAAAAACTGCCCACAGGGAGCGATCACTTTTTCCAGTCATTAACCTTACACATCCCTCACATTACCGGGATACCTTGGATGTCTAAGTTGCTGCAGCGAGCTAATTCCTGCAGGTGACTCCAGGCAGCGATAAGTGGGCTCTGCACAGCGAGGGGATTTGAAGTGCCAGAGCTGAAAGCGCTCCCAACTCCGGCACGCCAGGCCTCCAGCGGGGGACACAGCCTCAGATGTCACCGTGTGAGCACAGCGCGGTGGCAGGAGGGAGCTGGGGCCTCTGGAGCTGTCATTTCCAACCTGCAGCCAACAGGCACCTGGGGAGCCAAAGCAAAGGCAGGAGCACCGGGCATGGGCTTGAGATGCACAGTGCAGGACCCTGTGCCCCCTGGGGGTAAGAGCTGTAGTTGGAGGACATAGGGGAAAAAGGTATTTGGAAGATACTGGGGAATAAAAACCAGTGCCCTGAAGGGACAAATGTTGGGAACTCGCAGTGCTGGCCTCTGGGGTAGGTGTGTACCTGGCTGGATGTCGCTGCACCGGCTGTCCCAGCCCTGACAGAGCAGTAGTTTTGCATCTGAACTCCTTCCTCTGATGTAGAAGATGAGCACGAGGAGTATTCAAAGGCAAGGAGGTGCCCAAGAGAAGCCCCAAACCAATGAGAGAAATATTTACAGTAGAATGGCTTTTATCATATGTACATAATATTAAATATATTATTCTCTCTGACACATCACAATGTCTTCCTGTTGTGTTTCCTGGATTATACATCACCAGTGTCCTGCCAGGACTGGCTGAGTAACAATATTCACACAAAAAGTTGCAGAAGATACCAGATTTGTCTCTCATCAGTAGCAGGTGCCACTGTCAGCGGCAGCAGAGCAGGACCAGGTCCCTCTGACAGAGTAAAGCCATTGAGAGCCAACAATGGTGTGTTTGTACAAGAGGAGCACCACGGGCAGTGAGGGCCACTAGCCTCCTGCCCAGCCCTTGGCTCCCCTGGGAAAGACTTTTTGGAGACAGAAGCAGCCTCTTGATTTTCCCAAAATGCCCTGAGATGGGAAGTGTCAGCCCAGACCTGGGGAAAACGGGAAGCAGTGGGGGAGTGTGAGGAGAGATTTAAATCCCACAGCAGGACTGAGCATATGGAACTACACCAGCCACACAGGGAAAACTCCATTTATAACCAGAAAGTACAAAACAGCACATCAGAAGTCACAGGTCATGGCCAAGGTACAGAACAGGGACCCACAGAACACACACTGAGGAAACTCCTCCAGGGAATAAAACACCCGCCTTCAAACACTGACACAAGGAAGGCAGCAGTCCAACACTCTCAATATCAGCACAGCCTGTGGCAACGCATCAATCCCAGCTTGGAGGGGCCCAAAACATCAACGGGGATTTGGCTTGGATCTCCCTGGGTGTTTCCAGGTCCAGCCATGGTTTCAAATCCATGCACTTGGAAGCTGGAGCTAATGCAGGGGGGCTCTGTGCTCCCTGATGCCTCTGGAATCAGTTTTGGTTTGGATGAAGGAATGATGCTTTGCCACTCAGCGCAGAGCTGCCCGTGAGGGGCACTCCATTTCCCCCAACAATCAGCTGTCTCTTAGTCAGCATGCATTAAAATTTAAAAAATGTAATTAATAGGAGGTGGGCCCAGGCTGGGGACACAAACACGGCCCAGTTTTGGCACTGGAGCCCGAGTCCTGCTCTGACAACCCCCTGCAAGCCCTGCTCCAGCTGTGCTGTGTTCAGTGTGCTGACACTTCATGGCCAAGCTAGAAACTCCGATAAGACACCATTTCGCAGGACATCACCCACACATCCTCCATCTGCTCCAAGGCATGAAACCAGGCTTGTTTATCGACAAGTTTGTCAGGAGCAGAACTGAATACACCAAAGACAGGAAAGAAAACCAGCCCAGAAACACTTGGAGCTCTAGGATCACAAACAGCTGGGCACACCAGGGGCTGTTATCCGTGGCTGTGGTGCTCTGAGTGTTCCTGGCGCTGGAGGATGGCTCCAACACGCTTCTCCAGCAGCTCGGTCCCTCCGCTGAGCCACCCACGGCAAACTCTGCGGTCTCCTCTTGGGAGGAGCATCCGTGTCGGGGTTACCGCGCTCTCCCTTCCTCCGTGGGGGTCTCCCAGGGGCAGATCAGCTCCTTCGCAGAGCCCTTCCGAGCTCGGTGGTGTCTGTCCTCTCCCTGCCCGGAGCCCCCGGGGCAGGCTCGGCTCTCCGAAGGCGCGGCCGTTTTCACTTGGAAGAAGCTGCGTTGGGAAAGAGAAACTCATCACACACACGGCGCTTTTTGATGTGCTCCGAGGCGGCGAACGAGCTCGGCTTTGAGATTTCCGCTGTTCGAGCCCCAAATCCCAAAGCAAAACTGCCGGGCACGAGCCCATGGAGAGGGAGGAGGAAGGGAATGTGCGCTGCCACCCCTTTGAAGCTGCAGCGCCGTGTGACAGAGCTCCCGAGCGCCGAGCCAGGTGCAGCAGGAGCCCTCAGGTTTGCGCTTCGGAATTTATAATGTGGACTCATCCACTCGGCCAGCAGCAGAGGTGGGTTAAACGAGATCAGGGACATGCTGCTCCTAGTGAGGGACATGGCCAGGGTTTGGTTCCTGCAGGGGCAGCCTTTCGAGGCAAAAATTCCCCATCCCACATGTCCTGCCCTGGAACGACAAACACTTAGCGACTTTCTCTGAAGATTTCCCCTTCCTTCTCACATCTGGGTCTCCTCTGACTTGAAATCACTGAACTGAACCTGAACCAGTGCTCAAGAACACCGAGGTTTTCCAAATTCAGGGATTGAAAACCTGGGGTTTTGCACCCTGAACAGGAGGTGTGAGAATAGCAGAGACACCGCCAGCATGGGCTCTTGCCCTGTTCCCATCGAAAAACTGCAGGGATGGAGACAGGGAGGACACACTTCCAGAGCCTGGGGTTTGGGGCGAGTGTGGGAAAGGCGACTGTCAGAGAGGTTCTCAGGGACCTCTCCGCCCGGAACCGAACCAGTCCCGGAGCTGAGCCCTCTGCAGGGTGGGTGTCCGAGTGTCCGTGCGGTGCTCACACACTGACCGTCCTGGTGTCCGGCCGCAGCCGCCGCTCCCGCCCGCCCAGGGGCTGCACCTTCCCGTGGGGCACGGCCGGGCACCGGGGCGACAGCGTGGCCAGGCCACCCGAGGTCCAGCAGCCCCTCCTGAGGAACCGGCCCCAGGAGCGGGTGGCCAGGCGGGACCTCCTGCCGCCGGACGGGCAGGGGCCGGGGCCGGACACTCGGGGGTCCGGCTGGGTGCCCGTGGTGCTGTCCAGGGCCAGGCTGATGGGCGAGGGGCAGGCGGTGCCGTGGGGCAGGGTTGGGGGGCTGGGGGACACGGGAGGCAGTGCCTGGGGGATGGCCGGTGGCGATGCCGGGGTGCTGGGGCCAGCGTGGGCAGCCGGGCGAGGGGCGCAGGAGGCGAGGTGGCCTGGCTGTGGGGAGGAAAAGGAGAGAGGCTCAGTCAGCTGTGGGGGCGACACCCAGGGCTCCTCAGGATTTTCAGGAGGAGAATCCCTCTCCTCCTTTGGTGCTGCCAGGACAGAAGGGCTCAGCTGGGAGGCAGCTACAGGCACCCCAGCCGGGCCTGTGGCAGTGTCCCCCGCCCCTGCAGCTCTGTCCCCGTCCCTGCCCTCCCACCCCGGAGTACGGCGGTGTCACAACTTGCCTGCGGAGTTGAGTTATTGCTGCCACGGCCCCGGCGGGTGCTGACAGACGCAGCCCCACACCCGCCGGGATGCTGGAGGAGACACCAGCTTGTCTCATTCCTCACAACGATTAGCTGCAGGCACGGAGGAGGCTGTCATCCCGGGAATGTGATCTTGGTTATGAACAGCACAACCATGTCACACCCACGGCACCAGCCGGGGCTGGGAACAGACCCTGAGCCCCAGCCCTGACAGCTCCTAGTACCACTCACATCTCACGCTGAAGCCCCCAGTGGCCCTGGCTGGGGCTGTGAAGGCTCCAGCACAGCTCAGCCCTCAGGACAAGCCCAAGCACAGACTGGACAGGACGAGGACAGCACATGCTTGCATGCCAGGTCCCCTCCCATTTCCCAAGGACTCACTCTCAGCAGGAATGAAATGCAGCTCAAGTGTCCAAGGAGAGGAGCTGAGAGCAGAGGCACACACAGAACATGTACACACACATGCAGGGGTGGCACAGTGAAGGATGAACACACTGAGACACAACAGAGAAGGATGAACTCGGTTCTTTTTCAATTTTCTACATTTATTTTTATTAGACAGATGAATGCATGGAAGCCATGGCCAAAAAATGAAACAACACATGGAAACAACAATTTCTTGGCTGGCATAAAGCAAAGTTCAGCTTGTACCAGACAACCTTCCTCTTCAGGGACTAGCAGCAGAGGATGAGGAGCAGAAGGCTGGGCTGTACCAGCTCCATCAGCCTGTGGCAGGGCAGAGACAGCTCCTGCCTGTGTGTGAAGGATGGGGGTTTGTTCCACATGCAGTAACTGGAGTTCCACAAACACTGACTGGTGTTCCACAAGCAGTAAGTGGAGTTCCACAAGCACTGACTGGTGTTCCACATGCAGTAACTGGTGTTCCACAAGCACTGACTGGTGTTCCACATGCAGTAACTGGTGTTCCACATGCAGTAACTGGTGTTCCACAAGCACTGACTGGTGTTCCACATGCAGTAACTGGTGTTCCACAAGCAGTAACTGGAGTTCCACAAGCACAGTGACTCCCGAGCATGCAGCACAAACCCATGGCAGGGGAGCAGCGATGCCAAGCAGAGATGATGAAAAATCAGAGAAAGGAATGGATACAGAGAACATAACAAGCAAAGCAGCAGACAAAATAGAAATAGAATCAGAGGGACTGACGGGAACACACAGATTTGTTATTTATTATTTATACCCTGACTTGATCTTCCACATGTTACTACATACTGGCAATCCTAACATGCTCAGTGCTCCATGTTACACAGACTCTGGAGAGACTGTAGAGTTCATCACAGCCAAGTAGCCTTGGGCCAACCCTGCCAGGTTCTGGAGTGTCTTTCAGTGCTCTTATGTCAAAGTAGGTTGAGGGTGCTCAGCGCCTGATGTAACAAAGCCTTAGGGTTTTAAGCAGAATTTTTTAAAAGGCAGCCTGAGCCTGCTCCCCTGTACAGCAGTGCAGAATGTGCCTTTGCTTCCAGCAGGGGTGGTAACAGAGACTGAGCACAGACAGAGTGGAAGTCTGGGGTAACTCAATTTCGATTCCTCTAAGGATGTTTATCACGGACAGGTTGAAGGGCAGGACAATCTCCCTGGCTCAGCCTCAAGAGGAGGAGAGGAGTGGCACCAGATCAGTGTCCAGCCCTGATCCTGCCTCTGATGTCACACACGGGGAGGGCCAGAGTCACTGTCAGAGCTGCTGGGGACAGTGACATCCTGACTGTCCCCTGTTCACAGGGAACTGGCCTGCAAGGACCCTCCAGGGCTCCAAGGGCCTGCATGCACCCCATTATCAGAGCGCTCCCACTCCCTGCCAGCTTTCTCCAGAAGCTGTGGCTGCCCTGTCCCTGGAAGTGTTCAAGGCTGGGCTGGATGGAGCTCTGAGCACCCTGGGGTAGTGGAAGGTGTCCCTGCCCGTGACAGGGGGTGTAACGAGATGAGCTTTAAGTTTCCTTCCAATCCAAACCATTCTGGGATTCTATGATCTCTCATTTTCTATAATATCCTACCAGTATTAAAAGGGGATGGACAATGTGAACCAGAGAGAGGCAGCTTCCCAGACCTCAGTCCTTCCACCCAGGTCCTCTGCTTTCCCGAAATTTTAACCCACAGGGAAGCTTCTCTGCCCCTTCAGTTCCCTTTACTGCGCTTTGCAGGAATCTTCACACTTCTGGGTAATCACTGGCCTGGTCCAGGCATGATGGGCTTTCCCAGCAAGGCCTGGAATCTCCCTGAGCTCTTTAGCACTAATGTAGTATTTTAGCTTGCGTCATTCTACACAGGAATGAAAAAGAAAATACTACTTAAGGTTGAAATCTTAACACCTCTACCCTGTTCTCCCTTGCCTCTGGGCTACAAGCCATTGACAACTGCAGCTACCTCCTGTCGGGTTTTTAACAACAGAAAATAGAAGTGCAGGAAAAAGACAAGACAAGAGGTGGGAAGGATTTGATAAAATCTCTCTTGGCCTGGTGCAGGTTCTGGCAAGGGGCAGCTCTGCACCTGCACACTCAGCTCAGGGCACAGGAGTCACGGGGAGAGCGGAGCAGAGCTTCCTGCTGATCACCTTCAGCGTGCCAGGGGCTGTGGGAGTGTCACTCAAATTCAGAAGGTCAGGTATCCTTCCGAAATGCTCGTGCTACTGTTCCCACGTGCAGCTCTTCTGCCCACGGCCCCGCTGTGCTGGCTGGAGGTGCAGGAGTGGGGCGAGTGCTCCTCTCAGGGGGTGCCAGATGTGCCCCTTGGGAGGGTGCACAGCCCCCGAGGGGATGGGGGCCAGCAGGGACACTCTGAGCTGGGTCACCTCGCCCTGCTCCCCGCGGGGTCAGCCCCCTCTGCTCCAAGGACGGCTCGTCTGAACCCGAAGCTCTGGGGCAGGGCTTTCCCTGCCTTGTGCCACCCCCTCCTGGAGGAGCGGGATGCAGGGGGAGGCAGTGGGGCTCTGCAGCCTCCCGGGTGGATGTCGGGGAGCAGAAGGCATCTCCCCTGCCGGCTGTGCGGGGAGGGGGCCGGGAGCTGCACCCCGAGCCTGGCGCAGCAGCACCGTGCCAGCACTCCCTGCCCTGCGTGCTGGCAAGTGACATCTGCTCTCCAGAAGCCATGGCAACCTGCGGGAAGCTGGCTGAGGGCAGAGCCGGCCTGGGAAACCTAAAGCAGCACTGACACCTTCAGGAAGGGGAGACGAAGCTCAACACCAGCCTCGCCTTGTCTTTTCCCTGCGGGGCTCAGAGCCTACTTGGGAGGAGCTTCCTTCTGCAGCTGGTTCCTGCGATCCAGCTTGCTCATGACCTGCGTGATGTCCACGGTGTTGGCGGCTTCTCTGGCTTTGGCCTCTTCCTCCTGCTGCCTCAGGATGATGGGGCTGGGGCTGGAGCGGAGGTGGCGGCGTCCGAACAAACCCGTGCTGGGCAGAGAGAGAGGGGAAGGAGTGGGGATTAGTGAGGAGAAGGACACCAAAACCTCCCCCCGGGGAAGCAGAGTGACCCAGGAGGACAAGCTCGGACACTGAGATGGCCAAAGGAGTGCAAAATGCTAAAGCAGGACTGGGTGACTCAGTGTCACACACACGAACTACAGAACTGCTGAAATGTAGAAGTGCTGCTCCTGAGGGACTCCAGGGCCCACCCACACCACTCCCGTTGTGTTTGCACATAACTCACTCTCAGTGTGAAGCCAAACAACTCCCATCCATGGAATTTTCTCTAGTGCCCTCAGGAAGATCAAGATAGGGACCAGGATGGGTGTTTCTGGTGTCTGTGATGCCCCCAAAAAACACCCACTACCTGCTTCAGCAAAGCCACTTCCAGCAGCAGTGGGAATAGGTGTTATCCCACCTCTGGATGAGGCACCAGCTCCAGGTTAATGGGATGCTGAGGTTTAGGGGGATCCAGAACAAGCACTGACAACCATGAAGGCAGGATCACCGGGATCACCTGCCAGTGACCTTGTGATGTGTGGCTTAGGGAAAGCCTGACCAAACCCCAGGCCAGTCAGGGCTTTTTCCACTGACTTCAAACAGCCTTGAGATGAAACAACCAACGTGAAAGTCCACGATTCCTCTTTCTTGCTTGCTAGGTTGATGAGTGGAAGAGGAACAGAGAAACGAACACTACCCAGTCTGACACTGCAGCTTTAGGAGCAGCTGCAGTTCAAGTGGCCTGAATTTGCTGTATAACCTTCATCTTGCTGGGAAAAAGCCATTTCCAAGGCCAACCACCTTGTGCCAGCTGTCACTCACAGGGTGCTGCTTGCTCCCACATGCCTGCCACCTTCCCTCACACTGGGGGTGAGTGGCTTTGTCCAGGTAGAGCTGAGCAGATGCCATGGATTATCCTAAACCTTGGGTCTGTCTCTGCTCTGGCAGCCAGAGTTTTATGAGCAGGAGTTTTCCCATGCCCAGGACACAGTGCTCTCCTTCCAGGAGAGGAGCCATTAATTATTCAACAATCACAGCCCTTCTCAACAGACCCAACAGAGAAGGCAGCTGAGCAATCAGCAACTCCATTCCGACTCTTCACAAGCCACTTGCAAAGGGCTCATGAATAAACAGCACCATCAGTCTCAAAGCAAAGCATCTTCTCAGTGCAAAATTTTATTTAATTAAGAGAACATCTAAATCATAGTAATTTTGCTGCAACTTGGGTTTTTTCTACCCTTGCTACAACAAGAAAAACAAACCCCACAATTACAGCCAGTTTCACTTGCCTTTTTTTGACACCCTCTTGGGGCACAACAGCCTTGGCCAGCATTTCCTTGTATATTGGAGACTTTAAATAGCGGCCATAGGAGTCCTACTAGGAGAAAAAAGAGAAACTGGTAGTTATGGGCTGCAAACATCCTTATTAAAATCACCACCAAATACAGCTGCTCAGGAGCCAGGGAGGCTGGGAACTGGATAATCTCCCCCAGCAGCCCAAGGGACTTTGCATCTTTCAGGCATACGTAGCTATTTAAACCAATATCCTTTCATCTTGCTGTAAAATTCCCAGGATTTTCCATCTCACAATAAAGCTTCACAGGTAAGACCCAGATCAAAAGATCTGAATGAAGCTTAGCCTGGGCCAGCAGGGTCTCAGAGTCACTGCAAGGTGAGGAGCTTGTATTCCAGCAGCCAAACTTTTTATCAGTGGGTGAAAATCAGTCCAGTTCTGCTGCTCTCAGTGCATGAGCTGGTGCCCAAGGTGGAATTGAAAAGCAGGACTTGCAGCAGCCACCTGACCCCCACCACCCTGGGGACAGGCTGCCTTAGAGGGAAGGAGCAGCAGCAAAATACAAATGCCTGAACCAGCACTTGCTTCACTCAGCAAATTTGAGGGATTTTCAAACAAAGGCCCCTTGAAAGGGACAGCTGATAGCTCACAAAGGAAAGGCCCGGAGGGCTGGAATCCCCCTCAGGCTCCAGCAACAAATAACAAACCTTTTTCATCAGCATGTAAATGTGGGTCTGAGCAGCATCCAGAACATAACGATGAGGGTGCTCCAGGCCTTTGACTGTGATGCCCATTGTTTTGCCATCGATGTTAATCCAGCGCCTTGCTCCTGGAGCCAGGAAGAGCCTGCCAGGAGGAGGAATCAACAGTGCCATTAGCAACTGGAGAATTCACAGATTCCTGTCTATGCATGAAAGGAAAAGCCCCTTCAGCTCCCTGCTGCAATTTGCTGTCCTGATCTTGGGCAATCAATGTCCTCTTCATCAGAGGCGTGCACTCACTTCCCCTTGCACATAATATGAGCCAAATTTTAGCTCACTGGAAGCAAAAAGCCTCTCCCTGCTTTGCTTGTGGCAGCCCCAAAAATTTTGCTATTCCACACTGATATTTAAATTACATCCTAAGACTGAAGTGTAACAGAGAACAGAGAGGAAAAGTAAATATATAAAAAAAACCCCACTTCTGCTTTCATCTCCAAAAGCTCCTTTCCTACATGGGGGAAAAAACCAGCCACATTTGATAACAGCCTATATGGAAAAGTCTCAGGAATAAATCATTTGCAGAATGAGAACCTGTGGAAGGTGATGCGACTCACACACAAAGAGTTTTAGAGTGGAAAACTTTTACACTCACTTGTAGATTGCTTCTGCTTTTTCTTTGACCTTGGATTGGTCTCCATACTTGAGATCCTCACAGGCTTCCCAGAAACCCAGATTCTCTCCTGCATGACAAGGACACGGTCAGCAGACACTGAGATTGAGGAAAACACAATCCCATTTATTAACTCCCAGATTTGTTTGGCTCAATATGTGTTACCCCCCAACCAGTCTCTCCAATCCTTCAGTCACTGCAGGAGGACAGCAGCTTTCCCCTGTTCTCTGCCCACTGACACCTCTAAGAACTTGTGAGCTCAGCCAGTTCCAGCTTCTCTGGGAGCAGTCATAGAATCGTGGAGTGCTTTGGGGTGGAAGGGACCTTAAAGCCCATCCAGTGCCACCCTTGCCATGGGCAGGGACACCTCCCACTGTCCCAGGCTGCTTCAAGCCCCAATGTCCAACCTGGCTTTGGGCACTGCCAGGGATCCAGGGGCAGCTACAGCTTCTCTGGGCACCCTGTGCCAGGGCCTGCCCACCCTCACAGGGAAAAATTCCTTCCTAAAATGCAACCTAAACCTTCCCTGCCAGTGCCCCGGGGGGACATCCCGGACTGTACCGCGTGTCTCGTGCCACTAGATGGTACCGCCTGCCCTGGCTGCACAGCTCCAGCTGCCTGCACCTCGTGCCACTGTCCCCTCAGCCTGGGGACAAGGGCACAGAGACGCTGCACACCCACCGCTGAACTCCTTCTTCAGGAAGAGCTGGAAGTTCTGGCGGCCCTTGGGGTCCCGGATCAGCTCGCTGAAGTTGAAGGCCCATCGCTCCACGCGCATCCTGGTGGGCACTTCCACCCTGCGCGGGGACAAAACAAACAGCCAGTTTTTCTAATTAGCTGACTAATTAAACCCAAAATGACCTTTGCTGCAATGCCAAGGGACTTCTCAGCATTCTCTTGTTTTCCAGAGTGGTTTAATGAGCTCCTGAAGTCAACCCACTAAGTACGTTGTAATTAAACAACTTGGGCCGCAGCGGGACGAGGATTTAACTGGGATTTATGCAGCTCTCACAGTGACAGCCCAGCCTTGCCCTGAGGTTTGACTCAGTCCCATCCTGGAGGAGGCACTGGTTGCTGCCCAGAGCTTTGCTTCTCAAAAGGCATTCGGTGCAGGCATCCCCTGGGGATGTCTAATGGGAGTCTGTAACAGGATTGCTGCTCTCAGAACCACCAAGATGTTGGATGCTCCAAGCCCTGAGATGCCACTGTGTAATTAGCAAATCTTATCCAAAGGGAAAACCAAGGGAGGCCTCGGAGAAGGGATGGACCATGAGTGTGTGCCTCCAACCCAAAGCCTCTCCTGAGGAAGCAGCCTGAGGGGTAAGCTGAGACCCAGGGGAGCAGCTGAACCCTGAACTGGTCCTATTCCATTCCTGTCCTAGTAAAGGTGGGCTTCACTCATCCAAGGGGAGGGTCAGACCCTCTCAGCAGGGGCTGAGTGCACACTCCCATCAACAGCTCAGGAATTCCTGCCATGTTAAGGAAGGCTCCAGTTGAAGACAATGCTAGGAGTTCAGGATGGAGTATTCCCAAAGTTTCAAGGTAAGTTGGAAAGGGAACACTTCCCTGCTCATGATCAGAGATCAGATACCACAACGAAAATCAGTGGTTCCCTCTCCTGATTTCTATCAGTATAAAGGTCACTGTAAACCACAGGCTGGTGAAACAACACAAATACATACAGCTTTGCATTGAGGTCCCAAAACTCAGGGTCATCTGATATCCAGGGGTTGCTGGGGAGACATCCAGACAGGATGGGATCATTGGAGAGGAACTGCTCAGAGTACTTCACAACCCTGCAACAAATCCAAAATCAAAATAACAATTTGGAAGCCAGAATTACAGCCAGCCCCTTTATAGCCAAATAACAGACTATAGATATCCTGAGAGGTGCAGGACTCAGCACAGGGATCTGGAGCGTGGCCCCTGCCATCCTAGAAATACTGATTCAGTAGCTCAGTGAATCTTTACCATTTCCCAAACAGAAGTCTCTTGGTTATCTTTCAAAGCAATGAATTTGTCAGTTCAAATACAAGGAGATACAAGACTCTCTTCCATCTCTCCTTTTGTCTTTCCATTTTAAGGAAGTGGGACTAACCCCCTGGACAGTTCCTGTCTCCTTCTCCCAGCTGGCCAGGGCCTGATCCTGCATCATACTGGGGGGAAGTGCCAGGGAAAGGAACATAGGGGTTGTGTTCACTCAGGTGGGTTCTCTGCAGCCTTCCCATGGCCCATGGGAGAACTCAGGGAGCTCTGGGAGAGTGAGGGAGTGCTCAGGCTCATCCCAGCTTCTCCTTTCCTCCATCACCTACCACAGGGCTCATTCCTCTGCGAGTAGCTCTGAGGGCTTGGCACGAAGCAGAACTGTCTCTCTCCCAGCAGGAACCAGACAAACACTTCTCCTACCTTCTAACTTGGCCAGACTTCTAATTACAACCGATTTCACTAATGTCCTGGAATTTTAGCTCCCGCCTCCCTTTTTCATTCTTGAAAAAAAAATCCTCTGGTTTCTGCGTTTAAAATTCCTTCCAGGCCAAAGTGCTTTCATGTGCTCAGAGCTGGGAGTGCAGTGTCCAAGGGCCCATTGCACAGACCATTGCCCACAGGCACCTTGGCACAGACCCTGCAGTTCTACAGTGCTCCTGCACAGAGCAAAGCACAGGGCTGGCACACAGCTGCTCCATCCTACCTTCCCACTGGGAATGCCAAGGCATCCAGCACCTACATCAGGCACTCCAGTCTGTATGTTCTGATCAAGC
Source organism: Vireo altiloquus (assembly GCA_013396875.1). NCBI lineage: Eukaryota > Metazoa > Chordata > Aves > Passeriformes > Vireonidae > Vireo > Vireo altiloquus. Next base: position 206,770 of record VZRF01004849.1, read on the forward strand.
AAATCCGAACCTGTCAGCTCAGGTAGCACTGCTGTGTGCTCTGCAAGTGTTTTGCAGCTTCTCCTAAACCATTTCAATGCTCTGAAGCGTGCGCACTGCCCATATCAGCTGCAGCTCATATCCTCATTAATAATGGTTTGATTTGGACCCGACCCTGCAGCTGACACAGAGTTCTGAAGTTCCTGAGGATTTTTGATCTAGGTGATAGGCATTATCCCACCAGAACTAATGAGTGAAAAGCCCCATTGCCAAGCAGTTAAGCACCACAAAATTCCTGGGAAGTAGCCAGGTGTCCCCAGCTCCAACTCACAGTTTGGAGAACTGAGGCAGGAGAGTTTTAGGCAACCTGAGAGTCAGTGACAGACGAAACGAGCAGAGCTGCTGGTGCCCTGCAAGTTGTGGCTCTCAGAAGATTCCCTCTTCCACTCATCTCATTCATCCAAGACTGTCTTCTCCAGCAAACTGGCCTGAGCACCTTGCTTATCTCAGATGTGACAGGAATCTCTGGTGGCAGTGACAGTGTAAACCAGGCAGGTGCTCTGGGCTGCACCTCAAGGTGCCTGGTCAGCACAGCAGGTTCCAGGCAGAAATGCCTCTGGCAAACACACCAATGCCTAATGCCAGGGCTGGGTGCTTCATCAACAATCTGATCAGGAAACACTCCCACTGGGAAGGGGAATTGCTAATTAATTGCTTGGATGTTAATGGAGAGGCTGTTTCCCTTCATAATACAGAATATCCAGTATTGGAGCATCACCACGGGGCAGGGACATTCATGGGGGTGAATGCAGCCCAGGGTGGGGAGCAGTGACAGGGTGGTCAGTCTGTCCTGCTGGCTGCTCATCCTGAAGCACAGACACCCTGCTGGATCCTCTCCAGGCTGCAGGGCTGTGCCCAGGCATCACAGCCTGGCCCAGGGCAGTGCCAGCATCTCCTAATTTCAGAGGGAATCTCAACCCAGAGGCTGGTGCTGCTCTGCAGCAAAGCTCCCAGGGAACCTCTTCATCCTGCCTGGGACTCTGATCCCTCCTAGCCCCGTGCCTCCTGGCCCAGACAACACAGCCCAGACAGCACTGGGCCACCACATGGATTCCCTGGCTGAGTCACCAGCTGCCAGAGCAGACAGCTTCATCAGCTCGTTAGGAGATAAGCACTGAAGACTAATTAATGTGTGGACAGAAGGAAATCAGGACTCACCCTCCAAGAGAGACAGAAGATTTCACTCTGGTCTTCAGGATGGCCTGCTGATAGTACATGATCTGAGGGGGATCAGACATGGCCATGGTTAGGAGCACTGAGGTTTGAAGATAAGGCCTATCTGAACCTCAAACAGGTTCCCTCCCAGGTAGTGGAGCTAACTACAGCAGGGACTGCTTCTTCCCTAATTACTGGATGTCCAAGGAACCAGAGAATCCCTGAGTTGTCTCAGTGAAATGTCTGTTTTCACTGAGCTTACTGCAAACATCAGAAGCACACTTTGCAATGTGCAAGTAATTAAAAAGCACTCCCCATGTTATATAGAAATTGAATAATAGCTACCATCCTCAGCACCTACAAATGCTCTGGATGATTTAGCATGTAATTATCATTGATTCTTGGCTGTCTCTGCACTGGCGCCACTGTGATTTCCCCACCACTAATTTTGATCTATTGGATTTCAGCCCTGGTGTCTGTCCTTGCCTGAGCCTTCCCGTCACTGGGAGAGCTGCTGGCTGCCTGCAGTGGGAGGGAATGTCCTGAAATTACATTGATAAAAGCTCCATGGGGCAGGGACTCTTGCTTTTCAGACCCCTCTGCACAGAGAGCTTTGAGCCACACTGGTGTAAGCAACTCATACAGAATGAACACCCAGAAGTGAGGGGAGCCCCACTTACCTCTCTCCTAAAAAATTCCATAGTATTTTTCTGTAAAATAAAAAAAAAATCATTAAATTGGGATGGGTGCTTACACACGCTTTTTTTCTCAGAGACATGGAAACACCGTTGCAGGGCTGCCGTTGTGCAGTGCTCTCCAATTAATTCTGATTACAATTAAAATCAAACACAGCAGCTGAGCTAATCAGGGTATCATCAAAGCTAAGAGCATCCCCACACAGTAAATTGTCCTATTAGCTGTATTTACTGTTTAGCATTGCTTCTCCCATCACAGGCTGCCTGTATGCCTTCAATTAAGGGGTTATTCTAATGGAGCTAAAATAGATTCATTTACGAGACACAGATTAGATCATTCAATATTAGCTAAAGGAGACAGGAACCAACATATTGCAAAATATAAACACCACAATTAAAAGCCTCAGAAGCAGTATCTGCTGTGCAAAGGGTGTTTACGTTGTGATTTGAATAACTCAGACTATGTTACATGTCATCCACAAATGAGCAAGCAATTGAAGGCAAGAAATTAACTGCAGGGTGTTTATTCACACAGCTTCCTTTGAAGCACAGTTACTTTGTGTGGAATAAACTGGAGAAGGGGGAAGAAAAGACAGGCTAAGTCGGAGATGCTCCCAGCAAGCCTTTCAAGGCTCAGGCAGGGTTTCAGCTCCTCAGCTCCTGTTTCAGTCAAGACCGGCATCCCAAAATTGTTCTATCAAACAGACCCCGTGGCAGGCAGGAGCCTGCAGAGTGCCTTGGTGAAGTGCAGTTTGTGAGGGATGAGGGATGAAGCATCTGGTACTGAATGCCACAGGCAGCTCTGCTCTCCCCTAACCCCCTCGAGACCCCTGAGCTGCCCCTGTTTTGGGAAAGGCAAGATGCACTCTCAGGGCTGCTTTGTGAGGACACCATTGTGGGGTCACTGACCAGCTTCTGCACTTTAACCATTGTCACCAGTCCTGCTCAGGAGGGAGGAACTCTGCTCTCCACGGCAGAAAAACAGGCACATTTTGCTGACACTTGGTTTTGAGAGGCCCACTCACCATTTCAGCAGCAGGAGCCAGATGTGCAGCAGATGAGCCCAATCCCTACAGCACCACCAGAGAGCCAGCCCTGACCCTGACCCAGACACAGCCTGGCCCGTGGGGCACAAAAAAAATCTCCACAGTGGTACTGTGAGGGGAGGAAGCTTTTCCTGCTGGAAACACCAGGACCAGCTCTGAGTGGGGAGCACAAACCATGTCAGCAGGGCAAACAGGGCAGCAAAACCTGTAGCAGTGATGCTGTGTTGGCCCCCTGTGTGAGAGGGGGAAAGGCCTGACACATCAAGGGAGAGAAGAAGCTCTAGGACAGCAGGATAATTGCTCACAAGGCTGCACAACCTCCCCTGCTGATTCACAAGCTCCTGGGACACCCTTATAGATGGAGGAACTGAGGAACAGCTCTTTGCTCTTAGCCGCACCCCTGATTCCAGGCCACCTTCGATTCAGACACCATTTCTTCCCCTCATTTCTACAGTGTCATTGGTTCAGACTGCAGAAATGGAAGGGAAAAAGAAATTTCTCTACTTGCACAGAGAAATTTATTGTATTTATCATCCCAAAGTGTCCTATTTAGAGACCTGTGCTTCTGCTCCAGGCCAGCTGCCTCCTGCACAACAGGAGCTCGCTCCTTGGGGAGTCTGAGATAGAAACCAGGCCTGAGCAGATTTACAAGTGCCAGCTGAAGGGTTCCATTTGATGGAACTCAAGTGTGGCTAGAGCATTGATTTCAACACATTAAAATCCTTAGATGATTTTTTAAAAAACCCTATTTTCTTCCACTTTTTTGTCAAGTGGGGCCTCAGACAGGCCTGGTGCAGCGGGGAAGGAGAAGTGAGTGCTGGCACAGCGGCTTGAAGGCAGCTCACGTGGCAGCAAAGTGGTTTTATCTTCTAGAGGGTCTGAGAGGATGGCAGCACACCACACACACATGAGACAAACAGCTGTGGGAAAGAGAAAGAGAACACAGTGAGTTAAATGTTATTCAGAGACAGAAAGGTATCAATTAAAATGCCATCACAACACAAAAATTGTATGTGGGTGAAGAAAAAGCCACAAACAAGGGAAGATTTTATTTTTTTAAGAGCCCCCACATCAAGGATCCCCTCCTACCACAGTCTGTGTGGGGGTCAGTGTGGTGAGCAGCTGGTGCTGGAAAACCAAGGGGGTTTTGCTGGGGTGCTTCCAGGTGGGGAGAGGATTTGCCAAGGCTTCCCCAGAAAAGGGGCTGAGCATCTCTGAGCAGTGGCACACACTGAACCGCAGCCAGATCCGAGGGGAGCTCACTGCTGAACACCCTGGGACGCTGCAGGTGCTGGCTGTGCTCAGCCCCTTCCAGTTCCCCAATCAACAGCAACTGGGAGGAATCTCAGCTATTTCACCCCAGAGCTGCTCATTATTTCATTTCCCTTTCTCCCATAGTGCTCCCACAACCAGTTCCCAGCTCACTGCTGCTACAAGTGGCCCTGAGCACTCTCCATGTCCCACTGCCAGCTGTGCCCACCACCCCAGCCACCCTTACCCCCACTGCTGACTGCAGCAGTGCCAGAGTGCCCTGCACCACCCACCCACTCTGCCTCATTTGGAAGGAAATCACATTTGGGACAAAAGAGTAATTTCTCATAATGAGATTAATTTTGCAATGCCCTTAACGAGTGACTTATCACAATTACTGTGAATCAGTTCCCCAGCCCTGTGGCCTTCCAATCAAGATGGCAATTAGTGAAAGGCCTCAGTCTGTCTCAGGCGAGTGCCACGAGCTGTTCCACATCCTCTGGCACCCCCGAGACATGCCGTGGCACTGGGACACCCTGCCTGGCCTGGTCACACCCCACTGCCACTGGCTGTGAGCTCTCCTGGCACAGGAGCTGCAGAGCCCAGCTGGGAGCCAGCCAGGACCTGCTCCAGAGCCTGTGTTTGGAGCTGATCCACATGGCTGAGGCCACCAGCTCCTACAAGAGCCAGGATATCTGCTAATTCTCAGCTACCTGTTTGCTGCTCTGCTCGGTGTGAGACTTCCTGACCACACTGGGGAGATGATGGTCATGGTGTTTTTGCCTGCCTGGCCACTGTTCCCTGTTTACAGAGCTCATAAACAGCTGGAAACAGCTTTGGGTGGATGCCTGCAAGGAGCTGTGAATGAAGAACAAGCACAAGGTTGTGCAGAGCTTGTTTGGGACCAGGACACTGCAGATCCCTCACCCTGCCCTGAGTGCTCCACGCACAGAGCTCGGCAGGCTGTGAGGCTGATCCCGGGAATCCTCTGCAGGGAACTGGCCACTGAGCACAGGGCAGAGCCAGCTCAGCCTCCCTCCAGAGCCCTGGGCAAGGAAGATCTGCCTCTCCAACCCTGCAAAGTGCACCCCAGCACACACACAGCTGCCTCTGCACACCCCAACACCCCCGCTCCATGCAGACCCAGCCTTTCCCTACACTCAGCCAGCTGAGAGCCTGCAGAGACAAATCCTGACTCTGGGATTAGATCATCTCCACCCTCATCTCCAGTGTGCTGGTGCATCCAACCCACCAGCTGGAGATCAAATCTGCCACAGTCCATGCCCCCAGTTTTGTTCAAATGGTCATTTTTCTCCTGTCTTGTTTATCTGCCCCTGACCCTGTGCTTTCCAAACTTGTGATGATGCAGCAGAACTTTATCAGGCAAACTGACAGGGACTCAGTGGCCAGGGACCCAGCAGTGGCTCGTGCATCTGTGGCTGATTTGCTGTGTACAACAACCCAGGGCATTTCATTCGGCAGCCCCTGAATCCAGCAGAGTGATTTTTGGGGGAGCTAAAGCTCGTTTCAGAAAGACTCTGTTTCCAGGAGGCAGAGGCTGTGCAGGTACCTGCAGGCACTCAGTGGTGATTCTCAAGCAGTGAGGCTTGATGAGAGCTGAGACCCGGGTAACAAAAGGCTAAATCATCCCTTAATTAGCTGTTCAATGGGTGGCTACTTCTGCCTGACTCCTCCTGCCCATCCACAGCCCCTAAATCATTAAAACCACGAGGGATGGCCATGGGTCAGTAATAGAAATCGCCTTCAAAGGTGTTTGAGCACCTGTTTATCCTCAGAGAACTCTATCTGGGAGGGAGGGAGCAGCCCCTCAAAGTGTCTGAGCAAGAGAAGGAGAGGTGTTCATGCTAATGTCAGCTCCAAAGAAATCAGAAATTAATTACTTTATTTCCTCTCTCAACTGCAAAGATAAAAAACTTAATTGGCCAACAAAGTGAAGATGGATTGCACAGGAATGGGGACACAAATCAGAGCTTGGCCCATCCCTTCTGCTCACCAAAGGCTGTTGAGCCACAGGTGTTTGTGGAAGCAGCCTGCAGAGGACAAAAATAAAGCTGCTAGTACAAAGCTGGCTCCATGTGGGCTTTGGCTGTCTCATCTTCTCAATCACTCTCTCAAAAGCAAAGGAGGAGCAAGGAGAACCCTTCCTCTTCAGCTCAGCCTCCAGAGAGGAGGCACAGCTCAGAGACCAGCTTAAAGGAGAAGGGCAGGGAAGCCACCCAAAGCCGGTGTCCTTCGGCTCATGCCCTCCTTGGAGACACCCTGATGGGGGGAACTGACCACGTCTCTTATGGCCAGGGTGGAACTGAGCAGAGAACCCCTAGCTCCCTACCCCTGTGCTACCAGGCAGCTGGCAGATGGATACAGCTTTTCAGACCGTTTGCAAACCTAAAATCCCTTCTATGTCAGCTGAAAAACTGTGGGCGAGAAGTTGGCTTACTCCTCTTTCTATCCCTCTCCCTTTCCACTACTTCTTTACTCTTAAAAAAGCAAAAAACAAAAACAAAAAAAAACCCCAAGGCTTTCAGCAGCTGCTACTTACAGCAAGAAAAAAATAAAATACACCCCAACCCTACACTTTGCTCCCTTTCAGTCTCTATAGCAACAGAACACAGCTGGTCAAAGCAATTATCCTGCTCTGGCTGCTGAGATGTTTAAAGGCTGTTACAAAACTGGGAAGTTGTGGGAAGACTGTGTGTGTGATGGCAGCAACATTTGCATTTAATTGCTGAGAGATGATTTGACTTTGCTTCCAAATGAACTCTGTTAAGTGCACAAAGACAGGATCATCTCAGAGGGATGATGGAGAAAGGGAACAGCAGCTCCAGCTCCGGATCTGTGTGATTGTAGGCTCTGAACCAGTTCACCCAGTTACAGCCCTCATGGTCTCATGGCACTGATTCTGTTTCTTTATGGTCTACAATATGCATTTATTGGCAACATTTTGTGTCTCCTATCCACCACACCAATTCTTCATCTTCTTAGCACAAATTAATTACCCTTTAGGAGGTATTCTGTCATTTCATTTTAAAGCTGGATCTTTGCACTGACCCTTTACACCCCACAACCCCACACAGTTCATTCAGCTCTAATAAAAAGGCAGCAACGAGCACCTGGAGATAGAGGATTCCTTAATTCAGTTTCACCAGCAAAGAAAACACGTCCTGCAGCCAAGCACTCACACTAAGTGGTGTGGCAAGAAAGCTGACAAAGTATTTTCAAGCCAGAAGAAGCTGCCAGAGCCTATTTTGAGGGCCTCACCTCCCGGGTGAGAGAGCTTCAACCTCTGGCCTGTTCAGCTGTTAGAGCTGAGCTGACACACTCAGCCTGCAGTGCCCAAAAAATGACAATCCTAGGGACGTTGTCTGGGTCCTCTCAAACAAATTCAGCAGGTGCATAAAAAAGCCAATCCTGTCTCACCTGGTTTACCTTATTTTCATTGGGATCTGTGACACGGTCTAATCCATACTCGAGGGCGTCCAGCATGCCTGGCTGTGGTGAACAGGAAACATCAAAGCTTTGTAACTCACTTGGTTTAAAGGCTGTGGATCCCACAAATGCAGGAGGAGACCTCCAGGTCCCCACTGCCAGCAGCTCCCAGCCAGCAGTGCCTTGGGAAGCTCTGATTCCCAGATTTGGGAATGCCCCCCCTTTGAGCTCAGGTGCTGCAGCTGGAGCTCTCTCCCTTGCACCTTTGAGAGCAACCAAGGAGAGGTGGTGAGGATTCAGGGCAGGCCTGGGCTGACCCTTCCCTGGCACACTTCCCAGAGGCAGTGCCCTTTCCACATGGGAGCTTGTCCCAGGTGGCTGCAGGGAGGGCACCAGTGAGTACTGAAGTCACCCTGTCACCCTCTACTCACAGGAGTTCTGTTCACAAGCCAGTAGGCTCTCTCCTGGCAGTCCAGGGCGTACCTGTCCTCCTTCTTCCGCTCCTTCCCTGCCCTGCAAAGCCAAGAACAGGGGAATTCATGAATTTTGCCCTCCTAAAATCACAGGGATGAGAAGTGGGGCACACCCCAGCCTCCCGTGCCTCGTGGGTCCCGGCCTGACTGCGTGGTGCTCCGATGCCGCCCCCTGACCACATCCTGCCCCAGGCTAATTCTGGGCTGCAGATCATCTTCACATGGCCACACATGACTCTGGCTTTTGAAAAATCATCATCTTCCTGAGCTGAGTTGGGAGCAGACACATCCCCTTTTGATTAGGAATACAGCCCTCTGGTAGCTTTCTGCTGACTTGCCCTCAGTCCCACTGCTTCATGTTCATCCCTCTCTGATATCCCTGGGCAGAGTCCAAGGGCTGCCACCCAGAGATCCATCCCGGACATGTCTCATCCCTGTCTCACAGTAAAGCAGGGCCATTTCTCCTTGGAAATGGTTCTGAGGAGTGTTCCCAGGCACTAAAACCCAAATCACCTCCACGATTAAACAGAAGAGGCACTAGCATGGTTTGGGCTTGGACCAACTAATTCTTTCCCAGAAAAGTCCTGAGCACAATTTGGGACTTAGCACGGGGAAGGGAGCCTTCCCAAGAGGCTGTTTGCATGTGGCCTCGTTGCTGTGGTTAGCAGGGTGGATGCTCTGCACCAGTCTGCCCCAGCAGCACCATCAAACAGCCTCAGACGAGTTTAATCTACTGGTTCAGACACAGGCTCGGTATCTAACTTTGAAACTGCATTTGGCATCTCTTAGCCCAAGTCTGACCTCAGTTTACAATAACAACAGTCTCGTGTTTAATGAGACAGTTATCTGATGAGCTGTATTCCGAGGACTTGGCTGCCACCCCAGGGAAGACAGAGAGGCTGCTGAGCAGCAGAGGCACTGCCTGCTGTGCCAGGAGGTAAAAGAAGGTAAGAGGAGTCCACAGAAGTAGCAAAGATCTCTAAAGGAGTAATCTCATCTCATGTTCACCAACTTTCCTGGGAATTTGGAGGTTTCAGCTCCTAAAATCAAGTCATTTTAGCTGGGTGCCTAAGTATGCACTTCACGGTTTATTCCAAAAGTTCCTGCTGGGAACATTTACTGCTTCTTGATTCAGGCCACTCCATTCAGCTGAGAGATGTGCAAGTAACTCCTGACCCAGACCAACAACAGGCCCGAAGTCCAGTGCCTGATCCACAAATACTCATGGAGAACACTGAGCTAAAGGAAGTTTTCTCTAGTGAGGGCTTGTAGCATCAGAACCTTCTTCATGGAACCACATCAAGTGCAAGATCTAAACCTCCCCTCCAAGCCATTTTAGAGCTGCAGTTGGTGTTTTTCATGTGTGATTTAACTGTGTACTGAGACAACCAAGCTCTGCTCCTCACACCCTCCCCAGTGATGCAAACAAGGGAATGCAAGTCAACTCACTTATACTGCTCCTTGGCCTGCATAATAACAAAATCCCACTTGTAGTTTATTTTTTGATTGAGCATGTTGTAATGTTCCTGGAATAAAAATAAAAAAGCAGTTAGTGTGAAAATTCTGACCAGGGCACTCCCATGCTGGGGTTTTCTTGACTCTCCATAGTTCAATGAGGCCAGGCCGGCGACTCAGCCAAGAAATCTGGATTGTTCTGAACGTAATTACAAGAATTGCAACAGTTCAAAAATACCATTGCAAGGAGAGCAATTACCCCTGCTAAAATTATAATTGACTTCACAGTAGTTTTCTGTACTGGTCATTTTGTCACTTGCAAAATGTTGGCTTTTGATACTGCTGGAGTAACACCTCATACAATCGAAGAGGTGATTTTTTGCAGTACTCCACTCATTAGCAACAAAGGGCTAAACTTGTAGCAAATGAGGGTCTTGTAATGGAACAAGTGCAGTGTGTCCTTACCTTTTCATATTCTTCCAAAACCCCTTTCCTTTTAATGTTCTTCTTTGCTAGATAAATTGCTGTGGAGGTAGAAGCAAATTAGCAGTCAGTCAGACCAACAAGTCCAAGAATAATTAAAAATTTACCCACATGACAAACACAGGAGCTTTTGTCTGCTGAAATATCTTCCCAGGCATAAGTTCCAAGCTCACAACAGCTCAGTGAAGAAAAAAGAACTTGGTGCTTTTGGTCTGTCACTGATGCCCAGGCTGGGAGCAGCCAGGCAGAGCAGGCAGCATGTGCCCTCTGCCAGCAACCACACTTCCCTTGGGAACTCAGCCAGGCTTTCATGGCTCAAGGGACACTGGACCAAACCTTTCAGGTGTTGAGGTTCTTCGGAGTTTGACCTCCAAGTTTTCTGAGCACAGGCCAGTGTTTTTTGCTCAAGCTCGAATAAAAACATTCCAATCTAAAATGGGCTTTTCTATTTCCTCAGAAGATCTACAGCATAATGTAGATTAAAGCCACAGAGGACAACCTGGGCACAGACAAATCAGTCTGGGAACTGCACGGCCCACAGGAGCAAACCCAGCTGATCAGCCCAAGTTTCATGACCAGTTCTACAACAAAAATCATCAGAAAGGCAACAAGAGATACTTATGGAGAGTGCCATCAGGAGATATTGGAAGTCACTGTGCTTTCTATAAAAAAAGAACCATCTCTGAATGCAGGGCTTGATCCAAATCGACAGGAAGATAGCCCTGGGCTCAGATCCAGGAACACACTTAACTACTCAGGGAAATCCAATCTTGTGTTTAAAGTCTTCCCTCCTCAACAAGGTAAATCAGATGTGTTCCTGTGTAATGGATCTTAGTGGAACATAAGAGCCTAAGCGCTTTCCCTCATCAAGGCCACCACAAGATGGTCACACACTCAATTCACCATTACTGGGAATTATTCACAAAATAGCATGAAAAAAAAAATGCCAGGGCTGGTCATTGCAAGTGGAGACACAAGAACATGAAGAGCAGGTGTGGTGCAGGGCTGTGTGACAATCCCACACCCCTGGACACGGGCAGTGCCACCACTCACCATAGTCTGTGTCATCAGCAGCCCAGCTCTGCACTGGCCAGAAATAGGGGGTCTGCAAGGAAAGGAGCTTCTTGTTAGTGCACAAAGGCCCTGAACTTGTGAACTCATTCCAAGTACCAGTGAAGATATCCTAATTTCCCATAGAGTGGAAACAGTCCAACCATGAACCTCATTAACATCCCTTCATTACTGTGCTTTCTGCATATTCATAATTCAGTGCCCCCACGTCGTTCTATTCCCAACCAGCAGCTCCATTTGCTACTTTAAGACCTGGAAGGGAACAGTCCTTTGGAAGAAAGCACAGCTCTTTTTAAGCTGAACAGGTACACCAATTTCATTGAAGTAACTATCACAGTTTCCCTGTAAACTGCAATCTGAGTCCTTTCTGTGCAGACTTCTCTGAGTCTTCTCCTTCCTCCCACACAGCTACACAGCTCTTGGGAACTGCCCCAGCTGCCTGTTTTTAATAAAAACTAGTGCTGGACTCCCTCACAACAGCTTCGAGGAGCTGCAACTCACTTGAAACCTGTAGAGGCTGCCATCTGCCTTAAGGGTGAGGTTCTTTGGCTCCTGAAGAGGGTAGATATATCCATATTTGACAAACAGGTCTCCCAGGTGGAGTGCCTCTGAAAATGGAGAATGCAGATGTTTTGATTGCACAGAAACACTTCGCTGGAATTAAAAGTTTGCTCCTATGCAGGGGAGAATTCAACTAAATAGTTTTACATCTGGAGACCTTGAAGTTTTACAACTCAAAGCTGAGAAAGCCTCAATTGTTACATTTTTACCCACCTTCCGCAGTGATCTGCAAGCGCTGAAGAATCCACTGCATGATATCATTACCTGCAAAGCAAAGCAAAGGTCAGGTATTGAAATCAGGAGTGTGCCCAAATCCATGGGTGGAAACAAGACCTCTCCAGTCCTCACCCCTCACTGTGCTCAGGATCTCACCGAGGGCACAACCTCCTTCTTTGCAGATGTACTTTCAAACGCCCCAGGCAAGGAGGCACAGATAAAATGCCCTGCTGGGCTCCCACTGGCCATGCTGGCACTCCCCAAGGCATCCAGCCCTGGCAGAGGGAGCCTGAGGCAGGCAGTGACCTTGGGATGGCACAGAGAGAGTTGGGACCAGTCCAGGTGGCCTGAGCAACACCTAAACCCTCAGCAGTGGCTTAGAAAGGGCTTAAGGAATGCAACACCTTTCACACCCAGGGAAGGGAAAGTTTTGCTCCACCTTGCCTTGAAGGATTCACTGCAAAAAACCTCCAGATTCACAGAGCAGTCCTGTCTCAGTTTTGTTAGACCAGTGACTGGCCCTCTGAGAGCCCTTTAATGGATAGAAAGGATGTCCAAATCTCAGATCCATGCTGCAGTGGTTACAGGATTTATCAAAGGGAAACAAGATTTCTGCATTCACACACATTTTATCTCTCCCAGTTCTTTTGCTGGACTGCGAGCAGTTGTACCCATAGGCAGCATAAACTTCCAGCAGTTTTAGTTTTATGTTCTGGGGGCAAATTTCATCAACCTCCTTCTATTTAAAGAGGGCAGAAATGCACTTGTTCCCTGATCAGTTCCTGGCCTTTCCCTCCAAACCTCCCCTAGGACTTCAGACTGAGGAGTTGACCTTTCTTGACATTGCGGTGATGACTTAACTTTCTAATAGGGACTCAGAGCTCTTATCCTACTGCCTGCTTCCTGAAATAGATGAAATTAAAGGATTATCTCATCACTCATTTCTAGGCAGTTCCCTCTGTAAGCACTTTCCCCCAAAGGTACACATTTAACATCGAGGTTTATTTGTGAGCCGTTTTACTGACTTTCACTGAATTTAACTAGTTAGCTTCCTGCACAGGCAGAGCTAGGCTCTCTCCAGTGCATCTGTGTCCTGGTCTCCAATATCTTCACCACACCCTCATCAAACATGAATCAGTCTCTTTTGCAACACCCAGAAGCCAATCAGTATCCATGCAGCACTAAAAATATCAATTTAGAGAGGGATGACCAGCACGCAGAGGGAGTGGAAGTCACTTGCCTCTCAGAGGTGGACTAGAATTTATGACTTGTGCAAGAGGAAACTTGCAGCAATTCTAGTAAAGGAACCAGAGTGAAGCAGACAGCACGCAATGAGGGTGAATGCCAACACATCAGACACCCATGGACTTTTAGGAAGTGGGATTTTACGTTGGGCAGACATCAAGAGAAGTTCTCGTTCCCCTGCACTTCATCTGTGTGGGGCATCATCTTCAGCAGAGGGAATCTCTTCTTTGTGCTGCCTTAATTATTCCCTGTCAGCTCTGGGAGCCAAGGCCAGCTCCTCTGTACAGGCAAAGCCTCCACCCAGCTCAGCTGCATAATAGCTGTGTAAGCCAGGATGTGGTTTGCACTGCAGTGCATGGAGGGTGCTGCTGAGAGCAGGCTTCAGAGGTGTCCACACTCTCCTGACCCTTTCACTGACTGGCTCTTCCCATGGGCAAGTGACTTCAGTGGCTCTGCAGCCTCATTTTTATTTTTTTTTAATTGGGACAAACAACACGCTGAGCCTACAAGCCTTTGCAAACACAGTGGGGAAAGTCTCCTGACTTGCCTGGAGCAAGCTCACTGGTTTCAGTGGGAGTTTTTGTTCTGAATTTCAAAGTGCTGAAGAAAGAGCAAAGCAGGAGAAGGAAACTTGGGTATGGATTACATGTGAATATTTATAGCAGAGGATTCCTCACAAGAGCTTTTGTGGAGGCTTGGAGAACAGGAAAGCAGAGGGACTGATAGTGCCTGGTGAAAGGAGTAGCAGGCACAAGGAGGCTGTGATAAGAGCTGCCTGTAACACTGTACATGACACAGCACAGCTCCCGTCTGCTGCTCCTTCAGCCTCCTCGAAGGAGGAGAAGCTGTCATTTACAGGCAGAGAAGTGGGTTGAATATTTAGTTCTTTTCCTGCCTACTCAAGAAGAATTACTACTAGCAGTAAACATTAAAAGGGAGACTAATTGTTTATTGCTCATTTCTGAAGTACCATCTTTCAGTCTGCCTCCAGGCTGCTTGTTTTAATTGGATTTTAATATTTATCTTTATTTGTGATCCAGCCTCCCTGGAAGTCTGAGCGGTCTGGAGGCTGCAGCATGTCCCCACCTCTGCTAAGAGAAGGCAAGGTCACTTGAGTTAACCCCCATGAGACAGCTGAAAGTGCCTGGGGATCAACCTTTGTGTCTGTTCAAAGAGTAGGAATGAAATGCGACACGAGTGAGAACAAGATAAAGGGAGCAGGTACATTTCAAATGATGTACAGCAGATATTTATTGGGAACAGAGCTCCAGCATGCAGCCAGGCACTGGCAGCCCTGAGATCCACACGCAGCTTTTTCCTGCTGAACTTGGCCCAGTCCTCCCCTGAGGGAAGCTCTTACCTGTCACAGCGTGGGGGATGTTGGCGACCATCACCGTCTGTGTCTGTGTCTTGATTCCTGTGTCTGGGTTCTGCATCTCCATCATGAGTGTTTCGATCTGCAAAGCAGGGGATGGGATGGGATGGATTTCAGCAGTGGGAGCCCCATCGCAGCTCCAGGTAGCATTCCAGAGGGGTGGGCAGTGGTGTGCCACAGGAATGGATGCAGTGGCCACAGCCCTCTCTGAACCTCCCCTAGGCACCAGAGGTGCCACCTCCAGCCCATGGCAGCTCACACTGACTCACAGGGTCACTGCCACTGAACACACACACACGGCCAGGGCTAGCACAAGGGACAGGAGAGAACCACTCCATGACAGCTGAGCTAAGGAAAAATAAATAAATAAAATCTCTGCTACCCATAAAAGTCCCTTTCTGGCTCAGTGGGCTGTTTGCTGGGGCACTTAGAAATAGAAATGGGGAGGGAATAAAATCTGTGCTGCTGTTAGGAGGGGCACAGGGAGGTATGCAAGGGCCTCTCTGACCATTCCTGTGCACGGCTGCACTTGCCCACCCAGGGTCTCAGCCAGTGGCCAGCAAAGCTCAGCCCCTCCGGGGATGGGACAGAGACATCCTCCTATCCAGCAGCATCTCCTGCCTAGGATTCCTCAGGGATCCTGGTGACTCATTTTTAACAGAGGATAAGTCTCACGCTCAGGAACAGACTTATTTCTGGTTCCCAATTATCTTTATCTTTTTTTAAAGATAAAGATTTTCAAAGGTATTTTCCTCCTCTTTATTTGACTTCCTACCAGCACCATTCCAAAAGCACAAAGCTTCTGCTTTCACTTGAGATATGTGCTCAGATTTATGGAGTTGGGGCACATTCCTCCTCTCCTCATTTTTGACCATCTGAGTGCTATGAAAGCTTTGGGGAAGATGCCCTTCTTTTTGTCTTCTGCTTCCAGTGATATTAAACCAAAACTGGCCCAACAGGACCAATTTGGTCTCTCCACACATTTGTTTTGGGTGAGGCTGTAGCTTTTTAACTGTGAGTAGAGGATTTAACGAGTGTGACCTGATGACATGCATGCATAATGAAGGGTATTGTCTTCACAGGCACCACAGTGACTTCAGTCCCCAGTCTTGCCAACTTCTGTGAGGATTTAAGCTGTAGTGACAGGATACACTCTGGGTTTGTCAGTAAAACTGGATTTTCAACTGCTTTTAAAGCCAGTGACAAATTAATGCTAAAATGGAGAAGCCTGGTAAAATTTAACAAAAATATTTGTATAAATACTTATAAAATATTTTAAAAGAGCAAAACCAGACCCAGAGTTATGGAATATGAAGATATTTTTTAGGTATTTTAAGAGAATCCACAATTTCAGCCTCAGAAAGTTCAAGGTTGCATGGGATGGGGTGAAACAGGATGGTCCAGCAGGCAGGGCACTCGTTTAGGAAACTGCAAACCCAGGTATGATGGGAAGTCACTCTCTGTATCTGCACAGCCCCTTCACAGAGAACAGAAATACTGCGGGCAAACACAGCCGAGCTCATCCCAGCAGACCCCACCAGGATCCCACGAGGCTCAGGCAGGACTTGCTCCAGGCAGGCAGCACAGCACATCCGGCTTCAGCACGGAGCTGCTGTTCTCCAGGTGGGCTCAAGAGACAGATCTTCAACCAGCTGAGAGCAGGGAATTGGCTCAGAACCCAGCCCCCCAGCCCGCCAGTACAGCATGGCCCCTTCCTTTAACCAGCAATTCTTCAACTCTTGTCATGTTCATGCTCTGCCACACTCCCTCTTGTCACTGGAGAAATGACAAATCTATTAAAAAGCAAGGAGCTGCTCTGGCTGCAAACCATCCACCTTGCTGATCAAAACTCAGCCTGCCTCTGTCTCTTCTCCCAAGGGAACAATGATTACAGGGATCAGGAGTTGCTATCAGCACCAGCCTGCCAGAGGGAGGCCAGGAGGGCTGCTTCAGACACAGCAGGAACACTTCCTTGCTTTGCTAAGGGCTCTAGCACATTTTGTCACGCTTTCAGCCAGGAAAGAGCTGTCTGGTTTGAATTTTGCAGAGCCAGAAGCCACTTCCTGACGCTGGTTGATGGGTGGAGATGCACACAGAGGTAAATATCAGGATTGCCACAGGAGCCAGGCCCGGGGCGAGCTCACCTCATGCACAGAGACACCTCAAGGCACGAGTCCCATGGAGATTTCCCTTCAGATCAGAATCTCTGCCTGGAGGTGAACTCCCCTTGAAAACCACTGAGGAAACAACAGGAAAACTGTCCCACCTCTGACTGCACAGTCACAGGGTTCTCTGAGTGCACAGCAGAACTCAAACTCCCATAAACTAAGAAAAACCATCACATGCTCCAGGTACTGAGACTGAAATGCAACAGCAAAACACTGCCAAGGTGAGGAGTTCAGCCCTTCTCAGCATCAACCCAGACCAAGACACCTTTCCCTCAGACGTAAGAAAGACCCATTTTCCCAGCAGGAATTTCCAGTTCCCAGCTGAGTGCACACTCCTGGCGCTATGATTAAACATCTGCTGCTTTCTCCATCATGAGTATTTGCCTGTTTCTAGCCCCCCTCACTGCCTGATGCTCTTTGCAAGGATCAGCCCTACCTGCTCTGATTTCCAAGGAAACAGTACAGTTCTTATCCTGACTCTGGCCTCTGAAGGCTCATTCAATTGTTTTCTAGGTCTACAACTACCAGTTTTGCTTTGCACATTGATGGATGATCAGAAAAAAGAAGAAATTAAAAACATCCATTGTTAACCACCTAAAACTTCCTGCTTTTTCTTAATTAAAGCTGAGGGGAAGTGGCATGTTCCCACTGAGTGATCTCTCAGCTAAAGGAAGTAAATCTGTGAGTGGGGAGGGCAGGGCTGTAGCTGGCTCTTCCCAGTCTGGAGGGGATTTTTTACAAAGAAAGATGCAGTGCTGGCATCTCCCAGCCTGGAACAGGGTAAGGGAGGATGGCATGAGGCTGAACTTGGCCTAAGGCTCAGCTGCAGCCATATTCAGGGCCTCACTTAAACAGAGCAGGAGTCTGCTTTCCAGCAAAACCACAATTCAGGTGCTCACACACCTCAGGAAATGCCCAGGAAGATGAGAGCCAGCAGCTGATGGAAAGTCTAAGCCTGGAGAAGCAAAGCCAGGCTGGAAAAGCCCTCAGCCATGCTGCAAGCCCTGGGATGGTCCCTCCCTGGTTGCCGCACAGCTTAGGAGAAGCCATCAGGGACCAGAGTGAGGAGGAGGCAGAGGAAGAGGGCATCCATCAGCCCTACCCACACAGTGTGAGTCACAGTGCAGCTTGTGTAGCACAACAAGGAAAAATACCCAGCCCAGCAGCTCCTGGAGAGCACAGCCCAGCTCTGCCAGCTGATGCCCAGCGGAGCCAGATCTGGCTGTTGGAGCAGGCACAGGCACCAAGAGCTTGGGTTCACTGAAGTTCTCGCAGCATCCAGCCAAAATGCATTTCAGAGGCTTGCTCACTATCCCAACAGACTTTTGGGTCATTCTTCTTCCAGCCAAGATGGTTTAGAAGCAGGGGGAAATAGAATAAAACAACATAAGTGCTAGCATGATGAGCAGGTGTTATAGGGCCTTGGGGGCCTCTGATCCCCTCATAGTTCAGCCATAAAGACCAAGATCCACATCCAGCCCAAGTCATTTGGAGAAGCCTCACAACAAGAACAGGGGACTGCCCAGCACCCCTGAAGAAACCTCCTGTCCTCTCCCCATGTCCCAGGGCAGGATTGCTGCTGTGGTCACCAGCTTCATGCTGGAGAGACAGCACAGGAAGCTGTACGGCAGCTGTGAAGGCACAGGGGGCCCACAGATAGAGAACACGGCAGGAATCCCTCCCTGCAGCTGGAGCAGCCCAGGCACAGTGTGTGTCAGCTGGCAGCAAAGCGTGAGCACAGGCTTAAGCAATTAACAAAGCTTCTTTCTAGGATTTTAGCTCCTCATGGGTCTAAGCCGGTAAGGTGCTCGCTGGGTGCATGCTGAGCATCCTCAGCTCCTGCCATGGGCAACCAGTAAAGGGGCTTGGTGTTTCCAGGCAGCTCTGAGGACGTGGCTGGCTGCACACAGACCATGCTGCCATGGAACAGCCGAGGCTCCAAGCACGGCTCCTCCAAGGTCTGGAAAAAACAGAGCAGGAACGAAAGCAGAGACGAGAGCCAAGGGCTTTCGCCGACCACCGGGAGCTTCCTTCCCTTCCTACTGCTAACAGGTCTTAGACTTGCAAAGCACTGGAAGTGCTCAGCCCCCCTGGCCGCTCACAGTGTGAGTGGTGCACACTCTGTAACAGCGATTCGCTGTGTTTTGACTGATCTTCCCACCTGAAGAACTTGGAGCACTTTGCAGAGACTGCTGCACTCCCACGGAGCAGCTGAAGCACAGCTGCTGGCGGTTGTTTTCCCAAAGCACACAGCTTCTCCTTTGCACCCCCGCACGCAGCTCCACCGAGTATTACTCAGTACAGAATTTGGCCCACATTGTTTCCCTTGGCAGGGCTCCCCTGCCAAATTTACCCTGTGCAAGACACAGCACCAAAGAAAATACCCTCTTTACTTCCTCTGATGTAGTTAAGTACAGTGCACATACTGCCAGGCTCATAGCTTAGCATTGAATACCCTCAAATTCCCCTCTGTTTACCCCTGGAATCCTCCTTAGGTTGTGGGTGTTGAGGAAAGCTAACTACAATTTGAACAGCAACTCATTGGCTGTACCTGTCACTGGAAATTCAGTTAATTCCATTCAACAGGATAAGCCACACTCAGGAGAGGTGGGTGGGAGAAAAGCTAGCTTAACACTCTGCTTTCTAAAATCTGCAGATACCAGCTACACTACAACTGGCTATGCTTTGAATGAATGCTACAGAAAAAGCTTACCAAATGCTTTACGAAATTACACATTACAGCCAAAAGCGTGGGCATACATCATCCCACTCCTTCTACTGCTTCTGGTCCCAAATACGCTCATTTCTGAAAAACTGGAAGGAGGCAGTGAGCAGACAGTTGGCTGTAATACACCCTCTGAATGTGGACATCAGTTGAAAGCACTGGGAACACACACACTGGACCGACTGGACCAGAGCTACACCGAGTGGCCTGGCACTGCAGATGATGGATGGGTTTTTCCCTGGGAAAGAACGCGGCTTTGAGGGACTTTGAAGAAAAATAACGGGAGAGGGAGAAAACGTGTCAGGAGAATCAATCAGCTGAGATAAGCTACAAAACATAATCAATATTACAGTTCCATTTTCTCCATCACTTCAGCACACGCTGCCCCTCCAGCCTGCCCCCCAGAGCCAGCTGGGATCCACGGGGCTCTGCAACAGGTCATGGCCCCAAACTCCCGGGGACGGGCTGTCACCCTTAGGACCCCACACGCCCAGAGACGCCCCGGAAAGCCGTGGCAGAGTAAGACACTGTGAACACACATCACCCGAAGCACCGCGAGCGCTGCTCTGGGCATCTCATCGCCCCTCCCGAACGCGGCGCCGGTGTGCCCATAATGGTGCGGCTGCCCCCAGCGCTGCTGAACCCTCACCTTTTTCAGGAAGGCCATCCGCGGGCGGTAGCGCTGGCCCTGGTCGAGCCGTGTGACGGTCATGGTGGCGGTGCGGAGCGGAGCGGAGCGGAGTGGTGCGCGGTAACAACGGAGCTCGGTGGCGGAGCGGCCCCGGCCGGGCGCACCTGCCTGCGGACACCGACACCCGCCGGGGGCGGCGCCACCGCTGCGCGCCGCAGCCAATCAGCAGCAGCCGCCCCGAGCTTATTTGCATGAAGGCGAGGGGCCGCCGCCTGGGGGCGTTCGTGGGAGCGCGGAGGGGCTGGGATGGCGTGGAACGGAATGGAGGGGAATGGGATGGAATGGGATGGAATGGAATGGAATGGAATGGAATGGAATGGAATGGAATGGAATGGAATGGAATGGAATGGAATGGAATGGAATGGAATGGAATGGAATGGAACGGGAGGGCTAGGGTCTCGGGCCTGGGTTTTAAGCAGAGGCAGAAGCCAATGGAGGCCGATTGTCCGTGAGGGGTGATGTGGTGCCCAGGGCAGCACTGGTGGCGCTTCAGGGGGTCGATTTGTGGTCACAGCACCCTGCTCGGCCACAGCTCCCCAGGGTGTGTAGGCTTCAAGGAATGACAGCCCCATCCCCCAGAGTTTTGGGTCATGACTTGTTGCAGAGCCCTGTAGATCCCAGCTGGCTCTGGGGGCCAGGCTAGTGTGGGCAGCATGTGCTGAAGTGATGTAGAAAAGAAAGGCATGAGGTTATTCTGGAATTTGTGGAGTGAGGTAAAACTAAGGCCAAAGTGTGGTGACAGAGTGTTGTGCATGTGTGAGGGCTGAGCAGTGACTTGGGCATCTGCCCCTTGAATGCTACCAACCTTGGACAGCTCAGCTGCAGATTCAGGAGCCAGATGGGCACTTTGGGGAGTTGATGGCTTTATCTTGTGGGGAAATTGTGATGAACAGTGACCAGAGGAAGACCACATGGTTAGAGTGCTTCCTCACAGTGGAACTGACTCACGCCACGGGGTAGGGGGGGAACAGTACCCAACTGGCAGCACTGGAAGCCAAGAACTCCAGCAAGATTTTGCCTGATTCCTCCAGAAAGTGGCAGTTTCCTCTGCTGCCCCCAGCTTAGCTGCCAGCACATCTGGGCAAGAGGAGAGGCTGAGTCCTCTCACAGAATCTGGTTGTGCCAGGGCTTGGATGACGCATTCCCAGGAATTCTTCCCAGCCAAAAGGCACTGCCCTTTGTGTGAAAACCTTCTCACACACCACAGAGAACGCACACACGGGAGTGTGTGCTCACACCTGAATGTGCTCAGGGTGTCACCTATACGTGTCCTGAGCAGGCACTCATGCCACGCTCTCCACGAGCTGATCCCACCCAACACTGTTGGCATTCTCCCTGTGTGCCCAGGACACACAGGAACAGGTTGAACAGGCACATTTATACCCCCAGCCATGTGCACATCACACGCTTCACATCCGTGTTTCCATGTCACACGGGAAGCACCCACGCTCCCCACACGTGTGCAGCTGTTTCTCAGGGCAGTGCCTTCCCCACCATGGTGTTTGTGACTGCTCTGGGTTTAGGATGTGTGGTTCTCACACTTGAGGGGAGCAGGCTGGCTCTGAGCTCGGAGCAGAGCTTTTTCCATGAACAGTAATGCCCTGAAGGTACAGGCTGCTTTCCCAATTGTTTCGCTCCCCTTGTGGGAGTGTTTTATCTTCAGCTCTGCTCTTTCATAGCACCCAGACAAGCCAGTGCTTTGGAAGGCCTTTCCCCTGTGTTTGCCCAGTCATTCCCATGTGGAATTCCCCTGTAAGTCACAGCAGCTGCTGGATCAGACACTCTGCTCCATGCAGATGATGAGCAACCTCTGTCATTCCACACTGGTATCAAAGTTATCCTGCCTCATGCTTCAAGGCATCAGCTGACAGCCAAAAGGAGCAGGAGGAGAGTTCCTCTTGTTTGTGGTGTCTTATAATTCAGGGGCTGAGGTGCTGTTTGGTTCTGCCAAACCAAGCTTGGATCCTGGTGCCCCTCTGAAATGCCAAGGGTGACAAACTCCAGTAGCACAGATGGTCCTGGAGGCAAAAGGCAGGAGAAAGGGAGTTCAGAGTGAACTCAGGAAGCAAGAGAAAGGACAGCAAAGGCATGCAGGCATTTTGATGATGCTAGTAAACAAAAGTGCTTCCATCTCTGAGAGAGACAGATACTGGCAGGAACACATGCAAGGAATTCTTTGGGACATAATATCAGAGTAAGAGCACATGAAGAGATGTAGCTCATTTTCTTGGGTTGGTAGGCAAAACAGGAAAACTTCTTATAATCTACAATGGTTCCTCTGAACCACTTGCAGCTTAAAATAAAACAACTTGGTTTGTTACACAAGTGGTGCTGGAAGGACTCAGAAATACTCCAGGTGTGGTGCTAACCCTTGCCTAAGTAAAGGATCAGCTACCAACAACTGCCCGTGCCCCACATACTTAAAGGAATAAAAATTGTCGTTTCATCCCAAAATACTGTCTTTAACAGTTCCACTGAGGAATAGAGATGTCTTATTCAAGAGAAGAATTTGAAATCTGGGTCTTTAAGTGAGTTCAAAAATAAAATGGACTTGCAGGAGAACCAGGGGAAATAGCTCTTCAGCCTTGCTGAGCTCCAAAGATTCCAGTAATTTTAAATCCTTCCAATCCCCCAAACACCCCCTCACAGGTCAGGTGTGGGGTTTCTCCTGTTTCTAGTCTTCTCTCACAAGCTATGATGAAGTTTATGGGTATTCCTCTATTATAAAGCTACTTTGTGTAACTTCTACAGAAGATGTCCAAGGTAAATTCAGCTTTGTTAACATCTGTGAGTGACCCACAGCACAAAACACACGGTCAGAGATGAGCTGAGATTTCACCTGTGCCCAGGTGAACCACCCCAGCAGTTAATGCTCTTGGGCAGATCTGCCACGTGAAGCACGAGGCATTTAAATCAGATTATAGAGGCTTGTCTAGGGCAGACACTCCTGAGCCTCTAATCATGAAACCCACACTCGTGGAAAGCAAAGAATTCTCCAGTCCTTGACACAGCCTGGCTGGTTTTTGTGTGAATTTGTTGGTCAAGAAAACCAGGGACTTGAACAGCAGGAAGAGTGGTGGGGAGCATCAGCAGCAGCTGAGCAGGCTCCCTCTGGATTTCTGACTCCCCAAGCTCATCCTGGCCTCTCTGCCCCCCAGATAATGCTGAAAGATATTCTCTGGGGAGTACCCTTTACCCCCTGCTTTGTATGGTAAATGCAGTGGTATTTATGTAACTGCAAGTTTCCATGGGTGTTCATACCCCACGCAGGGGGTAAATAATGCTACAGTGGAAATACACTTGTCATCATATCACAGGACGATAGTGTGTGTCCATGGGCTTGCCAGAGCCCACAGATCCCTCCCAGCCTCTCACACTGAGTGTGTCCAGGCTGGGGAAAGGTCTGCTGAAAGCTGGATTTTGTCCCTCTGGTCTCCTTGTGAAGTCCCACAAGTTGGGATCTTTTCAACAGACCCACCCACAATTCTTTAGAGTTTCTCTTGTGAAAAGCACTGCCAAGGGAATCCCCCCCTTTTCTTTAAAAGTCACATTTCCTACGTGGTTGCCCCTTCTTCACACATCAGAAGTTGAATCATCCAACACAAAAGGCATGTGGTGAGTAAGTCACCTTTCTATGTAAGGAAGCCGGGGACGGCCCTGAGGGGAAGGAAGAGGTAATGTAAGTGAAGCAAGTGACAAGTGGAGGCTCGGTTTCAGCACGCAGTTCCTTCCAGGAAGATTTCAAAGCAGTTTGCAAAAAAAAAAAAAAAAAAATTGTGCAAACTGTGGCATAGAGAGAGGCGTGACTTAAGCTCAGGTCTGCCAGCAAGGCAATGGTTAAAGGAGTATCTCCAGAGCCCATTGTACTGCCTGGTAGGGCACAAGCACTCAAAATGAGAAGCTTCCTTAGCAGCCTCCTGGGAAGAGCTGTGAGAGCAAACGGGCAGCATTTGTTTCCTGACGTTCCTGGGCTTTCCAGGAAAGCTAAGGAAAGAAGTGGCAAAGAGGAAGGAAAAAAGCCAAGCAGAGAAAGACCTTATGCACCCTGCCTTAGAGACGAAGCCTGGGAGGATGCAGCTGGCTTCACACCTGACCTGGATGATGCTAAGCCCAGTCCAGGGAACATCATCATCCAAGGCAGGAACAGCCCCTCCCGCTGTGCAGCGTGCCCAGAGACGTGCTCCTGTGCCAGGAGATTGGGAATGTAGTACCCAGGAGTTTTAGAGAGCTCCCCACGTGAAGGGAAGGAGGAATGGGAGGTCAAGGACTCCCCAACACTTAACTGACGCAATTGTAGGAACTCAGGAGTCCTCTGCAGCTGAGGACGTGAGATGAGAGTTGAGTCAAATATCTTAACACTTAGTTTTAAAACTTAGATCAGAGCTCAGGAATGACTGGCTTCCACATCTGTACCAAGAGCACCAGGATGTGCTCCATGGATCACTGTATTAATTTCATACCACATCCTGTTCTCCTATGAGAAATGGGGGTTTTCCTTGGTAAGGCGCTGTGAAATAATTCCCATGGAGTTTATCTTCATGTGGGACCATCCTGTGAAATAATTCCCATGGAGTTTATCTTCCTGTGGGACCATCCTCTAAGGTGTGAACATTAATACTCACTGCAGATTTTGAAGGTCCTTCCAGTTGGGGCCGAGTGATATTTCCTTATTCTAAACTCACCTCACAGTTTCCTCAGTTATTTCTTCCTTTTTCTAAGTTAAAATTAATGTTGGAAAAAAAGCAGAAAAACATTGAGAGGAAAACTCAGCAGATATCAAAGGCCAGGAGATGTAAGGAGAGACAAATGTTTAATGTAATCTTTGCATTACGGTGGTGTAACTGATGGTAGTTAATTTATTAAAAAAATTACTTAAAGAACAGCTGTGCTTAGGGCTGGGTTGCATGAAGTGTGGGTTTTTCAGTCTTTCGGATTTTCAGTCCTTGCAGGTCCCTCAGCCTATGAGTTGCTCTACCCCTCACATGAAGAGTTGCCATTAGAAAGAATGTCTTTGCTCCTTCTAACTCAGTATCAGATAAAGATTCCCACTCTCTTTTGCTCACTGTACAGCCCTGAGAGAGGCCAGACCCGGGGTGTTTGCTCAGCCTGGTGCTGCAGCTCTGCAGTACCGGGAAGCTCTTCTCAGCCAGGCAGAGAGGAAGGACGTGCCAATTTTTCAAAGTGTTTTAACAAAACGACTCTCTTTCTGCACCGAGAACAAAACCTGCTTAGCTGGCAAGAGCCATCCTGCCCCCCCTGACCGAGGGCTGACCTTGCCGGGCCGCTCGCCTGGCAGCTTCCCTGCAGCCACGGGGTCGGCTGAGCCTGGGGCTCGTTTCCACAGAATCCCAGAATTCCAGAATTGTTAGGGTTGGGAGGGACCTCTGGAGATCATCCAGTCCAACCTCCTCTGCCAAGGTAGGGTCATGGGGAGCAGGTGCACAGGAACAGGTCCAGGTGAGTTTGGAACCAAAGAGGGAGGCTTCACAATCTCCCTGGGCAGCTGCTCAGGGCTCTGCCACCCTCCATCGAAAGAAGTTCTTCCTCAGGCTGAGGTGGAACTTCTCGTGTTTTAGTTCATGGTCATTGCTCCTCGTCCAGTCACTGGGTACCACTGAAAAGGATCTGGCACCATCCTCTTGGCATCTGCCTTGGAGATATTTATATGCATTAATGAGATCTCAGCCTTCTCTAGACTAAACAGGCTCATGAGAAGACAGGGACAGGGACAGGGATGAGGACGAGACAGGGATAGGAGCAGTTGTGTCAATTCCTGTGTCCAATTCTGGGCCCCTCAGTTCAGGAGGAACACTGAAGGGCTGGAGCATGTCTGGAGAAGGGAATGGAGCTGGGAAGGGCCTGGAGCACCACGAGTAGCTGAAGGAACTCTGGGGACTCAGCCTGCAGAAAAGGAGGCTCAGGGGGGACCTTCTCACTCTACTCTTCTGTCACATTCCTGACAGGAGGAAGCAGCCAAGTGAGGGTCTGGCTTTGCTCCTAGGGAACAAGGGACAGGACAAGAGGGAACGACCTCAAGATGCTCCAGGGGAGCTTGAGGTGGGATATTATGGAAAATTTGTTCACAGAAAGTGTAATTAGACATTGGAATGGACTGCTCAGGGAGGTGTTGGAGCCACGCTGGAGGTGCTTAAGGAAGACTAGATGTGGCAATTGGTGCCATGGTCCAGTTGACAAGGGAGCGATCAGTCACAGGTTGGACTGGATGATCTCAGAGGTCTTTTCCAAGCTAATTGATTCCACATTTCTATGATTTAGTCTCTTTTGCCATGCCTACAATGAGAGGACTGGCGGACATGGCCTCAAGATGAGACATGGGGAGATTCACACTAGAGATTAGGAAAAAACCCAGCATTGTTAGGGTGGTCTGGCATTGGAAGGGGCTGCTCGGGAAGGTGGTGGAGCCACCAGCTCTGAAGGTGTTCGAGAAACATCTAAGCTTGGCACAAGGTGACGTGGTTTTGTGGTTTCAGGGTTACAGTGGCAGGATGGTTGGACTTGATCTTAAATGTCTCTTCCAAACCTTAATGACTCCATGAAATTATTCTCCATTTTATTTTCCATTACAATGCACGTTAAAATTACGATCATGTGCATCTATAAACCTTTAACTCCATTACACAGCAGCACCCTGTGCCCGAATGTTCTTCCACTGTTTCCTCGTGAGCAGCCTGGCACCTGCCAGGAGGTACAGCCCGGATCTCCTCCAGGAACAGTGCTGGAAAATCGCAATCTCAAGCTCAAGATCAAAGCGAGTTGGGGGATTTCTTGAGGAAAAGGTAGAAAGTGTTTTACAAGTAAACTGTCAGTCTGCTTAAAAGGAGCTCTGCCTGCCAGAGCTCAAGGAGCGTTCGGACAAGGCTCTCAGGCACCTGGTGGGGTTGCTGAGGTGTGCTGTGCAGGGCCAGGGGTCGGACTGGAGGCTCCTGCGGCTCCCTTTCCGTGAGGCGCCGCCCGCCGCTC
>VZRF01004849.1:234191-269891 GCA_013396875.1 Vireo altiloquus
GTCCCGCGGGCTGGGGGAGCCGCGGGGCCGTCGTCGCCTCCTCCTCCCGCGCTGTCCCGGCGCCTCATCCTTTCCCCGGGGCCGGCGCGCAGCCCCTCCGGGCCCGCGGGGTTGTCACCGCGCCGCCCGGGCGCGGCCCGCGGGGCGGCTCCGGCGCCCGGCCCCGGGAGCAGCGGTTTGAGCCCGTGAGGTCCCGGGCTTTGCCTTCTGCTCGGGCGCTGGAGCGAGGCCAGAGAAGGGCAGCAGAGCTGAGGAAGAGGCCGGAGCACAAGGGGAGGCTAGGGGGGCTCGGCCTGAAGAGCAGCACGCTCAGGGGTGACCTTATCGCTCTCTACAACCGCTGAGAGGAGGTTGTAGCCGGGTGGGGGTCGGGCTCTGCTCCCAGGGAACCAGCGATAGGCTGAGGGGACAGTCTTAAGCTGCACCAGGGGAGGTTTTTGCTGGACATTAGGAAGAATTTCTTCACTTCAGCCACTGGAATGGGCTGCCCAGGGAGGTGGTGGAGTCACTGTCGCGGGAGGTGTTTAAGACTGGACGTGGCACTTGATGGCAAGTCTGGCTGACAAGGTGGTGTTCGGTCATAGGTTGGACTGAATGATCTCAGAGGTCTTTTCCAACCTAATTGATTCCGTGATTCTGTGATTTCCTGGTAATGCGATGGCAGTAATGAGCGGTAATGGATGGGGGGAAGATGCACCTGGAAGTGCGTGAGGAGGAGCCGAGCCCTGGGCTCTCAGCATTTCGCTGCAGTGGAAGAATCGCTGCCGTTGTGTTGGAAACTCGGCTGACACATCAATTAACAGCAACCCGCAGGCAGAGCCTCTCTTCATAGATGCTTTGCCAAAACCTCCACACATGGTTTAGGGCAGTGGACGCTTGATTTCACTGCTGTCATCCTGACTTCATTGGTCATCCTCACTTGCTTGCTTTCTTATCTAAATCGCTTGTTGAATTTTCAGTTTGGGCTGTGTAATAGTTGGACAAAATCTTAATGAAGTTTCTCAAAACAGCAAAGTGTTGCCAGACCTCAGCCCCTGAAAATCCAGCGATTCTCAAAGAGACTTGTTTTACAAATCTGCTAATGAGTCAAGCCTGGAAAAACTGTTGATAGCAAATCATGAGCATGTATGTCAACCAGGTTAAAGTTTATTAATAAAACTACTTTGTACTCTGTGAAAGGATACACGTAGGAACTGCGTATCTGTCTGGGAGGCTGGTTTCCTGCAGTCACAGATAAATTTGACAGATACCTGCCTTTGCCTGACCTGAGAGAAAAACCATAGAAAGGGAGTGAACTTTGACAAAACACTTTGGCACTGAATGAGTATGTTACTATACAGTCATTTATTGCCACATCTTAATTTCCTTGTATCTCTTACCATGCCTTTACAGTTACTTATTCTTTCTAGAATTTTCTTTTTATTTTTTCATTGGTAAATTTGGTACTAGAAATCATTTACCTGCATTTCCTTTATCAATATGAGCACAGTGGTTTTAAAGCCTTTAGAAGGACTTTAAAAAGAAGCTTAAAATACTCTTTTTGTTCTAGAGGGTATTAACCAAACCGATCATGAAAGTGCAGGGAATCCTTTAGGTGATACAACTCCTGCACTTAAGCTGTAGAAACATAGTTTTGGAAAGTGCAATGATTTTAGTAAGTATCTTAATACCTCTGAAAATGTTAAAGGCAGTGATAGAAATACTCTCAGTGATAGAGATTCTCTATATAATTTGATATAACTGGATACTAAGTTGATAAGAACACAAAAGCTAGAGAACCTTAAAGCAAGACATCAGGTGGTTTAACATATCTTGAAATAAGCATACTCTGTCTTGTATTCGTGCCAAGTGAAAGGTTGGTAGCACAGATTGAAGATGAGTAATTAAAAATTACACTTTTTCAAGAGTTAAACTTGCACTGTGGATATTATCCTGTTAGTCATGGTCACGCTCTTGAGATAGCAAGTCTGGGGTTTGATATTACCTGTAAATGTAGTGGTTTGAGTCAGTTTTGTGGACACTTCCTGATTCCCTATGGGTGGATGTTCCTATTGAGCTTTGTGCAGAGTAAATGCATTGTTTGCCTCTCTGCAGATTTGTGGGCTGGTGAAACAGTAGATGCTGAGAAACTCTGCTCACAGTGCTCTTCCTTGTCATTCAAGGTGTGCGAGTCCTCGTGGATGCCAGAGAGAAACTCCATATCCCTTGGGGAGATCCTGCCAACCAGAGCAACGGGGACAAGGTGATGGCTTTCGACACCCGCGCGGTCACCGTGGTGCAGGGCATGGTGGAGACCGGTGTTTTTTTAGACTACCTGCCAGCCATCCGGGCCCTGTGGGCAGACAGTGGCATCCAGCACGCGTACGACAGGCGCAGGGAGTTCCAGCTGGTAAGAGTTGGCCTTCAGTCTTTTAACTGTCTGTGTGTGATTTTGTTCCTGTGTTGCTTCTCTGTGAAACACCAACCAAGCCGCTTCCTTACGCATTTTTGCGTGGTTGACTTACTCTGTGGCGTTGCACACAGCTGCGTTTAGCTGCTTCCACCCCTTTTTTAAATAATAATAAAGGATATTCTGACGTAATTGCCCTCATTTCATATGTGGGAAAGCTGAGGTATTGAGGGCTCTTAAGTTCTGTAACAAAGCTGGAACCAGCGCAGTGTTTTTACCATATGGTTATTACCACCCTTTGTTAACTGGTGCATCAGCTTAAAAAACCAAGTGGAAGAAAAAGGTTTGCTATAAAGGCAGGCTTAATAGTAATGTGATTTTTTAAGAAAAGATATGCATGGGTTAATGAGAAGAATTTAAAAACCACTCCCTTCTCTATTCCAGTTTGAGCAATCTAGCAAACATTCCCTCTGTATACTTCCTGTTTAATTTTGAATGTCTGTGCTAATACTCATGTAATGAGATTTTTGTTACATTGAAGTTCTCAGCTGAAGATGGAATACACAATTTAATAGTGCGTTAGAGATGGAGTATACAATTCAGTAGTGGGATTGGAAAGGAAAAAGAAACCTCTTGATTCTTGAGCTGCAGCTCGAACTGTCTGTGACAACTGAAGTCCCTTTGCTCCATTCCCATGCAAATGCTGCAAAAAGAAATGAAAAATTCAAGTTAAAATTGATTTTTGTTGCAGACCTTTGTGTGTCAGTGGCATAGGGTCTTGTGGGAGTGGGGGTTAAGAACCTTAAAATAGATTAAATCTGTTCTTGTAGTCTCTCAAACATAAGTGGCTTTGTGTTTTTATGTCTTAAAAATAACCTTTGTGTTAGTGTGAATCCGAACAATAGCTCACGATGTCTCCTGTTGAGCTATTATGAATGGTTGTGTAATCATACCCTGACTTAAAGAGGTTGTGTAAATATTCTATAAATATGTATTGCCCTGATCATGGAATGTCTTCTGGAGATTGCAGAATGGGCAGGTGCTCCAGTGGCCTGTCACCTGCCCAGCCCTGGGCTGAGCTCTGTAAATAAGTTCCCAAGGAGACCTGTTGCTCCCTGAGTTTCACCTTCAGGTGATCATAAAAGAGTAATTGCTCTTCTGTAGTCAAGATTCTGGTGCAGAAGTGACTTCTGTTGGTGTAATTGCTGTGCTGGAGGGATCTGGTCTAAAATCTGTTCAATAAAACAGTTTTGTCTTCGATTAAACATGTTTAGTGACTTGAGGCTGTGTAGCAAAGGGAAGGGAGCAATTACTTCTGTCATCTCGAGGCTCTCTGGGAAGTGGGTTCTTTCCATAACTGAAACATGTGCGCAGTTTCATTTTGAGTGGGATGCAAACAATTTGTTCTTCTGAGTCTTACAGAAAAAAAGCTGTTGCTAATAACCTCTAAATCCTAAATCTGTATATTTCTCTGCAAAAAAATATATTTATCGTGTTGTGCTTTAGGCAGAACTCAGGAATATGTCTTAAGTGCACTTAATAGTTGAGAACTGCCCTAATAATTTTTGAAAGCAAGGTGACTGCTTTATTTATATTAATATTACTTTATTTCCTAAATCCTTTCAAAATCTCAGCTGGACGTATTTATGCCAGGTTATAAACATGAAGAAAAAAAAAAAGGCAGCTGAATGATGTCATTGTGTTGAGTGCAGGCAGTGTGATTTGTGCTGGCCAAGCGTGAAGTCTCAGTTTTACCCCAATAAGCTTCAGCTTAAGTTCTGCCAGAGCTCCATGTGGGCGGCAGAACAGAGGGAAGCTCCTGGAGCAGTGTGGAGTTCTGCTGTACCTGCTAAGGCTTTGCAGGAGAGCATTCAGAGAGCTGAGGTCTGTGCTGTGACGAGGAAGGAGACACAAATGGTTATGGAGGGAGTGACAGGCATGTCCCAGTCAGGAGGTAGGGCAGGGGGAAGTTGGGAGAGACACAGACAGTTCAAGCGTGTCAAGTACTGACTCTTGAAGTGAAGGCTCCAGACTAAAGATTATTCTAACACTGCAGAATGGGGAAAAAGGAAAATAATGTTCTGCTTGCAGTTCAGCTGCTTGTAGCAAAAAAATGTAATGAAAGGAGAGGTAGCAGCAATCGTTAGATGAGTAGGAGAAAGGGAAAAGTGGCACAAAAGTAGTGTAAAATGCTGGAACTGACACAGTAGAGGAGCATCTCTGGTCAGTATGTGCTCTAACTTCTTTGCAGACTTTTGAGTGAGTTTAACTTTTTTCACTGGACCAAGTTTGACACTGCACTGAAAAACATGGCTCATACTAAGAGAGTACAGGCAGAAACACTGGGGAAATGTTGTTTGCCATGGGAATAGGACACTTTCGGACTGAGGTAGAGGTGAACAAAAGGAAAATGGAGCAGTGATGGGTAAGGAGTGAACAATGTCAAAATCTACATATAAATTCTGGAGGAAAGGCAGCAAGAGTGTGTAGTGTAGAAGCCATTTGTAGCTTGGGCAGATAGGAAGTACAGAGAAAAAGGGTTTAAGATTGAAGTTTGTGCAAGAATATGGTTAAAACTTCAATATATATGCACAACATATATGTGCATTTGTGAGGCATTATTGAGCCGCTCTTGGCTTTTTTTGTTTTTCTCCAGTATCTTTTACTGACATTGCCACAGATGATGCTGGGAGCCTAAGGAAACAATATGATCTTTTTATAGCAGCAAAAGAAAAGGAGTTGGTTGTATTTTAATGGAATTAGGAATCAGCATTTCCATGTCTAGTTCACTGGAGTGGCCTTCCTCATTTTGTTCACTCAAGTGGTCATGGGATAGCCAATATGATTTATTTTCCTTGGTATAAAAATAGGGGCCTTCTGGCCACTAGCAGCAGGATTTATGAAAATTCATTAGGTCACACTTGTGTAGTGCTTTAAAACTGGAAAGAGCTAATTACAGCCTAGTGCAATATGTGCTACTTCAGTGCTTCCCAGGTGGTTAATGTTATTATCCCTCACATTTTATTACAAACCAAACTCATTCAGGTGATTGTTCCACTAACATGGGTAGCTGCAGACTGTCCTGGCTCTGTAGCTGAGGCAGTTCTGGAGATTCTGGTCATCCTCAGGTTCTTCTCCTTCAGCCACCGGACTTGTTTCTCCTCTGGCCTCTCAGGTGTCTCACACACATGAGTTACAGATTTAGTCTGAATCAGCTCAACACCTTCTGACACCTAATTAACGTTTCACATGTCCTGTTGCTGCTTGATTTTTACCGTAAATCTCCTGAAATGACTTGGATAAACACAACCATTATGGCAATTCTGCAGCATGCAGACTGATTTACCTGGGCATTTCCTATCTTTCCTGTTTGTGCTGGTGGCCTGTTCAGCATGTGGCTGTAAGGGTTTGTTGTTCTCCTGGAGGTTTGCTCCGAGGCACTGGCAGCTGAGCAGTGTTTGGTGCTGTGTAACACTGACCAAGGCACTTGTGAGTAAGAGCAGCCTTGTACTCCCTTCCCATGTCAGTCACTTCTTGAACTTGCTGTGAGAGCTGTTAACAGAGAAGCATTTTGAAGTATTCTCCAGGAGTCTTCTTGTTCTCTGAGGATGGAAGAGTGTGATGAGAGCCAAGTGGCTCAGATGCATGATAAGCTTTGAATGTGTTCAGGTAACTTTTGTTAAAGGTAACTTCTGGGTGGATTTTGATCTTTGCTACCAGCAGTTGTTGATCTTCAGACAGATACATTTTGCCCTACTTGCAAGTTACCTAAATGTTGTTTGGGTGTTTTTAAGCCGGAAAGCTGCAGAGGAAGAGATGACACTTTATTTTTGTCCATATTTGCATAGAATTGCAGACACAGGTGATACAGTAAGGATTATAGGATATGCACTCACCTCTGGATCACAACTTTTTCTGTGACATGTTTGCAAGTGCTAGATCAGATTATAGAAGGCAGGAAAAGGCGTGTTCTTCTTGAAGTTACACTGATAGCTTTGCTGCAGCTTCCATGTAGTATTTTTCTGTTGCAGACGAGTGTTTTTGGCAAGTGTTGTTCAGTTTAGTGGGAGATTGTATTGTATTTTGTCTTAATCTGCTTGGACTTTCCAGGGTTCTGCCTGAATAGTAGTGGGGCATACAAGAACATTAATTTCTTGTACATGGAAGAACATTAATTTCTACTGAAATGATGAGTCCTCAAATGGACACTGAAGAGTATTAGGAAAGTTTAATGTTCTTTCAGGTGCACAGGCAGCACATCTTGAAATGTGCATGGTTATAGAGCAGGATCCTGCAGAGATCAGTTGTGTGTGAAGCTAGGTTAGACTGCCAGATGTTGAGGACCCTTTTGGAGGGTGGGTGCCCATCTTATGGTCAGAGGTCAGTGCACAAAGTCCCTCTGAGGTCACAAGTGTAGAACCTGGAAAAAGAGTTAAAGTGTCTACGCTGTGTTTGTGACAGTAACTTTCAGAAGCCTTTCAGCAGTTTCTCTAATGTGTTGATTTTCCTCCCAGTGTTCACCTCTTTAACCTCCCCATGCCCCTAAGTTGGGAAGTAGGCATGGCTTTCCCCTTGGGTCTCCTCTTGGATCTGGGATTGCATGTTTATTGTCCCACTCTGCTTGAAGGGTGCAGGAGATGCTTCTGTTGGGACATGACCGAGTGCATAAACTCTTGGGAGAAGGTTTCTGAGACTGACAGGAGAATCTTCATTACAGATAGGAGATCCAGTCAGCCAACATTTCTTTAAACATTGACTATTTGAGCACTTAATCACTTCGTTCAGAGTTAGTTTATTGAAATACAGTGTTGTAATTACAGTGAATATTGCTTAAATATCTGTGTGGTAAAAAAGCTGCTGCTTTATATATGTTGAAATATGAAGAGTTTTTTCCCCTCTTTCCCCAGTCAGTACTCTGCCAAACATCAGATCACAGGATGGCCTGTGTACAGTGAGCATGACTCCTTAAAGCCCTTGGAAAGGGATACTTGCCCTCCCTTGTTCTTAAGGTGAAAAGGATTTATCAAAGATTGTTGCTATAATGATGGAAAGAAAAGTTCTTTACAAATTTATACTTTAAAATGAGTCATGCAAATTCTCAAAAGAGACTTGGATTTTTTGAAGATTTGCTGTTTTTCCTGCCCCAGTGACAAGATAATGCTGGCTTTGAGTTGGTATTAATAAGATTCCATATAGGGATTAACTCTGGAGTCCAGCAGTAGAGGGCTGAGTGTCCTTAGTCCAGGTTTGTGACCAAAAACCCTTCAGTGTGTGCCAGTGCTTTGGTAGTGGGGATTGACTGTAATATTTCAGTTGAGCTGATTGATCTTCAGGTGAACTTTATACTAAATTAACACAAAGTGCCATTTTTTATAATTTTCCAAATTGGGATTAGGGTTTCTGTTTCAGCCTCTGAGAGCTGAAATGCTCTCTGGGATTGCCTGCTTCCCTTTCCACCACTCTTCCTTTCCTGCCCAGTGACTTTTTTTGTTAACAGCAAAAAATTGGAGTGTTTGGAGAGTGGACTGGTGTTGTATTGCCAGTTGTTGCTGGTCTGGTTTTACTGGAGAACATCTTTGCCATATTTTTTTCAGAACATTGCTATATTTCTTTTTTAATTTTTTTTTTTTTTTTTTGGTTACTATTAAGCACAAATGTGGTTCTGGAATTGAGAGGTCTTTCAGAGGAGCTGTCTTGATGTAGACATGTTGTGCCAGACTGAAGCAGGATGAGTTATCTTCCAACCAGGAATTCTTTTGGAATCCTGTGTGCTACACTTGGCTTGTACAAGCCTATATTTTCTCCATGATTTCAGTACAGTCTCTGAGGATGGAGTTCTTAATTCAAGCTCAATCCAGATATTGAGTAACCTGGTCTAGTATAAGGGTCCCTGCCCAGGGCAGGGGGTTGGAGCAAGGGGATCTTTAAGGTCCCTTCCAACCCAAACCGTTTTGGGATTTTGCAGTCTGTTCGTGGGGAACCACTGCTTTTAAAATGCAGGCTTGTACCATGCAGTGGGGGAGCAGAGGGATGTGTTCTTATTCATATTCTCTCTCCAACTAGCTGTGTTATGTTGATAGTCATGTGCCTTAGTTTCCTAAACATTTTGTTGCTGAAGACTAGAAGGTGACCTGCTTCTTGCAAAAAAATGGATTTCTATAATCAAGCTGTGATTAAATAAATACAAAATACAAATGCCCTTCTGATTATGAACGTTCACACCTTGAGTGTGTGCAGCTCTTCTCAGCAGATTGTTTTAAATCTGTGCAAATGTGTTAGAGGAGCTTCTGCTGCGCAGTGTAACGTGAGCCCTTGGTACAGACACTCATTCCGAGCTCATTTCCGTGCTCACTGCTCACCTGCAAGGTGTTACATGTTGGTACCTGTAGAGCTGTCTTGTTACAGCCTTTGGAATTTAAAGAGCAGTGCCTGCACCATTCTCTGTCCACTTAGAAATGACTTCCTAAACACAAACCCTACACAGTCCCAGGACTCATAGCTGTCAGCAAATCTGCATGCTGGTAAAACGTGTGGTGTGAATGCAGTGTCATCTTCCATGTCTGTGTTTTGCACCTGAGGCAAAGAATAGAGAGGGATCTTTTTCATGTGTACATATGGGATCCTTTGTGACTAAGGTGCCATGCCAGGGGCAGTGTTAATTTGTGCTGCTGATCCCTAATAGGAGTTTACAATAATGAGGCTTCGGCCTTAGAGGCTGGTGAAGTCTGCTCTCACCAAGTACATATTACACTTAGGTTGTATTGGGTGACTGTTTTGGCTCTTCGTTGTCCCAAACTTCAGTTAATGGTGAATGCTTTGATATGTTCTGTGTTCAGGCTGCACCTGTTAGGCAGAACTAGCAAAGGGGCAGGAAACTTCAGCTTGTGGTAGCTGAGGAAGTTGCTTAAGAAAATGTGAGAAAACCAAGTGGAGCTGACCCGACTATGTAAGAAAAGCAATAGAATAAGTGTACTAATGGGAAAGCAAGATAATCTCTGTGCCAGCATTGTGTCTGCTGGCACTTTCCTTTGCTAAGGATCTGAATTATCAAATCCAGCTGAGAAGTTTAGAGGGTGCAGAACCTGCCCTTTTACAGAATAACAAGCTATATACTCACAGTACTGATGGAGGCTGCCGATACCAAGTGGTCTCTTGTATAACTCTAGAAAATGAAGCCTTTATTTATATCTTAAAGGTGAATAAATGGGTCATAGAACACAATATTAGTTAACTTGGCAGCCTCAAACTGTAAATAAAATGTATTTAGTGCCAATAAAAATCTAAATAATCATGGAGACTAACACTTACATTTTTTCCCAGAGTTGCCTGATGGGTTGGATTTAAATAGTAATAAAATGTTTAAGACTACATCAGCAGCTAAAGAAGGTCCTAAATTACTTCCAGTATCTTCTCCACTTGCATGTCTGCTTTAACAAGAAACATCAGGTAATATGGCTGGAAAAGTTGAGGAATTCTAAATACAGAAAACACCCCGAATTATCATCACAATAACCGACAACTTCAAATATTTCAGAAAAGAAAATTTTTGAGCAGTAATAGGGAGTGAGCTACCTTTTCCAGCACTCAGTTCACTGTACCATGTTGCACACCTCCCCATCATAGTCATTCCTGCCTTCAGTTTATTTTCCTTCAGAGTCTCCTTAGTGAATAAGTGAAATATTGTGCTCCTCTTCAGAGACTTAACCAAGAAACTCAAAAGAGCCCAAATTCTTTCTATGGATCAGAGGTACAGGACCATGTAATCCCACATGAGTTTCTGTTTCTTTTTCTGTTTAAAGATGCTGGGGAAATTATTTTAAACAAAATGCTGGGATCTCTGCAGCCAGCCTGAGAGCACTTCTCTCTTTGGCCACGTGATGGTATTTTATCACCCACTGGTGACCAAATCAAGAGGATGCAGAATTTCCAAGGGTGGAACAGTGCACTGGTACCATCTGTATTTCAAAATATCTACACAAAATTGTGTGAAAAAAATGTAACGCAGGGTGATTACTAAAATTTTACGTGTGGGTGGTGTTGGGACTTTTAGCTGGTTTCAGCAGCAGTTACATAGTTTTTAATTAATTGAATTTAAACTAGTAATTAAGTTATATTTCTTTCTAGTTTTAGTTAATTTGTAGTATGAAATTCTTGAAGTGACATAAAATGTTTGTAGTCTCTTGCTGCTGTTTAGGGAGTCTTGTGTACTTTACTGTTGCTTGGAACTCTTTTAGACACAACTTTTACAAACACCAGTATTTGGCTAATGGTACAGGCGTATCTTTCAAAAGACCCAGTAAATTAGCACAGGATCTTGTCAGATAGCTAAGAACAAGAGCTGGTTTATGAATGCATCTCTGGCTGCAAACAGAAATACCAGAACTTAATTGAAATGGATTCTTCTAATTGAGACAGAGGAAGGAACTAAAAAGCATTTGATCATCTGGATTTCTCATGAGGCTGAAATAGGAACCAAATGTACTTTAAAACGGAATCCTAGAGAAATGCATTGGGATCCAGTTCAAGGCTCTGATTTTGAAATGTTGTGATTTAGTGCAGAGTTTATGCAATAATGGACTTTTCAAGCATCTTCAAGTTCAGTATGGCCAGTTTTAGTGCTGATACATTTCCACATGCCAAATATTTGTCGTGTTTTTGGGAGCCTTTGCTGGTCTTGTACAACTTGGAAGCAAGTAAAGCTCTAAATGATGGATGGCAGATTTGCAGACTCACCACTGCTCCAGCATTAGATTAAATGCAGTTGGAGTTGCAAACACATGAAGTCACGGAGCCAGTGGATCAGTGCTCTGAAAGAAAAGCAAATGTTTACAGTCTGGTTCCAGTCTGTTTTGTGTGCAAAACATCTGAGGTTTATAGAGATGCTGCCCAGAGTGTAAATAGTAACTGGGAGGTGGCAGTTTCTCCTTGGTCAGTGCATGTTTTTGTAGGATTTCTAGGTCTGTGTGTTCTGGGACTTGGAAGATTGGTTTCATCAATGAAATTTGAAGATCTTCTGCAAAGTATTATCTTTCCTAAAGTAAACTTTCTGGAAGAGGAGTTTGGATTGTAAGTACTTAGAGAATAAAAAGACCTTTGAAGAAACAAAGTGCACCTGATCCCTGCTTTCATGGATTATTTTCTCTTCAGATTCTGGCAAACAGCACCCTTTTGGTTGGATGCTCTGGGTCTGTGGTGTGTCCCATGTGCCAGTTCATGTGCTCCTCAACCTGGCTCTGATCTCCAGAAGCAGCTGCAACAGCCTTGAGTTTGTTTCCTGTTTGAAAGCATTGGTAATTCTGAGGAAAAAAATCATTTGGGATGGAGGAACCCTAAAGCTCATCTTGTTCCAACCTCCCTGCCGTGGACAGAGACATCTTCCATTGTCCCAGGGTGCTCCAAGTCCCGTCCAGCCTGGCCTTGGACACTTCCAGGAATCCAGGGGCAGCCATGGCTTCTCTGGGCAACCTGTGCCAGAATGTCACAGGGAAGAATTTCTTCACTCCAGGATAAATGCTGTGCACTCTGAGGGTTTTTAATTGTTGGAAGGAGTCTCAGCTGCTTCTAGAATATGTCACATCCTGGTTTCCAAGCAGTTTTTCAGAATTAGAAATATGGTAACAGGGTGCAGGTGTGGAGAAATTGTAGTTTTGTAGGCTTTAATGGAATGCTCTTTCCTACCTAAAAGTTGTAGTGAATTTGCATATTTTTGAGCAAGTCTTGTTAAGAATCTGGCAATTAAATTCCACCAGGAGAGGGAAGGGATACCTAACTAAGAAAACTGAATTTCTTCCCTCTCAGGAAAGTAATTGAAAACTGGAACAGTTTGCTCTGTGGTATACTAGTATGTAGATTAACTTCTTTTTAGAGTTTAATAATGTTTTAATTAATTTAATTGGAGTGGCATGGTATATATGAAACTGTGGAAATGCTCTCCTGATGGGAGACGATCTGAGTGTGAGTTGTGCGAGTCTGGCACTTTGAAGGGAGAGGCTGCTGAACTGGGTGCAAGAAGGAGCAGCAGCTGATGCTGGACCCTTGTTTGGAGTATTTAGTTCCAGGCTGGCTTGGTGACATCCTTCTGTCACTCTCAGGGTATGGCAGATGTCCTGTGCTTGCAGGTTCTGCTGGGGCATCGCTGTGCGGTGCCTCAGGTTGGCGTGCTCTGTCTGCCTCCATTTGTTATCCACATTTTGAGAATTATGGATTAATTGGATTACACGGTAAATAGGGGATAATAGATTAAAGGGATATTATTGGGTTAAACCCCTTCTTAAACCCCTTCACCTTTCTTTGTTAATACTGTTATGCAAGATAAAAATGTAAGTCATTAAATAAACTTGGTGCGATTCCTCCCTCGGTGCTTTTGGAGTTGAGTGCCCTCCAGCCAAAATGATCCAGCTGTTCCGAACACAAATTCTCCACTGCCACCAAAAAGTTTTACAAAAGATGGCTTCCACGTGTCAGGATGTGAACCTTTCCTTTTTTTAGGACATATACTCAGTTTGTGTGACCAAACATGAGGCAGGTTTCACTTCTACCCCACATGACGCAGTTCTGATGGCTCTGAAAAAAGGCAAAGGCGGCTCGAGCTGCACGCAGCGAGCACTGAAAAGGGGAAATAGGGCTGTGCTCTCAGAGCTGGGCTGAGCTGTGACGCACTTGTGATGTGTATTGATGAGGAGCAGCATTATTTGTACTCCTGTATTAGCAACTGTGTCTGAACTGTCTGTTCTTGCAAAGAAACAGGAATTAATCCCAATGTCCTGAATTTTATCTCTAGAAATGGGCAGATCAGGTTTAAATGGCTATTCAAATGGTTGAGCTGGAGAGAAAGAATCTGGGAGATGTTAGATGTCTGGTCTTGACACACACTATCTGTGCTTCAGCCCTTTTAAGGCTGGTCCATTCATGCTTCCACGGGCAGCAGTGCCATTTTCCAGAAGTTTGTCCTTTGGTTTTGGGGAGTTTGGGATTAGTTTCACACAGAGCAGTTGGCTGCTCTGCACGTGGCCACAGTAATGCTCATGTGGGCATAAATGGGGACTGCTGTGCTTTGGTGGGAGTGCCAGTTTGTCCTGGTTTTAACATAACTCTGGCCATAATTAACACTTAGAGAAAGGAAACCTCTCGCAGGGAAATGTGTTTTGCGTTAGTGCACGCTCAAATATTTTGACCCAGATTTGCAGTTTGGGGAATAAATATACTACTGCTTACCTGGACCTTTTTCCCCAAATACCTTCAGCACCCTTATTAAAAACTAGTTATTGTACATGCTTATTGTAAACTTCCGAAATGCTGCAAATACTGCTTGAAGAGTGAGTGTTATATCAAGTATTAGAGCATGGAGTGGCAATTCAGAAATAAATTGTTTCCCCTCACCTTAGGAGATGCCAATCAAGTTGCTGGATTGCTGCTATAAAATAGGGAAAGTGTATTTTTAAGGTTTAGTTCCTTGAGTAAACAAGTTACAGGTATGAATGTGGGGAAGTTTTTCCCTAGTCTGTTGACTGGGGCATGTTTGAAAGAGGAATCCTCTTCAGAAAGCACTGAAGAGGAGTGACTGGGAAGAGAAATTGTAGAAACATGAAAGCTGTGAAGGAACTGAGATTTGTTTTATTTACCTCCAAACCTGAGACCAGTAGAAGAGACCAAACCAGTTGAATGTCTCGACATGAGACTTGGTTAAACCTGCTGGTCTAACAATCGAGACAGTTGTGGATTCGAGCTCATTAATGTAATTAGGATATGCATTCATGGCATAAATATATCATCTGGATCATCTCCCTCCTTTGTGTAATGCTGTGGATATTCCATGTTTGGGTGGAGGAGGCTGTGCCCTCTAATCTCCCTCCCACTGGGAATCTGCATTGATTGATTTGATTGAAA
Organism: Vireo altiloquus; assembly: GCA_013396875.1. Classification (NCBI taxonomy): domain Eukaryota; kingdom Metazoa; phylum Chordata; class Aves; order Passeriformes; family Vireonidae; genus Vireo; species Vireo altiloquus. The sequence goes on from VZRF01004849.1 coordinate 248,467, forward strand.
CGTTTCTCCATTCATTATCTCTCTGTTTATTACTGTCATTTCAGAAAACATCTGCTAAAACTTCAGTGGCATCAGTATTGATTTGCAGTCAGTCTTCTTTTGAATCAGCTTAGGGTGGGGTGGCAAGAAAATAAAGGTTGTTAGGGATTCTTTCTTTTGCCAAAATCCTCAGATATAGATTTTCCTGGATTGAGGCTCTAACAGAAAAACACCCTGTACATAATGAAGTGTGTGCTACAAGCATTACTAGAGTGCTGTAAAATGCAGAGTGGTCAGACCCTGCTTATTTCTCCATCATCTTCTTTCACGCCGATTCTCCATTGTCACGGTTTGGTTTGCATATTTAGGCATGTACACACCAGCCTAAAAACACTGCAGTTACCTGCTCTTATTCTAAACTAGGCTTGTAAAAAGCTTATTTTTGGTGATTTTGTTTCTTGTGGTTTTGTGGGGTTTTAATTAAATAAAATAGGAAATATTTGTTTCTCTTTTTCAAGAAATTCAAGTAAGGTCAGGAAAAGAAATGTTTGGTGGTTCTTAAAGTTCTAATATAGAGCTACTAAGTTATATCTCCTATTTTCTTAAAATATTTGATTTATTATTTCAGATACTTAATAAACCTTGTCAGTTCAGTATGTTCCACTGAACTTGCAGCCAAACCTAGATGGTTTGATAAATTGTTTCTTTCTTTAAACCTTGTGATGACTACATCTTTATTTGATGCTTTATCTCTTTTTTCTTTTTTAAGCAATTACTAGTGGAAAAAATGCAGTGTCCCTGATCCCCTTGAAGAGCTAAAAAGCCATTTGGCTATGCTAAGGTTTCAACAACTCATATTTAGATTGCTGACATTGTTTTCATGGAAACCAAATAAATTGGTGCTTCCTGGGTTTAAAAGATGTGTTCATCTGGTGTGTATTTCATGTAGTCATTTTTTTTTTTCTTCCCTCCCCCAAAAATATTTTTGTGGTTACTTTGCTTTAGGCAAGCAACTAGACAGTGATCTTTGTGCTGTGTTTTGTTTATAAAAGATACCTGCTCTGGTTTACTGCAGATGACCATACCAGCAGGTGTTGGTCTACAACTAAATGACCAACTGTGCTGTAACCATGTCTTTGTAGAAAGAAGGAATTCTAAAACTGGAGGTATTTATTTAACAAGTAGTTAAATGCAGAGTTGTAGGGGAAGCTGTTGTGGTAACGTGATGCACCTTGATAGGACTAAGATTTCCGTGTTTTCTTGTACATTCATGATGAAGTGACTTGGCTCTCTCAGGGAGGATCACAAGGCTCCAGGAGACACAGGGTGGTTTGACTCAAACCTTTCTGAAAATGGAATAGTTGACAGTTATGAATAAAGTTACTTAACAGTCAACTTCCTGTGGTTTACATGCATTTCTGAATCAGTAGGAGGCTGAAGGGCTGCAGCTGAGACGTGTATATTCCATCTGAACAAAAAAGGGCATCTTTCTCAAGCATTCAGAAGGGACTGCTTAAAAATCTGATATCCTGATATGATTTAATAAAGTTTAAAACAACCAAAGCACACTCCTGTGACACCAGAAGGTCTTTGAAGCTAGGTTGTTCATTCTGCTGTATTGGGGTGTGCTCAAAAAGTTTGCTTTATTGCAGTACCTCAGTATTCATATGAGACATGCGCCCAAGCCTATGTCGGATTTTGTCTCTTGTGTTGGCATCTTTGGGCTATACTGTAAGTGCAGGAGTGGGAAGTGGGCAGGGAACGAGTTGGGCTCCATGGCGTGGTTGATTCCTGCAGTGTCATTGCTGACCTTCAGAGATCTGCATTTCCAAACTGCTCAACTGTAAAAATTACTTCAAAGGGTTCATCTGCACTTAAATAAGAAGATGCACCTGGGACTGGTTCAAGACTATCACATGGAACCATGGAATGGTTTGGAAGCACACCTGCCACTATTCCAGGTTGCTCCAAACCCTGTCCAACTTGCCCTTGAACATTTCCAGGGATGCAACATCCACAACTCCAGGCAACCTCTGCCAGTGCCACAGAATCCTCAAAGTAAAGAATTTCTTCCTGATAACCAATCTAAACTTACTTTCTGTCAGTGTGAAGCCATTCCCCCTTGTCCTGGCACTCCAGACCCTTACAAATAGTTTTTCCATCTTTCCATCTGTATGCTCCCTACTGTAGGTCACAGTTAGGTCACCCCAAAGTATTCCCTTTTCCAGGATGAACAATCCTAGTTCTCTCAACCTTTTGTTATAGGAGAGGTGCTCCATATCTTTAATCAGCTTGGTGGCCTCCTCTGGACGCCCTCCAACAGGTCAAGGTCCTTCCTGTGCTGGGGACATCACCATATTTTAAGCTAATCTTTAAATTTCCGTCCTATGTGCTCACAGAACTTGGGTGTGAAGACAACAGGAGTGTAATGGAGAACTGTGGGGTTTTTAATGGGACCAGATCTTTCAGTTTCTCATTTCTGTCTAGATTTTGCCCTTGGTGTGGTTCCTTTGTGGCAGGACACCACAGATTGACTGCTGAAGAGCCACGTGGCAGGGCTGGACGTGGTGGGCCACACTGGAGTTAGTGGGCCAGAGTGGGGAAACCCAGTTTCTTTTTTCTAGTCATCTCGGGTAAACCAGAGAGTTTACAGTTTGTCAGAAGGGAAATTTTAGATGGCAGCTGTTGAATACAGCTATTTAAATGCGTTCACTGTCACGGATTTACTGAGTGCGATCTGGTTCTCCATCTACCAAGAAAAGGCAGCCTAACACAGAAGCCGTCATTGGAGCTGTTGTTGTACAGGGATGTGAATGGATCCTTTTCTAAATGATTTTTAAAAATAGGTGCCATTAAGGTTTTCCTTGCTTGTTGTGTGCTGAAATTTTTCAGTGTGTTTCTCTTCATTATTGCATAAAATACCCTTTGGAAAGGAATTGAAGCTTGGCTGCTTTGTCATGCTGCCTCTTTGAAGCTTGTTTAAATGGGTCAAAACTCTCTGGTTCTCCAGTAGTGCATTCTGATAATGATCTGTTCGGGGAGGCAGTTTGCTGTTCAAGGGTGTCTGTAGTTAGCAGAGCTCAGCCTGCTGATAGCAGCATGTCCAGGGCAGACAGAAAATTACCCCTGGTCAGGGCCCTGGGTTGTGGCTGTGTGACATGGATGGGTGGCTGGAGTGGGATGGAAGAAGAGATGATGAGTTTGAAGCTGTTCTAGACGTTTAATTGGTATGCAGATTGGTAGAAAACAGTGAATGAACAACTTTTATCCTTGGTTACAGAGTTGAGTCATGTTGACAGCCCTTGCTGTCTCAACAGATTTTTATGAGGGGAGAACCCAAGCAGCTGAAGCGATGGTGTGGAGGAGGGAGGCTGGAATGTCTCTGCTTTATGAGCTGTGTTATGTTGTAACTGATGGATTAATAGTTCAATCTCTTGAGTTTCAGCATAACCACCTTGATGTTTGTTTGCCATTCACTCTGATAGGTGACAGCCCAGGAAGTGGCATTGGCATCTCAGTGTTCCGTGGCAGTGACTTTGCTGTTGGATGTGTGGCTCTGGAGTGTTGCTGTCCCTGCAGGCCTGTGTATTTTGCATTTGTGATTTCAGGAAATCCCCTCTTTTGGAAAGCTGCTTGTGGGGATGTTTTGTGACCTTTCCAGGCTGTAGTTACTTGTCTGCTCCAAGATCCATTGCAGTAGCAGCCAGCCCTGGGACTTAAAGGAGAGGTAGTAACTTACACATTAACTGCAGAGTTAATGCTTCTTTAGGGAGTAGGTATTGCTGTAAGTCGTATAAAAAAGCTGTCTAAGATTAAAATGCACGTTTGTATGCGCACACACACAAATACTTACAGCCTCTGAGGCCTAGGTATTCTAAAATAAATACCTGCACTTACTGAGTCTGAAATCTGGTTGATTGGTAGGTAGCCAGCCCTGTGGGGAAGGGAAGGTTGCCAGCTCCTATTGGCACCTAAAAAAGAAATTAAATCTGACCTTAAATTTTATTTTGCCTTAATATTTGGCTACAGACAGTGGTTTTAGCACTTGGAAGGCCTGAATTCTGGTTCTCTTCCTCCTTCTTGAGAAGCTTGATGGATTTGTGCATCAGAGTTGTTGTTTATTTTCTGTGAAGTAGGAATTCTCTTCCCTGTACACCTTCCTTAGAGGATTGAGGCTAGAATGGATGCTGGAAAAGATACAATACTGCTGTCATTGCAAGCAGTTGCTGCTGCGTGCCACTAAAATGGTGTTCCTGCTGCAGTTTGTCACCCAGAGAAAATCAGGACAGCTGAGCCAAACAGGAGGTAAAATAAGGTAGTAGAGGTGTGTTGGACTCTCTCCCTGCAGGTGTGTCGAGCACGAGGCATGTTCCAACCAGAGCCCCAGTCTTGCCTCGTTAAACATTGATGTTCAAATTGCACACTTAAAGGTGTGGTATCTACTTGTATTATGTAACTTATTTTAGTGCCTGGAAAACTTGCAAAGGTGCTTTGCTGATGTGTCTGCCAGAACCCTTTTTGGCCTGTTATTTACCCTACTCTGCTCAGGGTAGTTGCTTAGATGACACAGTTGAATAGTGATGTTTGATATTCTTCCTAGATAAGTTTACAGAGTTCAGAATGAATGAGGGGAAGTCATTATCAGGGTGTAGCTCCTGTCCTAATTCACTTGTCTGGATTAGGTGCAGTCACCCCAGCCTCAGATGCTGCTTGATTTTCTCATCAAGAAAACTCGGTCAGAATTCTGCTCTTCCACCTGCAGAGTGAATACACAGGTGGATTCTTTTCTGCACTTACTGTAAAATGGCTAAGTTAGAGCTGATAATTAAGAGCTTCCAGAAGGAAACATATTTTTGCATTCTGTGAGGATGCTGAGAACCTTAAAAAGGTGCTTTCCTCAGCAGTGAATTCCATCAGTACATTCCTATTGCAAGTGAACCGAAGTGCAACAGTATCCATGGAAGAATTCCTCCTTAATCCCAGCACCCTGATGGAGTTCTGCAGAGTTGACTGTGGTTCGTGTTACCATGAAAAAATCTTTAGTTCCGCATTACTGGAGGGATTAAAAACTGCAGTTACCCTTTGCCAGGACAGGGATGACTTGAATCCAGAACCTGAATAGTAAATGTGATATCATGTGGAGCTCTGCTCATCACTCCTAGACTAAGGAGTTCTGGTTCAACTTGGTGTCTGATGGGAAACTTGAGTAAAATGGTTTGTCTGTTGTGGTTTCTCATCCTCTGTTCTGCTCATCATTCACCGTGTTCTGGGGAAGTACCTGTGGGAATGAGTCTTGTGGCACTGCAGTATGGATGAACTTTCTCTGGTGATTAATCCCTGTACCTGAATGCCTGCATGTGCACACTCTGCAAAGCCTCGGAGGAATTGAATGTTTCTTTTCATAGCAAAGGTGTGGCTGCTTCATTGATGCTCCCTGTGGATAACACTTGGATTTATTTATCAAGTCTAAACTTGGAAAGAATGTGACTATTATAAATGTGCCTTTTATGCTTTTAAGCTTAAATATTAACTGCCTAAGAATAAATCATCAGTTGTGTTCTTAGGATAGCTGCTTTTAAAAATGGCAGTGATTAAAGCTTACAAAACTTAAATATAGGTTTCGATAAATTATCTGGACTTTAGAATGTAAACTATTGGGATCAAGGACGTCGCTTATTTAAATAACTGTTTGATTTGTTTTTAGGGGGAATCTGTAAAGTATTTCTTGGACAACTTGGATAAACTTGGAGAACAAGTAAGTCCTTTTTCATTTTTCTTTCCAGTCTTGAGTTTTAAGTAGTCTGTGTGATCTCTGGGTTTTAAATAGATGAAATGTAATTAGTGTCTACTCCAATAACTTTATCTTCAGTTAACTCTGTCGCATTATCTCAGCAGTTCATCACTGACATGTCAAAAACACGGGGCAGTGCAAGGGCCAGAGACTTTCTGGAAATAAAGCTTCTGTCAAAATTGAACAAAAAAGAAGTTACAAATGCTTGGCCAGTCAGGAGACTGTTAAAGTGGCTTTTCAACACTAGATGACATCCAAAAACGACTGAGTTTGGGGTTCTGTGTCTGGTTAGGAACTCTGAGTTAAATCAGTCACAGGTCAGTGGTACCTTCCAGTAATACCTACTTTAACATAAACTCAGTAAAGAATAAAGTCTGTTTTCTGTGGGGAAGAAACCTGAAACTTCTGTAGAATGCTTCTTTATAAAACTGTTAGTTAGCACTTGAATAATGAAGGTATTTGCTGATGCTCATCACTTTGTATTGCAGGAATGGCGTGTGGAAAAACTGCCTTTAAGATGGGATATGTGCTTGAACTCTGTGGGGAGGCAGTTTCTCCATGGTCATTCCCAGCTGATGGCAACAAGTGAAGGAATCCAAACCACTTCAGTGAAACCCTGTTACATCTTGCTTAATTTCTAACAGATTAAATTTTAAGCCAGACTATTTTTCTGCTTTGAACTGTCATTGTTCTAACCAAAGCACTGGTGATCATTTTGCTTCCCACATCTCTGGCTTCATAACTCCAGCACTTGGTCTCTGAATTTGGGTTTGGTCTCAAGTTGTAAGACCTGCACTTAGATTACTGAGCTGCTAAACTCTCTGCCAGTGTCATGGTCTTTGAATCCAGTGCCACTTGAGTTTCAAAGGGCTTTTGTTTTTCTCTAGCAATATTGCGTAGAGTTTTGCAGCTCCATTTCAAGGTTCTTCATGTAGAAACTTTGGTTCATTCTTTAATTAAGGTGTGAAACTTAGTGGTTGGGTTTTTAAAAGATTTTTATATGTACACACACACTTACTGATCAGCAGGTCTGATACTGCTGTGGGTGTGCTCTGAATTACAGCTTTTCTGGCTTCAAGTTGAGAATGGTGTTGAGAATCAGAGGGACTCATCAGGATCTCCTGTTGTAGAAAATGTTAAATCTTTGAGGAAAAAAGCACTAGCTAAGTTTTGTTAGTGAAAGATTTGATAGGTTCTTCTGGTTTATTCTTATCTATATGCAAGATTGTCTAATGATTGTTTCCCAAAATTGTATTTGACTGTTCTTATCTGATGCAGCTGGGCTGACTTGCAACTAAACTGCTTATAAACACATAGATCTGCAATTCCCGAGCCTCTTGCCAAAAGGGAGCTGATAGCAGCACTGAGGGAAAAGAACTTCATGTTCAGATTTAATCAGATCAGCAAAATAAGAGTATCTGACAGGCAGACATGCGTGGGATCTCCTGGATTCCTTGCAACTGTGTGTTGCTATTTCAGCTGCCGGTGCAGACTGTATGCATCCGAAATACCTCACAGACAGACTTGGCTTTCCACCTTGTGATTGGATCTTAGTCATGCCTTAAATTGTAATTTGAACTAGGCAAGCAGTGATGTAGTAGCCAAAAGAGCTACTGATAACCGAAGGAACTCCTTCAGAAGAAGCAGACTGCAGTGAATTTGAGGAAAGGAGATAGGAAAATCAGGAAGAAAGCATGTGTTCTAAATCAGTATCAATGTGAGAATGCTTGAGGGAAAAAACCACTTATTCACAATGGAAAAACACTGAAAATAATACTCAATGCCATCCAAGGAAAATACTTACCTGATGCTGCAGGCTTCAGATATGGAGAATGGGATCAACACTGAGAAAGGGGCAAGCTGCTTGTATTCCAAGGATCTGAGTATGAGGGAGAAAACATAATTGTCCTTCAAAAAGATAACTAAAATACTGGGAGAGTTCCCAGGAGTTGTTGCTTTTGGTTTCCTGTAGGCAGATGATGGCTGGATACCAGCACTGAACTCAGAGCCCTCATTTGCTGCCTGTTGCATCAGAGTAGCCAATATCTGGGATAAAACATGGAATGGTTTGGGTTGGAAGGGACCCTGGAGATACCAATTCCATGGTCTTCTGTGCGTGTAGAAGTTGGGAAGGCACTTGAAAGGATTCTCTTTGTGGCTGCAAGTGTGGAAGGAATTTTCAATGAGTAATGGTACTCGAGAGGGAATTTGTCAGGAATTCTAGGGATAAGCTCCTTGTTCTTGAAAGCTTTACTGAATAAACATTACAGGCCAACTCCCAGCAGAGTTTGCTTTGTGCCCTTGTTTCAGTATTGAAGGTGCATATGGCTTTGCCTATTATATTAGTTTGTTTTATTTATTTACATAAAATAATAGTTTCAGTCACTTGTGAGCTTTCTTAAGACTTTCTGGTTTTGTTCTGAGAACTTGAGACTAACTTCCTGGAAAACAAAAGAATATACATTCCCATTTGGAAGCTGGAATAAGTGTTGAACCTGTGACACTCTTGCCAGGCTTGCTCAAGGTTCCTTCACATGTGCCCAGTGACATTTAATACAGTCACTGCACTTGTTTTGCTGTTTGTTTTCCTCTATAATTTCAGTAGAAAAGACCCAAGATAAATTTAATAAAGGGAGAAGTCTTATCACCCTTTAAAGTTGTTCATTAATCAGACAAGGGGGTGGCAGCACCTCTTTTGCTCAGTTTGGAGAGAACTTGATGCTGCTTTAGCAGTTCTGCTGTCCTCCAGATTTTGGTGATGCGGGGTCTGGATGTAACAGTGCTGCAGCAAAGGCTGCAGGGTGGGGAGCCTGTGCTTTAGAGCTGCTTTGTAATTTGTGCCATGATAAAAATCAGTGCCTTAGTCATGGGCAGCTTGGAAAAAGGAACCCAGAGTTCAGACAAAGCCCTCTCTCTCTAGTTTCACTTTGGAACTCATGGGGTAAAGCAAAGTGATCTTTGAGTTTTTGGAATGTTGCACTCACTTCATGATTTTTAAATTTTATTTTCGTGGCTTGAACTTACCCAGCTGCCTTAAACTTGGGATACAAGTACAGAAATATCTGTGGTGTTGTGTGCTTGTTTCCCCACCCAGCTGACTGATTGAATCAGGCTTTCTGCACCATGGTCTTACACATCTTAATAAAAGCTCCAAGTGTGGGAACTGGCACTGTCAAAGGAAGATCGTAGATCATTCACTTCTTAAGAAGAGACTGAAACTCCAAATCCTAAATTGTGCTCTCTGAAGTTGTGAGAAATGCTGGAAAAATGTGAGGAAGAGTTTCCATAACAAGTGAACAACAAGGTTTTAAAGCCCAGCACAGGGCTGTGTGGTAGAGATGCACTTTGCAGATAGCAGAAAGACTTGGACTGTAGACAAAAGTGTAATTCTAGGAATGAAGAAATCCCCAGTACAAGTGTTGAATTTCATGCTGTCAAAAGCTGACTAATGAGAATTCCTCTTCCTGTAGCATCTGCATCCGTTGAGGATGTTCATATAACAATCAAAAGAAATAGTCTCTTGAATGCCTCTTGAATGCCTCTTAAATTCTGGGGAAAGGTGGGTTGGAGAGGTTCAGGATTCAGCTGTCTGTGCCCCCCCAGGCTGGAAAGGCACTGCTGTCCCCAGCTCTCACTTTCTTCCCCTGTTCTACTCATTGCACAGTAAATTTTGGACAAAGTCAGGCAGTATGAGCTCACCAGTGTGGACTGATAGAGCAGGATGCAAAGATGCATGGCACAAACACAGGAAATTGCTTAAGTTTTAGTTTTCAGGCATAATTGATTGCTTTAAAGTTATTTAGTGGAGCAGCTGGTTTGTTTCTGGAAGCAGTCATGCAGTTCACAGGAGAGCACAGGAGGAGTGGAGAGCCCACAGCTGGCATGGGATGTCCCATAGTTACTGGTTTGAGAAACCTGTTTTAGAACCCATTTGCTACATTGCAGTGTTGGCAGCCAGTGTTGTGGGAAGAGAATGAAGGAAGCTTAAAGTGATCCAGAGTGAGGGAAACTGGCATGAGGAATTGCTGGTTCACCTCCCCTTGTCATGTGGCAAAGGGAAAGCTTAAGTTCTTTGGGGTACATGTTCTGATAAAATACTGTGTGTATGTTCTGCTTTGGACTCCAGCTCTTTCCCAAAAGCTCCAATGTTAGCATGGAAATTCACATCCATATCTTTTTATTGAAAACCTCGTGCTGTTCCTGTGCAAGCTGCTCTCTCCACTGCAGCTCAGCTGTGCCCAGACCCATGATCATATCCTAATCAGAAAACTCTCCTTATTTTTGTAGGATTACCTTCCCTCCCAGCAAGATATCCTGCTGGCACGAAGGCCAACCAAAGGGATTCACGAGTACGACTTTGAAATCAAAAATGTCCCTTTCAAGATGGTCGATGTGGGTGGCCAGAGGTCGGAACGGAAGCGGTGGTTTGAGTGCTTCGACAGTGTCACCTCCATATTGTTCCTCGTGTCCTCCAGTGAATTCGACCAAGTGCTCATGGAGGACCGGCAGACAAACCGCCTCACCGAGTCCCTGAACATTTTTGAAACAATAGTCAACAACCGAGTGTTCAGCAACGTCTCCATCATCCTCTTCCTAAACAAGACGGACTTGCTTGAGGAAAAAGTACAGAAAGTCAGCATCAAAGACTATTTCCCAGAGTTTGAAGGGGATCCTCACTGCTTAACAGATGTCCAAAAATTCCTGGTGGATTGTTTTCGCACGAAACGCCGGGACCAGCAGCAGAAGCCCCTGTACCACCACTTCACCACTGCTATTAACACAGAGAACATCCGGCTAGTGTTCCGTGATGTTAAGGATACCATCCTGCACGACAACCTCAAGCAGCTGATGTTACAGTGATGTGCAGAAAGACTGTTTTATTTCAGTAACTCTCGCGTGTTGTTTTTTTAACTAGAAGTTTACAGCAGGAGTAGAGAAATCCAGATCCTGTCAGACTTCTTGATATGTGGCTAAAAACTGCTGCTGAACACATTATTGCCAATTTCTGCAGAAATTCAGGCTTAATCTCTTCCAGTGTAGCTTCAAGTTGACTCAAGTTGTAATTTTATAGCAGACCTATGTCTAAGTTACCTGTAAAGTGGTAAATTTGACCTTTTACATGTGTATTATCCTAGAAAATCCAGAATTCCGAGTCCAAACTTCAGTGAAATCACTGCAATTATTAGACTGTGGCAGTAATTTAAGGTGGGGGGGGAGAGAGAAACTTTCCACATCTGACTTCATTGTTAAGACTGTGATACCATAGCTGACTTATATTTTCTCAGGTCTATTTTTGGTTAGAAATCCCATCAAATCCCTTGCTGGAATCATCTCTTGGAAGCACGGGTTCCTGGGTGTAACGTACTTCCTGTTTAAGTATAAATCATGGCATTGGGTTGGAATATGAAATGCTTTTAAAATACTTAAAATCAGGAGTTTCAGGCATATCTATCAGGAAGTGCTGAGTCCAGTGACGAGGGATTAGTGGTTGGCACAGTACACGGATTTGCTCCAGAGGCGTCCACACGTCCTGGAGCCATGGCAAAGCACAGAGCACTCTGATCAATCCTCTCGGCACTCTGGTGTGGGAAGGGGGGAGCAAGCCCGGCTTGTATTTTTTATCTTCACTAACCAGATGTTTCCTGTAGGTAGCAGATGTTACCTGTGGGTCCCCTGTTCTTGAAGCGCTTTAACTTAGCACTGGTTTATTTGAACTCCCTGCCTCCTTCCCGGGTGCCTCCTCTGAGTCAGGAGCATTTGGTGATGGAGAGAAGGACTTGCAAACCTAAGTGCCTCCTTGCGTTCTGTCCTCCTCTGGCATTTTCAGTGGCCTTATGAATTCCCAGCAGAGGCCTTGTGTAGCTGATACCATGCAGATGAATGTTTTCTTCTGAAAAAAATTCAAGAACGTGTCCCAGCAGAATGTGCTTCAGCTGATGAGGTTCTTTCTGAGACTTTCCAGTCGGGTCTAAGCGATCCTAAGTGTACTTGAGCCAAATACGTTGCACAGCATCTTCCAGAGTGCTGCTTGTGACTATTTTACCCAAAGTTCTATTGCAGTTTTGTTTATTTTTCGTATGGGGAGTTAGCATTGCCATGTGATTTAAAAAAAAAAAAAAAAGATAATAATAATAATAATGAAAAATAGTGAAAATAAAGCAATCCTGATGTACCCCACAGCACACTGCAAAAAGAGAGTGAGATTGTGATGTAAAAAATCAGTGTCCCTACCACGTTTCCCCCCACAGGCTGTAGTGTCATGTGGGCAGTTCAGCTGCCACTTTGCCCCATGGAATTGGCCAATTCCTGTGGATCATGCTGGTGGCCAATCCTTTCATAAATTCTAATTCACATCCCACGAGAGGGAGGTGACAGGGTGGTGTCACTGCTGGGAGCAGTGGCCCTGCCAGGACATAGGAAAGCTGCCTGTCTCCTGAACTTAGCCTTTATTTACTGTGATTGTAAGTTGTATTAACATCTCTGTACCTTGTTCTCCTGGCAGTACAAGGGGAATAGTGTATTTTTATTTAGTTAGGTGCTTTGAAAGACCTCTATTTTATTATATCATCCAGTGAATAGTCATAAGTTAGTCTGCGGTTCTGGTGATCAGGCACTGTTTGGGGAGGAAAGAGTTCTGAAAAGAGCTTGGGAGAAGTCACAGTGCAGAACCTAATCCTAAAGTCTGGATGCAGCACTGATGTCAGGAGGGTTAATAGAATCTTGGATGGGGATATTTAATGTTGATTTTGCCTCTACTGGACATGGATTATTTCTGATCTGGTGCGTTCAGGTTTTATGTGAGCAATTCAAGAAGGAGGATGAAGCAGAGACCTCAGGAAAGGCTGATCAGGCTCTTTTAAGGACTGGATGACACACCTGTGATGGGAGCAGAAGTTTTCCTTTGGGCTATAAGTGCTCCATGAGCAGACACAAACCTCTGGTGGCCTCCAAGTCCAATCTTGGAAAGCAGAAAACAAATCCATGCCTTTGGTTGTCAACAAGAGGAGGAGTTGGGTTGTTTTTTTCCTTTGCTGACAGTTGTCTGAACACCTCTGATTGAAAGAGTTAATTTGTAGAGGTCTGCAGTAGGTGCTTTGGAGGGTGTCAGACCAGACAGTTGCAGAAAAGACTAAAGACTGGTAGTGGATGATAGAATGAATACCAGGGATTTGTCTAAACTAATTTATGTGAATGGTTGATGAATTTTTTGGAAATTGAAATCCCTTAATTTACTGAAGATCCTCAGAACTGATGTCAGTCTAAGGATGTAGCCAGGATCACCAAGGCACTGGGCACTTCTGACCTTAGCTAAGTGAGGGATATCCTCTGCAGCTTCTCCTCAGAACCACCACAGAAGTCCCTGGTTTGAATCCTTTCAGATCACTCTCCCTGTGAACCCCAGGGCCTGTAAGAGAGCGAGGGGGACCCAGTGCTGGGTCACTTGTAGGCCCTGGTAGATAAAGCACTATATGAATCTCAGGCAGAAATGAATTGTTTGAATGAAATAACTGAGTCAGGTTTCCTACTCCCGCTTCTCGAGGGGGGTGAGGCAACGCACCTGGATGTTCCTGTTTACATGGTTCCCGTGTTACCCTACAGCCAAAAACCCCAAATCAATGCCCTTGTCCATCTTCAGGCTCACTCTTCATGAGCTCCCTGAATGGAGCACACCTTGGACTGTTTTATTTCCTGTTAGATTTGTTTCTAAATACCGTTTGTTTATAACAGGACATAAATTCAGTAAAAGCTGAAGGGTTGATGCTCTGAACAGACTGAGTTTTATCCTGGAGCAACCAGAATTAGTTTTCTGGTGAGAGTGAAGCTTCCTCATGGAAACCAGTCTGGTACAAGGTTGGGATGTATTCCTGATGAAGGTGGGAAAGCAAGTAGAAAGTGAAGTTTTCCAGAAAATCAAGTTTCCCAAAATTCCTTAGTTCTCTTTGCTGGAGTGAGCTGTGTTCTAAAGATCACTGACCGTATGGAGATAAACCACTGTCCTGTACAAGCTGTACTTGAAGGTGAAATTGGTGTTTTAGCGACTGTTCCCTGCTGCAGAGTGTTCATCTGAGGTGATTGATACCTAAAAACTGTGGCTGTTCATCAGGGCTTTAAAAATTTTACTGTTTTTTTTCTGTTTATTGTACGTGGGAGCTATAAGCCATCAGTTTGTGTGAAACTTCAGCTTTGTTCTAGAATAACTGCTCTTAAAAAAAAGTCAAGTTGATCTCAAAAGCTGTTTATGGGGCTCATTTCTGAGTAATTTAAATTTTGCCCATCAGCATTATTCCAGCAGAGTGATGGGGTGGGTGGGAGTTGTGGCTTCCTGACCCTGGGCCGGTGTTCCTGGTGGATCCCAGCCCGTGTGGGAGCAGCTCCGAGCCCCCAGCCTGAGCTGGCCCTCCTGCCCATGGCCAGCAGAACATCCCCCTGGCAGTTCCTCTCCCGGGAGGGTTGCCGAAGGTTCCTTGTCCAGCACCATTCCTGTTCACACCCGCGGGGAGTCTCCTGCCGTGCCGAATCGTTCACCAGTTCACTTTACAGGTCTTGTCTCTCTGATGGTACCATTAACATAGTTTTTAATTACACAGCATTGCAATACAGTGCCATTTTGCAATTTCTTTGCGTTGTACTTGAAAATAAGTTGAATTGCAGACTATTTAAAACTGCTTTCCTGCGCTTTCAGTAGCAGTGAGAGCTTACCTTACGTGAAGCCTTTATGTAAAAATATATTTTATAACAACCTCATAGATCTTTAACAAAACCAAGATTTGTATTAGCTTTGTATAAATGTTTGTGGCTTACAATTTTATATGTTTAACTTTTTATAAACTTTCCAGGGACTACTTTTTATTGTAAATTTTTTTTTCTCTCCTTGCTTTAGTTTAAGATTGGCAATAAATTATTTCTAAGGGAGGTCTTAGAAGAAAAAGCATCACTTCCTTTTTATAAAACGGTTTAATTGATTCATAGTTTCAAACCTCTTACACTTGCTTGTACATTGCTCTGTACATACTCTCCAAAAGTGTTGCCTTTCAGCTATTAATATTTGCCTTGTGTACAAAAATTACTGACGATGAATAAACATATACAGCCTCATGTTGATGTGATGAAATCATTTTTTCTGTTTAATAATGAGCAGAGGCAGCCAGCTGACTCTTTGTTGGTTGGCAAAGCCCGGTTGGTTTGCTCCTGCAAACACATCTTGTGTTTCAAATAAAATAAGTAACAGAGTCAAACAAACTCTGCTCAAAAGGCTCCTCCAGGTTCTGCTCGGCCTGATGACTTTGTCCCCGGCAGGGAGGCACCAGGAAATTGCTGACTTGGACTTGACAGCCAGTTCTGTGCTCAATATTTTAAATATTGATGGCACTCGGGTGTGTTCTGCGACAAACCTCTATGAATTATGGATCTTGGTATGGCAGAGTTGTTTTTATTATTTTTTTAGCTCTTTCTGACTAAGCCAGCCTCTGCCTCCTGGAGAAGTGGCTCACTGGCTGCAGTATGAAGCAGAATTTTGCAGCAAAACATTGATTTCTCATCAGTTTTTATAGGCCTGAGATGGTTCATTTTCCACAAGAGCCCTTGGATTTGGCTGGCACGCTGTGGACACTAAATCCCCGGAAATACTCAGCCCAGGTCATCCTTGTTTATAGAGTTGGAGCTCAGCATTAGTGCTGGGGCTGCTAACAGGAACACAGAAGCTGCAGGAATTGTCAGTGAGGATGTTGCCGTGGGTGAGTTGGAGCCTGGAGACTCAGGAGCCACCTCTGCTCACTGAAACAAGTTCAAAACTTGCCAGCTCAGCTCCATGTGGCTTGGATTCCAGGTCCTGCCTGTCCTGGGAGAGCTGGTTCTGAGGAATCACCACCTCACCTCTTGACCCCTTTTTCACTCTGGAGCAGTCACTGCAGAACACTGTTGCTCTGACTTTGAAAAGAAATCTCAGATTCTTTTGAGACTTACTTTTCTTGCATCCCATTTCCTGAGATGCCACCTGAGGAGTAAAACTAAACCTGTCTAGCACTCAGCTTAAGAAGTCATGTTTCTTGGGTTTTATAATCCAAATACCACAAGTGTCATTGCATCACTTTCACCTGGGCTTCTGGTGAAGCTTTTGAGGGGACTAAAGCCTTAAGCTGATCTGGGGGAACGTGTCCCTGCCCATGGCAGGGAGTTGGAACTGGATGAGCTTCAAGGTCCCTTCTGACCCAAACCATTCCATGATTCTATGATTATTCTGTGAAATAATTAATAACTAATAATTTATCCTTAGGAATGGGTTGGTGGTGTTGGACCATCCAGCAGTGACTCCTGGCCTCTGATCACCTCACCACACTGATGTGCTGGGGGCTCAAGTGGTGGGGAGAGCAGAAATGGAAAGACAAGCACGTTCCGGGATTTATGGGAGCAAGTGAAGTTTCCTCACATTTGCAACACTTTTGATTTACCAAAACACCTCGTTGCAGGACTCAGTGTAGGTTGGGTGTTCAAGCCTCTTCCTTCCTGTTCAAGTAACTCAGTGATTGCACAATAACTGACAGGAGGGATTGAAAACGGAGTGGGGCTGTGCCCCAAGGGTCCCGGGCTGCCCCTGGCAGCAGGAGCCGGGTGTGGAGCCAACCTTGGCCCCATTCCTTCTGGGGAGCAGAGGTGAACGTGGAGGGCAAAGTGCTGAGGAGTGGCTGCTGGGAGAGATCCCGTGGGGAATCCGGCTGGAAATGGCACAGGAGTCTGCCCAGGCACAGACCTTGCTGGGTTTACCCTCTAAAACAAAACAGGTGATGGCACTGAGGTGCTTCTGGCCCCTCCACCTGACACACTGACCACTCGTATTTTCCACACCAGCTGAGATGTCTTCAGTGTATATGAAATGGGAATTACTTGGTTAAATCAATAAGAAGGATCCAGATGGACCAAGTCCCACAAGGCTTGCCAGTGGTGTTTTATTTGTGCCTGATTTCAGCTGCTGTTGGATTGCCTTTCTCTGCTTTCTTCCCTGGAGCTTTTATGCACGTGGGGGGCAAGACATGGGTTCCTGCTGGAGCACAGCTTCCACAAACAGCGTTTTCCTGGGATTCCTGCTCACTGTCACTGCTTAGAGCAGCTCCTGCAATTTCCAGACGAGCCCTGCTGCAGGCTGTGAAATGCTCCATGGCAGAGCCAGTCCTTAGCCTGGGTTCAGCAAACAGGCAGCAGATGACTTGGAGATAAGGAATCCAAACATCCCAAATGAGATATGAGGGGAGAGCAGTCCCTGCCCCTGCGTGCAGCAGAGCTGCTGCCTCTGCCCAGCGCTGCGCAGGGAGCCAAGAGTTTGATTAATTGCTGAGCACTGGATCTGACAAACCTGGATTTGGGGCAGGCTGCTGCCAGCCGAGCTCTGCCACGGTGCTTGCAGCTCCATGCAGAGTTAATATTTGAAGGCTGAGCCCTCCCAGGCTGTGAGCAGCAGGTTGTGTTTGCTGCTCCTCGGGCAGGGAGGGCTCTGAAGCACTGCAGGGGAAGGCAGAAACATGTTTGTCAGCAGATCCAGGACGTGAATAAATCCCTTTTCTCTGCCTGGATGGCTAGAAACGTGGTGACCCACTAAGATGTTGCTGGTCAGTGCAGACTGGTTTTTATTAATTTAGGGTTTCCAGAGCAGGAGGAAGCACAAGTTCCTGTGCATCCAACAGTATCCAAAGTGAGTTTTTCCCACTCTCAGTATTCAGTAGTGCATCTTGCCTGTATTAAAGATGCTGATGCCCTTCCCAGGGTTCTGCCCATTGACAAGCAACATCTTAAGAGCCCAAATCCCTGCCTGATGTCCAAATCTGTGTCCTGTGCAGCACAAGGGCAACCTTGGGTGGCTCTTAGCCAGGCTGCAGGTGCTGCCCTTTCCCCTCTGCTGTCGCCTGCAGCCTGGAACACAATCAGCTTCTCTGACGTAGCAAAAAGCCACATCTTTATCAGATCCAGAGGGGAAGCAGCAGTGGAAAAAAAAGGACATCTAATTTAACATCCCCCCTCCCCCAGACGGCCTTTGTGCTGGTTAGGGGCTGAGTGACTGTTTCCAAGCTGGTCATATTCCCTGTCAGTGATGTTTGTGGGATGAGAGCAGCCGTGGGTAACTCACCTCCAGGGAGTGACGCCCCTCCAGCACTCCCTGCAGTGCCACAGCGAGAGAGTGGCATCACCACCCCCACGTGAGGCTCAACTCCTCTGTGCACCCCCAGTCTGTGCCTGGCAGCTGGTTGTTGTTTTCAGCTTTTATTGGAAGAAAACCCAACATTTATCAATGATACAGATCTTTCTGGGGTTGCCTAGGCAGAATATTTTGCATTTTTTCTGTGTGAGCTGATTCTCTTATATCGATCCAGAGTGCAAGGGTGGGAGCAGCTGTGAATTGATGACTGTTTCCTGCTGTAGCCTCAATTTTCCCTGAAGAAAAGGGAAGCCAATGAAAGAACTTCGGCCAAATCAGCATTTTCAAAGTGTTATTAACATCAGGATTTGTAGGGGGGCAAGTTGAGCAAGGCTTCAGCAGCATCAGCCTTCTTACATCATGTCTGGCATTTGCTGAATATTTGTCAAAAATTAAGGAGAAAACTTCCTCTTTTGTTCCTGCAGATGACCCACGCAGACTTTCCTTTCCTCTCTCTCCCATGCCCACTTACAAAACTTGAGGAGAAAAGGGGATATTTCTCATTTTATTCTCTGCTGTTATCCACAAGCTGCCAAGAGAATGGGTGCCAGCCTGAGACTCTGCAGCAGAAGCCACTCCAGCCCCTCCCTGCTGATGGTATTGCATCTCCTCCCACAGCAGGAAACCCTTCTGCTGCTCCTCCTCTCACCTCTGCAATACTGAAGGTGAAATATTATTGAACATTTTTTTTGCCAGCACGTGGCAAATCCTAAATCCTCCTCTCATTTCCAGTGAAAAGTTGGCTTTCACTGCACTGTGATGAAGCAGTGCAGAGTCACCTCTGGTGTTATCTGGGGATGTCACTGGGGAAAGGAACATTTTTGCATGTGCAAAAGCAGCAAGTCCCTGGCTGTCTCCTTGTTCAACTGATTGACACCACTGCAAGGACCTAACTGTGGTCTTCAGTCCCTGGAGGGAGCCTGAAAGAAAGATGGAGAAAGACTGTTTGCAAGGGCCTGGAGTGGCAGGACAAAGGGGAATGGCTTCAAACTGACAAGGAGCAGGTTTAGATGGGATATAGGGAAATAATCCTTCCAGGGTGCCCAGAGAAGCTGTGGCTGCCCCTGGATCCCTGGAAGGGCCCAAGACCAGGCTGGATGGGGTTTGCAGCAGCCTGGGACAGTGGAAGGTGCCACCCATGGCAGGGGTGGCACTGGATGAGCTTTAAGGTCCCTTCCACCCCAAACCATTCTATGATTTCTCCCTTTAGAAAAAGCAACCCCAGTTGCCCGAACTGAAAGGTTTGATGTATGGAGAGTATTTAGACATTTATTATTCAAATTAATTGCCAGAGGGAGCTCCTCTCTGAAAGGCTAGCAAGGCAAAGTGTTGTTTTCCCCTCTCCACAGCAGCAGGGATGGAATATGAAAGCACCTGGCAGCCCTCCAGCTGTTCCTCTGGAGCCAGGCTTCCCACTCCTTGTCTCCCTACCCCGTCTCCTTTGCTTGCAGCAAGACAAATGCCTGTGATGATGCCAAGGGAAGGAGAGCAGAGGGAGGAAAACACAGCCTGGCACATTCTCGTCCTGCCGGGGCTCTCTGTAGGGGGAGGTTGGTGATTCCCTGAGCAGGGGGAGCCCTGGGATGGGAATCACTGCCCACATGGAGGGAATGCTCCTGGGAGCTGGCAGCTTCAAGGGGCACCAGGAGGGAGAGAAAAGCACCTGCAGAGAGTAATCCTCCGCCTGAAAAGGTGTCCCAGAAAAGGTCGGTGGGTGAGTCACTCCCAGAAGTGCTCCCAGTGTCACCTCTGGCCCCCACTTTTGTGCCCCAGCTCCCTGACAAAGGCAGCATGGTGTGAGTGTGATAGTGCAGAGCACTCGAGGTCCCTGCAGGAAAGGTCCAGACTGTCTTTCTGCTGAGGGGGATGTTCAAGGCAGGGCCCTTCAGGACCCCTTCGTGCCACGATTTCACCCATCTTGTTTCCATGTTCACATTTATTACACTCACAAACCTTTGCATTTAAATAACTCCAGCTCTTGGCAGTGGTGTGGGACATAACCCCACGTATTTACAGTTCCTGTAAAGCAAAAGAACAACTAAAACCTCTGAAACGAAACTAAAAACTAAACATCATTTCCCATTTCCATAGCTCTTTGGATCTCACATTTCTTTAGCACAGGCTGATTTTTTCCCCTGTCTTCTGGTCAGATGGGATTTCTGTTTGTGGGACATGAATGTCACCCCATCCTTATGTCCCAAGCTGTTTGGGAGGAGCTCCTAATGCAATGTTTAGGAAAAATACTCCAGAGCTGAATGTATTAGTAGGAGAAACTGATCTTTGCTTGACTGACATGGCAAGATTGTTGTTTCCATCCAGTTCTCTTTCAGTCCTGTGTCAGTTTGATGCTTCAGACCAAACCATTGTGGAGGAGCTGGAGAGGCAGAGGGAGGACCATGATCCATGTTCATGGTCCTGTGCCATGATCCGAGCACAGGATGGGTTCCAGGAACATCGGAGCACTAAATATAGCAGCTGTGCTTGCTCAGCAGCTTCAGGTCCAGCAGGCCTAAGGGGAGGTGTGAAATTCAGTCTCAACCACCGCATTAGCAACGCTTCCTGAGAATTCCAGGAATTCCAGGATCCCTCTTTTCCCAGATTTATGTCTCTTTGAAATGCTGGAGAGAATAATGAAATTATCAGGGGAGAAAATAGAACATTAATGTATGGCTATAGAAACCATGGGCTAAACTCTTCCTCTGTCTTCCAGCAAACCTCACCAGTGTTTGTAAAAGCTTGTGAATACAAAAAGCATCACACGAGTGTAAATATTGGAGCTTTTATTTGTTTGGATTTAATAAAAACCCCAAAGAGCTGTTGGGTGTGTTGAGGAAAAGCTGCTCCTGAGGCACCTGTACAAACCAGTAAACCCAGAATGCCTCTTGTTATAGGGTTTCCTAGGAAAAATGCATGGAGACAGGTAACTACCTGAAGGGTTTCAGCTCCATGCTGAGAGTGTGGTTGTGGTGCACTGTCACTCACAATGCTTTTCCCCCCAGTTTTGCAAGTTCTACCCAAAATCTCCTCCAGAAAAGGTGATGCTCTCATTACCAAGACCCTGAAGTTCTCCTTCACTTGCTGCTGCTTTCCTGCAGGTCTCTTAAAACTTTTGAATGAGCTGGATTAATAAAATATGCTCCATTTCTCTCATGCACACATTTTAAATTAATAATGGCAATGCTGCGGTAAATTCATGCTGGAACAAACCAGAGCAGCACACCCGGTCCTCGTGTCCCCAGACTGTGTGTCCCTACCCTGCGTGTCCCTATCCTGCATGTCCCCATCCTGTGTGTCTCTATCCTGCATGTCCCCATCCTGTGTGTCTCTATCCCGTGTGCCCCCATCCTGCATGTCCCTGTCCCGTGTGTCCCCATCCTGTGTGTCCCTATCCTGCATGTCCCCATCCTGTGTGTCCCTGTCCCGTGTGTTCCCATCCTGCCTGTCCCTGTCCTGCATGTCCCCATCCTGCGT
>VZRF01004860.1:1549-12850 GCA_013396875.1 Vireo altiloquus
GGCAGTGTGTGAGCTCACAGGGCTGTCAGAGGGGCAGTGTGTGAGCTCACACAGGGCTGTCAGAGGGGCAGTGAGTGAGCTCACACATGGAGTGCACAGGGGCAGTGTGTGAGCTCACACAGGGAGTGCCCAGGGGCAGTGAGTGAGCTCACAGGGCTGTCAGAGGGGCAGTGTGTGAGCTCACAGGGCTGTCAGAGGGGCAGTGTGTGAGCTCACACAGGGCTGTCAGAGGGGCAGTGTGTGAGCCTGCATGCTGTGTGTGCGTTGGCAGTGCATGAGCCTACACAAAGGTGTCTGGATATGCAGCATGTGGGCTGGTGTGTAAATGTGGTGTTTGGGATCCTACTCAGAGATGTGAGGAAGGGCTTGGTGTGAGCTTGCACATGTGTGTGCAGGTGTGCTACCCCTGGCGAGACAGCATCAAATAGAGTCCCAGGGCCTGAAATAAGAAGAGAGGATAATTTTTGCAGTGAAAGCATTCCCTTCACAGCAGAGGGTTGGAAAACAAATGGCTCTTCCAAAACAAATGGGGTTAGTCGGCCCCAGCACCGGAGAGAGCTGCCAAGAGGCTGCGGGGTGGGAAAGGCCATGTAAACATTGGTTTAATCCCTCTGTCCTCCCGCTGCCTGCAGTGATGCTCCAGCAACATCCCTGCCTCTTGCACCCCAAGATGCTGCAAGGGCCCAGGACTGCTCCTCTCTCAGGTTGTCCCTGGCTCTCCCAGGCCTGCCTGCCCAATGGCTGAGGCTCCTGGGAGGTTTTCACCCTCTGTCGGGACTCGCACTCCCTTTGCTGGAGGCACAGGGCGTTTGTGCATCGAAGAGCAAACAGGAGGCTACACTTGGAGCTTCTCAAAGATGTACAGACAGACAGTGAGAGGCAACAGCAGGAGCTGCAATAAGGGAAATTCCCCATAAACACATGGACAAATCATGAGGCCACTGTGAGTGTTCTCAAATACTTCAAGAGGGGCCTGGGGAGGACTGTCCTTGGAGATACTTAGATTGAGCAGGGTGGGAATCTATCCTTGGAGACACTTGATGGGAGCAGCCCAGGAGCAGCTTGCTTGGAGCTGGCCCAAGTGGGAGCAGACTGTTTCATGAAGCTCTACCATCCACACTGCTCTGGGGAAAAGGTTCCTCCTGGAGTGGGGGCTTGCAAGTGAGAGCCTCATGCTCACAACCCAATCAGGGTAGCAAGGGTGGGCTTGGGGACTCTTACCACCCCTTCTGTCCCCTGCAAAAGCCATGAGCCCAGGTGCTGCATCCTCATGTCCCAGTGCTGCGAGTGAATGAGTCTGCATGATAGCCTGGATCTGTGCTTGGCTCCCATGACTCAGAGACCACTCTGCCTCATCCTCCTCATCTTTATCCTCCTCCTCCTCCTCTGGCACGTTGCCCCATGAAGGCCCTTTGGCATAGCTGCCCGCTATGCACTGTGATGTCTGATTTAATCTGAATCAGTGTCTTGCTCACCAGAACCACTGAAAAGACCTGGGACAAGGTTCAGCAGCATCTGGCAAATGTAGAATCTGTTCAAAAAATGTTTATGGAAGAGGAAAAAAATAGCAAAACTTTGAGGAAAGAAAGAAGACAGGCAGCAACTCTGCGAGACCCTTGCCTCAGGAGCGGGAAGCAGGAAACATAAGGAGCCATTTATTTTAAGTAAACTATAAATATCGGACTACAACAAATTCATGTAAGAAAAGAAAAGTTGGTCTGAATCCAAAGATTTACGAAAGGTCTTGAGCAAACATGTGTGATTGGGTCTGGCAATGTGGTGTGTGCGTGTGTGCTGGTGTGTGTGCTAATCAAGGGCTGCAGCACTAGATGCGGCATCATCCCCCAAATTAAAAACAGAGCAAATTCAAAATCGAGACAAAAGTGTGTCAGAGTCTCGTGGCTGATGATAAGATCAGTGGGTGGAAAGTGAGAGTGGAGCACGTCCCTCTGATAATGCCTGCTCCAGTTGGGAGCAGCTCTGTGCTGCCATGCCATGCTGCCATCCCCAGCACTGCCAGTGGAGAGCATCCCAAGTACGTGGGGATGTGCAACTGGGGACCTGTGGCTGCTCTGGACAGGCTGCTCTGGGGGCTGCAGGTGCTGCTGGTGCCCGTGTCCTTCACTGGTGTTTCCTGCCAGGACTGTGGTGTGGGCTCTCAGGTCGACTCTGGCTTTGTACCACCACTGCCAACCTCCTTTCCAAGTCCCTGTAAACTCTTACAAGCTGGGATGCAGCCACATCCTCATGAGAACACAGGGGTATTCCCAGCTCCATCAGCTGCCTCCCTGGAATGTCTTGGAGAAGAAAGTGCCAAGAACAGTGTCTGGTGGATGTAGCTGCACCATGGTCTGCTGCAGCATGGGCAGGACAGCCCTGCTAGGGAGGGATTTGGGCAGAGCTTGTTCATCACCACAGAATCACATAGTTTGTGTTAGAAAGGACCTTAAAGCTCATCCCAGCCCAACCCCTGCCATGGGCAGGAACACCTTCCACTATCCCAGGTGGCTCCAAGCCCCATCCAGCCTGGCCTTGGATACTGCCAGGGATCCAGGGGCAGCGATAGCTTCTCTGGGCACCCTGTGCCAGGGCCTGCCCACCCTCCCAGGGAACAATTCCTTCCCAATATCCCATCTATCCCTGCCCTGTGGCAGTGGGAAGCCATTCATTTTTCTCCTGTCACTGCGTGCCCTTGCTAAAAGTCCCTCTCCAGCTCTCTTGTAGGCCTTTAGGTACTGATAGGCCCTGTTTAGGTACAGGAGGCCCTCACTTAGGACTGATGTTTACAGGGTCACAAGATGATTGACTTTAGTCACCAGTAAGTTTCCATCCCAGCCAGTACCTGAGTTGGAAGCTAGAGGATGTTTTTTCCAGTAACAATGGTACTGTTCCACTTGGGCTACGACTCATTTTTTCCAAAGATCTTGTAACAATGGTACCAATTCACTTGGGCTGTGATTCAGGTAAATGATTTACCAAGGCTAACAAGAATTACTGCTTATCCTTTGTTCCCCATCTTGGTTGGGCAGCTGATGTTCCTGCTACAGGCAGGATTGTTCCCTCCTGTACTATGCAAGAGCTCCTGGTACAGTCAGGACATGCTTCACTGCCCAACTACAGTCAGAGTTTATCAGGAACTTCTGACACTGTAGAGCTGGCCTGAGGAGGGATGGGAGCAGGATGCACCACCCAAGACCCATCCCAGGGAAATGTCACAAACCCAGCCTTTCTAGCCCCAAACCAGCAGGCTTGGTAAGCAGCTCTTGGGTTGCAGAGCTTCAGCTTTTTCAGCAGTCTTGGAGCTCGCTTGCACTCTATGAGCACTCTTTGCTTATACTTGGGCAGCTTTTGACTGATCTGCCCCAGCTTTGTTTGGACCTGCGCCCTGCTTTAACCTCAGGCAGACAATAAATCTGATGGGCATGAGGTGCTGGCCCCTGCTGTGCTGCCAGGCTGATGACAGTGAACATATTGCTCTGCAAGTGGCGCCTGCTTTGTGTGACTGCTCTTATCACAGCCAGCTGACATGCTTTGCCCTTTTCTTTCTGCCTGTGTGCAGTACCGCCCCAGTCCCGAGGGCCAGCCTGGCTTCCACCCGAGAGCTGCCATGCCGTGGTGCTGCTGCCCGGGGCACCTCTGTCCCCTCTGCCTGCTGTGGCTGATGCTTCAGGCAGTGGGAGACACCGTCAGCATGCCCCCAGCTGGGCTGCAAGTGGCCACGCAGCACCCCATGCACCCACATCCCCAGGATGGTTGTGCTGGCACCCATCTGCACCCACTCACTGCTCCTGGCTGGCTACCCTGCCCAGGGCTCGTGAGGCTGCGTGCTGCTGCGTGGGGCTGCTCCCTCTGCACGGCACTGGCTGCGCAGGGGCTGTGCCAGGGTGGGTGCCCCATGGTGGGCAGCTGGTCACTGGATCTCAGAGGGACCTTGGGGTCCCTGCCCTGCTGTACTGGGGGTCCAACACCTCCTGCACCACCATGCTGGCTCTGCCCTCCTCTTGCTGGTCTAAGAGCACAGGTGGAGATGGGCTGGAGGGGACCAAGGTGTCAGCTGGTGTGCCACACCACACCATGCTACCACTTCTCACCCCACGCTGCCCACAGGAGGCTGCAGAGAGAGGTTTGATCTCCTGTGCTGCCTGTTTGATCTTTCAGGAGCCTTGCAGGACTGTGGCATGCTCAGAGCCAGATGTGTCTGTAGAATTACAAACAACCCAAGTAACAGATTACTGTGTCACCACTCGTTTGCTTGTCTCCCACCAGCATTGTCTGACATCTCTGTGGTCACTGTGGCGTCCTCCAGCTGCCATCACTTGTCACCATCAGTCACACACACTACCCTCAGACTTGGCCATTAGGCAGATTAGCCATAATTAGTCCTGCCCGTCATCACTAATCACTATCTTCATTGTCAGTTTCAGCACCACCCAGCGCCTACTATTCCCATTTATTAGGAGTGTGGTGGATTCTCCGGCGCGTGGCGTCTCTGATCCAAGATGAGATATTTTCTTTGAAAGGCACTGCTTCACTTCAATGTGTCCTGGACACCTGGATCCCGGAGCAGGTTCTTCCAGTGCTCCTGAGGCACTGAACAGGTTTGTCTCTTCTTGGCTTTGGAAGCACCAGCTAGCAGTCCCTTCTGTGGGTGACAGGATGCTGCTGCCTCTGCAGTGAAATGAGTCCCAGGTTGTGCTGAGTGCTGGGGTGACTGGGTGAGCTGAGGGGATGCTCAGACAGCCAGGCTGCCCTGGGGCATCTCAGGTGGGGATCTCAGGGACTGAAGGGAGGAGGACATGGTTGCAGACCAGTCCCTCTCTGTAGTCCCATCCCTCTCTACTCCCACAGGACTATTGGGGCAGGAGCAGACACCCAGCAGGGTGGAGGCCATGAGCAGGCTCTTGGGCAGAGTGGACACCCACAAGTGCTGCAGGCAGCCCTGTTGGCGCAGCAGCCATGGTGGATGCAGTGCAGAAGGATGTTCTCCTTCCCTCTGGGCTGGCGGCTCTGGTCTGTGCTGTGCCTGTCCCACCGTGTCCCTCTGTGCTGTGCCTGTCCCACATCCCCTGATGCCGTGTCCCTCGCATCCACCATGGCTGCTGCGCCAACAGGGATGCCTGCAGCACTTGTTTGGCACATGGCTGGTCCCAGCGAGGAGAGACCAGCTGCTGTGTGTTTAGGAGAGACCCAGAAAATATTGGGGTGGGCTACAGGGAAGGTCAAACAAACCATTTATTTTCAGGCGGAACAGTCAGATGTGAATGTCTCTGTTTAGGAATCACATCCAGATGCTGAAATTAAACATCTGGGCTTCACCTCTGTGTTTTGTCTGTGGCCCCTAAGCATGGTGCAGCCTTTGGAACCATCTGCTGAGGAGTTATCACCTCGTTCATCAGCCACCCCTCACCCTGTAATGTGCTGGGAAGGGCTGGAAGAGTCATGATTGCAGAGCCCCGCTGCTGGTCACGCTCTGCCTGCCCCCTGCCCCACCCCTCCGGCTGCTCTGCAGCTGCCAGCGGTGCGATGTGTCTGAGGCCTCAGCTCCACAGGCGTTCTGCCCTTTCCCTGGGCACCGATGTGGGAGCGTGTTTAGTAAAACTTGGAAGTAGTCCTTTCGTGTCCTGGATGAGATGAGGATTTTCACTCTCCAAGAATGGCTGAGGGGCAGACAAAGGGCTTGCACAGCCCCTGGGAGCTGGATGGGCAGCTCTGAGCTGCCAGCCCTGTGCCCTCGGGGCATCAGTCCTTTGGCAGAGGTTTGTGTGCTGGGCTTCTGCAACCCAGGCAGCTCATACCCTGCTGGACAACTCGGCTGGCACAAACAAATCCCTCAGCAGGAGGAGGTCCTAAAACCCTGCATGCAGCCTATGCTGGAACAAAGCTGGCAGCGGGACCAGAGTGCAGGGTGGCACAGGGAACTTGGCCAGGGTAAACCTCCCCCAACTCAGCTCCAGCTGTTTCCTCTGGGCCAGAGGATGTGATGCTGGTGGGACCAGCCCATTGCCAGTGGGGCAGGTCTCAGCAGGGCTATGCCATGAGCTAGCTCTTCTTCTGCTCTTCCAGGAAGATCCCCTGAATCTCCAGCAGGCCTGGAGACAGGGGATGCTGAAAGTCTCACTCAAGTCTATTTACCACCCAGTTTCCAGGCTAGCACTGCAGGCCTGAGCTGCAACAGGGAATCTGAGACCCTAAAGGACAACAATCCTGTCCATGGGGACAGTCCTGCTTCCCCACAGTTCTTTCACTTGCAGAAACCCAAGGCACATTACATCTTATAACCTTGTACCAAGGACTCACCATCTCGGTGACTGGTCATCAGCCTGGGAATTTCAACCTTTCCCTTTCTAGAGGTTAACCACAATTGATTATTGGGGTAGATGGGGTTTGGATGCAGAGCTGGAAAAACAGCACAAAATTCTCCTTGGTTCTAAAAAATCTTCAAAATACAGATTACAATTTGAATTTCCCAAGTGACCTTTCTGGTTCAGAAGGGACTAAATGTCAAAAACGTTGTTCAGCTGGCATCCTTCACTGCAGAGCTTTGTGGTCCCCAGCCCTCCTCTGTGGTCTGCCCTGCTGCAGCAGAGAAGAGGCTTGGTGCTGCTGCCTGAGGCCACGGCCATGAGGAACCATCACAAACCTGGATGGGAAGGGCAACTTCATTCTTGCTGCTCCCTCAGAGTGTCAGGTGCATAAAGATCAAAGAGCTTCCCCTCATTTTGCTTAATTGTTCTGCTGTGAAACTCTGTAAATGTCCTGGCACAGGTGGCCTTGGAGCACCTTCAGTGTGCAAATCTGATCCAAGATAATAAAACAAAAACTTTGGTTTCTTCCAGCTGTTCCAAGAGGAAGGGAGTCTGGCCATGAGCTGAAGCAGCAGAGCCCAGGGTGTTGGAGTGGTCTCTGGTCCCAGCTCCTCTGCTCAGGACTGGGATGGCCACTGGCTCTGGTATCCTGGACATGAGTCCCTGTTCTTGTTTCCCCATGGCTGGCTCCCTGTGCAGACAGCTCTGCTCAGGGTGTGTCAGCTGTGGGCAATAAGCCAAGCTGACCTTGTTGGGCCTGCTCTGCAGAGTTCTTCATCCACCCTTTGCTTTTCTTTTGTCTCCTGAACCAGTTTTTTACCCCTGAGACTTCAGACCCCAGCTCTGCACAGAGAGGAACTGCAGTTGCATGTGAAAATGGGGCCAACTCTTGCCTCCCTCTGTGGGGTGCTGGGGTCAGGAGTCAGCACCATGGGCTGATCCTCATCAATCCACTCCATCCACTTTTGCTGCCAAGAGCTGCCTGTGCCCAGGACCTGCAGCTGGATGGGGTCTGGCTCTGTGCAGCAGCATGGTGGCCACAGAGGTGGCCACACAGGGTCATCCCAGCTCTGCCACCGGCACCCCTCACATGCAGCATGACTGGGTCTCCAAGAGTGTGTCCTGACATCGTGTTTCTGGCCACATGTTCAGGCAGAGACACATTTGGAGATGATTAATTAGTAGAAAGGAAACAGGTCTAGAAATGAGGACCAGCTGCCAGCTGAAACAGGGAGTAGTGGTAAGTTTATTGCAAAGGCCAAAGGCTGTGAGCAGCAGTTTTGGAGAGTTTTGGGGATTCCTTGCAGCTAATTGCCATGTGACAAACCCTTCTTGTCTCTGCAAGCAGCCCCTGTGGGACGGAGACCAGCTTGTGGTGAACTGTGGTGCCTCAGCTACAGCTTTGATTCAGAGTTAACCAACAGACAGGCTTGTTTCACACTAGCAGTTGACCCTGTTCGATTCAAAAAAGGCATGAGAGAAATGTTGGTGTGTCGGTGGCTGTTGAAGACAGTGATTTGGATGTCCCTAAGTAGCTGACTGCTCCTGGAAAGGTCTCACATGAGCACTTCTGTGATCTGGCAGGGCTGGACACACAGCTCCAGTCCTTTTGGTGCAACCTTCTGGGGTGTCTCTGAATGCACCCCTGTGAGTTGCCAGCAAAGTTATTCTTATCTTGCCTTAGCATTCTTTCTGAATGTAGGACCCAACAAACTAGGAGATGGGGCACAGGGAGGGATATGGGGCAAGGCAGACCCTGAATGAGAGCACCTTTGCTGAAGACTCCTGCCTTGTTCTGTCTACTGGGGCTCAAGTTCAGGCTTGACTTCCAGACAGGCATTCTGGGGCTCCCCTCTGTAAAAAATTATCCTTTCCTTAAGTATCTTCATTAAATAGAGCCTCAATATTTTTTCTGAGGTCACAATCTTCAGGATGTCCCTAACATGCATGATTGTCCTTCTTTCCCTACCTTGTGCACCCCATGATTCCCATGTCTCCACCTCCTTGGTGGCTCAGCAAGGGCTGGTGGGGATGGCACCAGTGTTCAGTGCCAGCGCTGGGGCCAGGCTGGGAGAGGGAACCATGCTGTGGGCTTGTGCCTCATGGAACTCCTAGGGGCCCCCCGGCTGCAACCCAGACATATCCATGTACATACGTGAGGCATCTTCTGCACGGGTGGCTCAGACCTCCTGGAGAGGCCCCGGGAGAAAGTGGCTGGAAATCAGGAGTTTTGCCTTTGTGGAAACTGTGGTATTTTGGAATTTGCACCTGTCCTTAAGAGGGTGGAAAACTCAATTTTTCAAAATCTTCTATGGGCTGGAAATTAAAAAAAAATAATAAAAGAAAAAGAAAAAAGAGGGCAGCAATGCTTAATTCTGAAAACCTCATTTTCAGTTCCCACACACTGGCCTGTGCCCTCTGGAGCTGGTGGGGCATCACTCTTCTCCCCTTCTCCCCGGACCAAGCTTCGCAGGAGGTTTCATATCAAGCTGATGTCAAACTGCTCAGGTTTGGGTAAACAAGCCAGAGGCTTGGTCTCTGGGAGAAAACCAGAACTGTCCTGGAGGGAAGACATTAGTTTTGCAGAAGCCATGTGTTCCACCAGAAAACTGCTGATCACCAATGCTGTAGTCAAGTGAGGCTTGGCTGAACAAGAAGAGCAGGACAAAAAGCAGGGACAAGCAACCTGCACAGGGCTGGGCACCTCTGCCCAGCCAAGGGGTCTCTGCTCTGAGCTCGTGGGCAGAGCAATGTGGGGTTCAGGCACCTGTGGCTGGGTGAGAAGGATCACCTGAAAGTTGTCGATGGAGGTAACCAGAGTCCATGGTGGACGCATGGAGTATCTTTCTCCTCCCGCATTCCCCGGAGCACATGCTCAGAGGTGGGTGTCTGTGGGCAAGTCAGTATGTCACTGGAAGATGGGAGCTCCCAGTCCTTCACCTCATGTGTGGGATCTCACCAGGAGCTGCTGCTGAGGCTCTCCATCCCCACAGGGCAGTGGGATGCCAAGCTGGAAAGGCACGCAGGGGGACAGATGGGCAGGTTGGAGCAACCTGCACCCCGGCCAGGTCTATCTTTACTGAGAGGAATAAGAATAAAGAAATGCCTCATTCCTTTATTTCCCTTGGGACTGGCTGTCCACACAGGCTCCTGCCCTGGCTTGGGCTGTTGGCAGGGCTGATCTGTGATGATCTTCTCCTTGAGGTTGGAAAGAAGTAACTGTTTTCTGTGAAAGAACATGAATTAATATCACAGGAGATGATGTTACCTGCGGCAAGGCCTGACAGCACCTAACGTGAACCAGCAGCTCCCAGGCCCAGAGCTGCCCACAGACACCCCCAGCACCCTGCTTAGGGCTAATCATGACTTCGTTTTTGGAGATGTTTGTCCAAGGAAGTTGCTGATGTGATAGAGGATGGTCTCCCTATTTTGGGGGACATGGATCCTATGGTTTCAGGCACCCTTGAGGATGAGCATGCCTGACCCAGGATGTTTGGCTGCTATCCTTGTGAGACACCTGCTCTGGTTGCAGTGGGATTGCAAGAGATGCCCATATGGGGCTGGGATGGTGGTGTAGGGTCTGGGTGAAGGGGGGACTCAGGTGCCCTGGGGTGGAGGGTGCTGTGCTTGAGCATGAGTGGGGAGGAGCGAGTGATCCTCAGGGACAGGAGAGCAGGTGGAGGCAGTCCCGTTGTGGAGATTGGGGGGTCTCTGGGGGTGCCCTCCCTGGCCCCACAGCGTGGGCAGGTGGGGCATTGCCCCTCCAAGCTGCTCCCCTGGCAACTTAGTCACTCCTTTTTGGGCAGCCATGAATACAGGCAGGAGGTGAATTTCTGGAGAAGTGGTTGAGCTGATCCTCATGGAATGTGGCAGCACCTCACTGACCCCAGGGCCTTGCTCCCCTCCTGGTGCGAGTTGCACAGGGATGCTCTGGGCATAGAGCCACGAATCAGATGGATATCCTGGTTCATGGAAACATTTCCCCTTGGAAGGGAATGTTCAGCACAGGGTGAACAGACTCTCATGGTGCTCTCAGACCCAGTGATCTCTCCCTTTTGTGGCTGTAGGAATCAACTGCCTGCTCCAGGAGCAGAGTTGGCCTCAAACCTGCTGCCACGGTGGCAGAGGTGGTGATGAGGAGGGGGTCTTTTCTCTCAGCAGACTGCCACTTCTAAACCCATCTTCTAACACAGACCGGCTTTGAAGGAAAGCTCCTGAGTATGCGTTTCATTAAGATTTAATAAAGCAGCTGCCTGCTCCTGAAGAACAAAATGATTATTAGACCCTTTATTGAGGATTAATAGCTATGTAATCAGCACATATCTGGTTCCTACAGGCATCTATTACATAGCTTCCAAACCTCAGTGAATATGTTTCTAATTGGCTTTTAAGAACATGCTGTTGCTTTATTAAACCCTAATTAAATGCATATTGGGTGAAGTCCATTCAGAAGTGGTTATTGCAAACTACTTGTCATTACCTAATATGTACAGCCTAATGGGCCTTCAGCTTATTTGCTCTGTTAATTATTAGATTTTATGGCCTTTGTTTGGGCTTTGTTTTTGTAAACTGGGTTGCATATGTTGTTTTCTTCCCTATTCAAAGCCTTCCCAAGGAATGGGTACTGCTGGACACCCAGGGACTGGCATGGGGTTTGATGAGCAGAGCAGACTGGGAGAGGCTCTTCCCATTCTACAGATTTTTCAGGGGTGCTCATGCATCTTCTGCTTGCATTGGGCTCAACCCTGGTGGAAAACAAGTCTTCAGGATGGGCTGAGGGTTTCAGGATGGCCTTCAGCCTGGACCATCGAGGGGCTGCCTTGGGGCTTCAGCAAAAGGCCTTTAACAGACTCAGCTGCAGCTTCCACTTTTTACCTGACAAACCCTCCAGCCTTGTTGTACTAGTTTGAAATCAAACCAGTGGGAGATCACAAGTCAGAATTATAATTTAATAGGGAAAAGATTAAAATAAATAAATAAATGCAGTAGTACAAGA
>VZRF01004860.1:12899-44934 GCA_013396875.1 Vireo altiloquus
GAGCATCTCACAATGGGATGGTGAGTCATGTGATAAGGCCTGATGGGCCATTAAGAGGAGATAGTCCAGGTGGGAGTTATCTGTGAGTCATGTGATAAGGCGCTGATGGGCCATTAACAGAAGATAATCCAGAGTGGGGGAGGCAGAGAGCACTGCCTCACCTGGTTTCAACAGTTCATGATGGTGATAGAATATACTTCAACCCAGGACACTTGTCTATATCCTGCTGGGTGGAAGTAGTAGGTGTGGCAGCCACACCAGCCACCAGCAGTATCCTCCTTGGCCTGTCTTGGTGCCTGCAAAATGAGGGTGCTGGTTCTGCCTTCACACAGGCTCTGAGCTCCATCAACCATCTGTTACACATCTGCAAACCTCTTTCCCAAAACCCTGTGAGCATAAATTGTAAGACACCCAAAATTAGGGGATGTGGAGGAGGTTGGAGTACAGACTCTGGCTGAACAGCAGAACAAGGGATGCTGATGTGATGTTTCAGCAGAAAAGAAGTGATGCATGTGTGGTCAGTCAGCAAAACGCTGATGGAAGGATGCTGCACTGAGCAGTATGGCATGGCTGAGCTCTGGGAAACTGCATGGGGTTTTGTTTGAGACCTATTTTCTGTATTTTTTTTTTTCTGGCTGTATCAGAACATGTTCTTTCAGCAGATTTAGGACAGGCCATTTCCAGGGCAGGTTAGGGAAAAGGTGGCACTTTAATCTGTGGTTGCATGATGTTTTCTAAGGCAAAATGGGAAAGCTAAAATCAAGGGAAGTCACAATCAGAGCAAAAATGGTCCAGCTTGCCCAAATTGAGGGGTTTTTTGTCTTGTTGCTTGGCGTTTTTTGTGTTTGGTTTTTTTGATGCTGTTGTTGTGGGGTTTTTTTGTTGTTGGTTCCTTTCCTTTCCTTTCCTTTCCTTTCCTTTCCTTTCCTTTCCTTTCCTTTCCTTTCCTTTCCTTTCCTTTCCTTTCCTTTCCTTTCCTTTCCTTTCCTTTCCTTTCCTTTCCTTTCCGAATTTCAGCAGTCCCGGGCGTGTCTCGGAGGGGACCGTGCCAGCCATTAGCACATCATACATCCTGTGCCCTGCCCTGCTGCCTCGCTCTCCGGTGGGTCCGAGTGCCGTTCTCGGGGCTCAGGTGCCTCCCCGGCAGTGCCGAGGTCACCCGGGGACGTGGGCCGCACCTCGGTGGGTGTGCCTGGCTCCGCGGTGGGTGGAGGCAGCTCGTCAGAGGTTCGGAGGGAAAGCGGGTCATCCTGGGCTCGTCTCCAGCTGCCGAACCGCAGAGGCAGCACCGCCGGCGGGTGCCTGACCCCCGTGCCCACATCACAGTGTTGGGCTGTCATCCCTGTCCCTCCCCCGACGCCTTGCGCGGGGCTAAGCTCGGCTCCCAGCCCCCGGCCGGCCCGGCCAGGCACAGCGCTCGGACCCAGGGCTTGGCTCTGGCAAAAGTCTCTGCCCCCGACAGCCGCCTCTTGATCCTCAGCTTCCTGCCACTCCGGATGCTCTGACTCATGGAGAATGAGCACCTCGCCCGAACTTTCACCTCCAGCTTGAACCACCCCCAAGTCAAACTCGCGAATGCTTGAATCCTTCAGTTAGCCCCCCTCCCCCTATTTTTTTTTAGGTTTTCCAGTCTTTGTACTTTCTGCATCCCCATTGGAAGCAAGGGTGCCAAAATACTTTGTAAAAGGCTGTTCTTGCAGTGCTTCCCAGACCTTCCCTCACTAGGAAATGCCGGAAACCGTGGGAGCAAGCCTGCTCACTGGAGAGCCTCGGCGCAGGTTTTGCAGACCCTGGAGATCTGGAGAAGCTTGAACTTCCCCAGGCTTGGACTGCTCTCCAAAGCCAACAGGAACTCGGAAACTTTGGGGCCTCTTTGGTTTTTCTCCTCTCTAGACCTTGAATCTTTCGACTCAACCTTTGTGTTATATTTATATGTTGCGTGAATATGCCCTTATTTTTCTAATTAGGGTCGCAAATTCCTAATTAAAACTGCCTGCAGGCCAGGGTTTGTCTTGCTTGACTTAACGCCAAATCAGAGAGGTATCTAGGCTTGGATCTGTATCTCCTCGCCCTCCTTCAGAGCCAATGGATGAAGAAAATGATCCAGACCTTGGAGGCAGCTCCCCTGGGAAAAGGGTTCCCCTTTTCTGTGGCAAAAGGGGGAGACATGAATGAAGGACCACGAAAGGCTGTGAGAGGCACCACCAAGCCAAAGAGAACCTCCTTCTCTTCTCCTGCCTGAGCTTCAGTGGGGATGGAGTTCCGTGTTCTCTGCAGGAGTTTGGTCTGAAATTTAAGAGCAACTAACCACTTGTTTGTTCATTTAACATTTCCCAATGACTTTGCTGCTGGCTATTTTATTTCAATGGGCTTCCCCTTCCTCTAGCTTTATCAGGATTTTCTTCTACTTCCTAGAAATGCACGGGAGAGGGGATGGGAGAATGTTTCCTTTCCTGTGGAAATAGCATTTGGCTTCTTACCTGTCCTGTGTGGGGAAAGTAGGAAAAATTCACAGCAAAGCTGAAAATGAGAAATTTTCACTTTGAAATTTCCCTAAAAATAAAAGAAGCAGCACTTTTGGCAAATCCTTTTGGCCGCAATTTCCTTTTGTTAAATTGCAGCCATGGAGACAAGTCTCGCGGGGTGGGGGGGGATTCCTGCTGACTGGAGCCCTGTTTTGGTTTGTTCCTGTTCCAGTGGCAGCAGTGGGGCTGGGCCATGGGCTGGAGAGCCCTGAGCACCCTGCTGCTGCCCCAGGACCATCACCTGGCCACCTTGGAGACAGACGCAGTCTGTGGCAGGTTGGGCTGCCAGCCCCTGGCTGTTGGGCAGGGTGGGCACCTGGGCACGTCCTCAGCTGCACCAGCCACGTCCATGGCTGCGGGCAGAGCAGTGAGAGGAGACAGGCACCGGCCTGGCTCTCCCCATCAGCTCCCTTCAAATGGCTGGATCTTGCCCAGCTCTTCCTGACCGTGTCTGCACATCCGTGACGGCCGAGGGCTTGAGCCTTGCTCTCCCTGCAGCTTCTTTGGAGCTTTTCTCCCAGTGAAGGGGGGCAGCTGGCTCTGTGTGCCACCTCTCTGCGCCGTAAGCAGTGCCAGCAGCATGGCCACGGGGCCTCACTGCGGGTGGGACGGCGAGGACAGGTCGGGTCACTCGAGCAGAGTGATCCCCTGAGCAGAGGCCCAGGCTGGGAGCAGCAGTAGGAGATGTGTGGCCGTGGGCACCCGGGATGAGGGGAGAGAAGCCTTGAGCCTGGCTGTGCTGAGAGGAGCGGAGTGGTGACACCCTGGGGACATGGTTTCTGGCTTACCAGCTTTCCTTTGCTGCAGCCTCTCCTGACCTATGCATGTGACCAGTGATGTCAGTGCTATGTCCCTCTGGTGCCCACATCCCTCTGCTGACCCTGCAGGTTGCCCAGCTGAGGGCGGACATGGATACGGAGGTCCCACCATGGAGGGGATCCGGATCCCTTCGTTTTCCTTCCTCCCTCGACATTCTCCTTGGCCATGGATCAGCTGGCGGGACCCAGCAAGTCTTGCAGCAAAGATGAGCAAAAAAAAAATCTCCTTATGCCTGTAAAAGGAAGAAGGAGAGCAGGGCAGAGACAGGCCGTCTGATACAGCTCCACTTTCTTCTGTGGAGGTGGGAAGCCTTTCGGACAGGATTTATTTTGTATAGTCTTCCATGCAAACTGGATCCCCCTCCCCTCCTGGCCCTGCCCGGCCTTAAATCATATCCTTTGTAATGACATTTCGTGCTTGTGTGGCGCCTTGCTTCTGAGCATCCCCAAGTGCTCTGTAAACGGACGTCTTGGAGGCTGCCAGGAGGCCGCAGTACCACCCCTCCACCCCCCTGCCACCAAGGGAAGGTGATAAACCCTTCCCACATCTCACCTGTGTGCCTGACCCTGCCTGCATTAGTGCTTCAGCCTCCCCTGCATCCCTCTTGACTTCCCTCCCACCCCAGCCACCTCCGCAGAGATCTCTGTCCCTGCCGGAGTGTTGGGGGTGAGGTGCTCAGGGATGAGCAGCCTACGTTGGCAGGATGCTGCCCTGCAGCCTGGCACACGGCCTGCAGCCTCACCTGCAGCCTCACCTCCCACCTGCCAGGGAGTCAACAGAGCTGTCCTCCATCATCAGAGCTGCAGGGTCGACAGAAAGCCACCCTCCGTGCCCCCAGACCCCATTTTTGGTCAGGAATGGATTTCTCTGGTACACTGTGCTCTGGGGCAAGGAGGGTGTTAACTGCATGGAAGTCTTGCTTGATGAATCCAAATAATACAGCATTTCAGATTCCCTGTCCAAGTCCTTGGCTGTCATCAGGTCCTCCTTAGTCCTGTCCAGAGGTTTCTTCACAGCTGCAGGGTCCCAGGAGATGCAGTGGTTTTTGTCAGACGCTGCTCTGGCTGGTTTGCCTTTCCGGAAAGTTTGTCTTTCCGGATCTCCTCCAGGTCCTTTTGCTTCCTGGCTTCCTCCACTGGACATCCCGGGCTGTGGGCAAGCTTGCTGATGTAGGGACAGCCGGGTGGTTGCTGCATCCAAGCAGGATTTTGGGTACTGACAGATGGTTGTGGAGGTTGGCTCAAGCTACCTACTGGATTTTTGTGAAAATTGCCCTCCTGGGAAGAGGCCTTTTAACTTCCCTCAGAACTGGAAAGCCACAGCCCAAGAGCTGACTGCTGACAATGATGCCTCTTGGCAGGAGCCAGCAGTAATGCCAGCTGGGAAGGGAGAGGTTAACCCTGGGTGCAGGTGATGCCTTCTTCCAGTTCCAGCTGGTCGTTGCTGGGAGAATCAATGAAAAAATGTCCACAGGCACTTTGGTTGGCTCCAGGTGCTGATAGTGCAGCTCCTTCCCAGGGGTCTGGAGGATGGACCTCAAGTCTGCTGGGCCCCTGCAGCTGCTTCTGTGTGGAGGAGAGCTGGTGACCTGCTCCAGCCCTCCAGGGACTTGGCTGTGGGTCTCCACTGAGCCCTGTGGTACCAGGCTGCTCTGGGCTTCTTTTTCCTCTACAAAAAAATCAGCTTTATTCTTCTATGGCACCTTGAGGAAAAAGACTGGAATCTGAGGGAAGGTTTGGGGTGAAGTGGGGAAAAGCAAATGCTCTTGTCTGGTCTGGTCTCATCTCCATCTCATCTTGACCCATCTCATAACTTTATCCCATCCCATCATACTCCATCCTACCCATCCCAGTCTACTTACCTATTCTGTTTTACCCTATATCCTTCCCTTTCTATCTTACCCTATCCTATCCCAGTCTATCCCATCCCACTCCATCCTATGCCATCCCACCCATCCCATTTCACTTACCCCATCCCACCCTGCTTTCTGCTCTTCCTGTCCCATCCTACCCTATTCCATCCCACTCTGTCTCATCCCATCACCTTCATTCTTTTCCACTCACCCCATCCCCCCTGCATTCCTCTTCCCTCCCATGCCATCCCACACTATTCCGTCCCCCTCCACCTCCTCCCCATCTCCTGTAGACATCCATGCCAGCCATCCCCAGACAGAGCTGCTCTTGCCAGGGGCATGGGCCCATTGGTGGTGGAGGCCACTTGGAGCAGTTCCTTATCCAGGATGTGTGTCAGTGAAAGCAGAAACCCAATAAGCAAGATAAGGAGACGATTTATAATGGAGTTTGTGAACTTTAGGAAAGAGCTTTACAGCCAGATTTTACAGACCACACAGGGAGAGGTTATACTCTCCAAAACCTTGGAGATTTTTTAAAAAATATTTTTATATTTAAAAAAAAAAAAAAGAGTTTCCAAGAATTAAATAACACGAAAGTGTATGAAATATGATGTAGGGAATGTTCCCCTTGCTCTCACATCTGAAGTTAATTTGGGAGACGCTCTGAATAGCTTTTTAAAGAGTGGATAAACATTGGCATCAAAAGTGTAAATAAAGTTACCAGACAAAGCGGCCGTTCAAAGGGAATCGTCCCTGGGATGTTGGCCGGGCAGCTCTAATGGCTGTGTCAGGAACATTTGGAGATAAAACAAGGGCCCAGCCGATTAGCCTGGGCTGGAGCTCTCCGCCTCATCTCCCTCTCCTGCTGCCAAAGGCAAGTGGTGCTGGCAGCTGCTCCTGCAGGTTTCCTGCCTGGGGATGGTGCTGGAGGGAGGTTCCTGTTTGCTGGGACCCCCTCAGTGCCCCACACGACCACTGCCCAAAACCTGGGTCCCACACTTCCAAGCAGGAGCTACTGAAGCCTAATTAAAGGCTATTGGTGCTGGGCTCTTGGAGATCTGGATTTGTCAGAGTTGTGGCCCAAGGCATTTCTGAGAAGCCCTCAGGCTATCCCACTGTGTCACACCCACTGCTTCCCCCATTACAGTCCTATTCCCCTCGGTGTTTTTATGGACATGTGCTGGGTTGGTCACAAATATTCTGAAATACAACAGGATCTTCTGTGTCCCTGGGTTTAAGATTGCAGCTGCTTGGAAGAACCCAGAGGGGTTGTGTCTCTCCTGAGGCACATCTTTGGACCAGCATCAGGGTTCTCCATGACAGTCCCCCAACAGACTGTGGAGGGAAGGCAAAAACTGTGAAATGAGCTCTGACATCTCATTTAAATCTTCCCAAGAAGAAGAGAAATGGACACATTTGAACTGACCTTTTGTTTTCATCTTTTGGTATGAACTTGAAGGGAAACCTTTGGGAGTTGTCTTTGATGGAGCAGTTTATGGATGAGAGGCAGTTGTGGGTTGGAGTGACTCTGGCAGTCAGATCCACATCATGAGGTGCTTCTCCTTGCCCTGTGTCTCTACTAGAAGGCATTTTACTGGGAATTGTAGAAGTAGGAATGGATGTGGATAATAATACTAGCTCTCTTGCATCCAGAAGCTCTTATCTCCACAGCACCCAATGCTGAGGGCTGCTATTGCACTTGAATATATAGAGTATCAGTTCCTTCTTCAGCTGAGGCCTTGGTCATGGCTGTGCATCCCTGGATTGGTGAAGACAGGATGGTAACAGCAGCCATGACAAACACAGAGTGTAAATCTGGGCTGTCCAAGAGCAGCTCAGGGCTGCCTACACTGCAAGGGGGGCACAATAAGCACCATTCATGGCTGAGGGGCTGCTCTTGGTGCTCGTGGCCCTGGAGACCCAAGAGTTCTGCATCTTGACTGACCCAGCCTGGGCAATGTGGTGGATCCACAATGTATCTGCTGATGTGCCAGATAGGAATTGGGTCCCACTGCTCACTTGTGACCTGGGCACTGCCGTGCAGGGTGAGGTATCAGCTCTCGAGGCTGAGGAGCAGCATGAAGGACATCATCACAGGTAACCCTGCAAGTCCCCAGCAGCGACACATCCTGGTTTCTCCTGCCTTGCCCTGGAGATCATCTCCTCATTCCTCTTGGTCCCCTGCTGTCAGAGCATGAGCTTCTTGTGTTCAACCCCAAAGCCTGTGCAGTGGAAGAAACAAGCAGGTTTGAAGCATGGCCCTTATCAGGTAGAAGCTACACAATTATATTTTAATATTTCACCCACTCAGGTGACTTTAAGATGGATATAGTTGTGAGGACTCATTTGCTCTGTCCTTTGCCTGGCTATAATAGGAGCTAACAATGATCATAACTCTGACCTTGTTTCAATCTTGACTCCACAGTATTTTCCTGTGTGATAAAGAACAAATCTCCCATTGGCAGGGCTGGGAAGATGCTGCCCCACAGCCTTGGTGTTAACCACAAGCAGCAGTAGCTCCTCTCTGCGTCCCTGGGTGACACCCAGTGGGATGGGGACGCTGCCTGCCTGGGCACCAGCTGGCAGGGCTGTGCTTCCCCAGAGACCGTGGCAAGGGTTTGATTGCAAATAATGGAATAATTACTCTGTCTTTGCCTGGGACTTACCCTCAAACAGCTGCTGATTCCTGTGTGAGGGCTCATGAGCCCAAATCCCCATCAGAGGGCTCACTAGTGCCTTTGGGATGGAGAAGCCTGGCACCGAGAAGGCGAGCCTGGCTCCAAGGATGCCCGGAGTGATCACTGCGGCTCGGGCTCGTGCAGACCGCCCTTGCGCATCAGCCTTCGTGCCACTTGTGTAAACTATTACAGCAAAGGGCAAAGGTTAAATGCAGCACATGTGTGGCATCAATTAACAGGATTTCAAGGTCTCCAGTGGAGTTTCTACTCAAATCTCTTGTGGCAGGTTCAGTTTTCTTAACCCCTCCGATGCCATGCAGTCAGAGGGTCTTGGCCCTGCCAGACTATTGGAAGGGAATGAGCTTGTGCTGGCCTGGGGGTCTCCCCAAGGACTCTGCTGCAGGGGCCTCTGGCCATTTGGGCATGTGGGGACAGGGACACCACACACACCACACCAGTGCTCTGCGGGGCAAGTGGGACAGACTGTACTCTTTCTACCAGAGGTGTCCTTGGAGGGGTGTCAGGCCCTGGCAATGCAGCAAGTTGGTGTATGAGCAGCCCTTATCATGTCCCCCTCTGCTTCAGGTATGTCTATCCCCATCTCAGAGCCCTCATGACGGGTGGTTGCTCCTGTGTTTGGCCTGGCCAGACCCTGCTCCACTGGAGCACTCCATTGTCTCAATGTGTCCTACTGCTGAGAGGATAAAGGTTCCTGCTGGGCTTGGGACCACTGGTGCCTTCACTCCCTGCCTGTAAAACAGACACAGTCACCTCCCACTGCCTGGGGGGACTGGGAGGGGATGGCTGCAGTGAAAGTCTCAGCGATGATTCAAAACCAGGGCAATTTTGGTGGAGAAATTGCAGTTGAGAATCTTCACCAGTGTGAGGCCATACAGGGCTGGTCTCAGGAATGTACCCATCCACTGCTCATCTCCTCCTGGATTTATCAGTCATACTGGGCACACTGGGAGAGGGAGTGGTTTAAAGGATGGTGGCATGACTCAGGTAGTCTTCAGTGCATCCCGTGTCTCCTGCAGCTGATACATCAGAGACCTGGATGCCACAACTTTGCACTGCAGCTCTGCCAGGCTGTCGTCCCCAGTTCCAGATGTTTCTCCTAAGGGCCAGGACCTTGGAGTCAGAGTGCTTGGACAGATTCCACTTTGCTCTTTTGAAGGGGTTTGACAAGGAAAAGGAAGGCTTGAGCTGCCACTACCATGAAGAAAACATGATATTGACATGGCCTGAACACTCAGAAGCCTTAAGATATTCTAAAAGCTTCCTGATCGCTTGTGCAGAATTTTGCCTACACAGATTGCTAATTTTCCATGAACAGGTGCTGCTGAAGGGAATCCTGCCTTGGGGGTTTCAGTTCCTGGGATTTCCAGTCCTGCCTCAAGGCTGGGGAACAGTGTAATGGATGGGTCAGGGCTGGGAGCTTGGTGAGGAACATCGATCTCAACACCAACCAATGCAGAGCCTGCCGGGCTGGAGGAACAGGACATGCAAGTGCCCTTCTGCACCTGCATCTGACATCACCTTGCACATGCATTCCTCTCCTTTTTGGGAAATGAATAATTCCAATCCTCCAAGTTAAAAAACTCAGCCCCCGAAACATTCAAAACCACTAGGAACCCCTGCATTTTGATGATTTCCATCTGTTTTTCACTCCTGCACCCTGTTAAGATGAACAAAAAGCATGCTTAAAAACCAGAGATACTCTGCCCACAGCTCCCCATGTCAGAGCTGAGGGGAGACTTCTGGCTGAAAGATGGATTTGGCCTGGAGATCTCCACACAAACACCCTGTTAGTTAGCAAACCTGTAAAAATCTCGGTAATCCCCTTGATCTGAAACAAATGGACTCTGCTGTCTGGTGCTGATTTTATTATCAGACACTGCTTAGTATCATCCCATGGTTTGGACCAGTGCCTGAGGCTCAGCACCAAGTCAATCATGTGCTGGCAGGCAAAGGTCTCCCCTGAGTTCTAGATCTGTGCTGGTTCTCCACGCATGTGCGGTGCCCTGCATAAAACACATTGGATTTACAGAGCCATGTGGTTGCCCTGGGACCTCCACACCCTTCAGGGCTGCTCCAACACTGTTTCCAGGTGGGATGGGAGCAGCATAGCATGGCTGTCAGGGTGAAAGCTCTGGTTTTGTTGAGTTGTCCTGGCCTCTTGTCCTTCTGGGGTGGGGAGCTTGGCTTGGTGGTTGTGTTTCCAGTGTCTGGAGCTTTGTGTAAACACAGGATGAAGGACCAGGAGTGTTTTTGGGTCCTAGCATGATTCCCAGGGTGTCTGCAGCCTGAGCTCCCACCCAACCATCCCTTGAAGATGGGACCTAGAAAAAGCCTTAAGCATCCGTGGGCTGATTCGAGGACTACTGAGAATCTTGATGGCTTTGAGGCCAGGTAGATCCTCAGCTGCCTGCAGGGCACTTGCATCGACCGTGGCCCCTGACAGCAGCACTCCCAGCCCTGCTCTCCCTCCATGCCGCCTGCAGCAGCTGAACATAAAATTCGAGCCCCCCGGAGACCCACCATCAACCACACGAGCCCCAGCCGGTTTTGTTTTGATTATACATTTGTTTCCTCCCTCCTGGGAGTGTCTGACACAGCTTTTACCTCTCAGCGCGTCAACGCTCGGCTCTCCCCGCCACCTCCCTCCCCTCCCGTCGGCTCTGCTTGGATTAGCTCTGACCCCTACTGAACTCTGCTGCCAGAAGAAGTGTCAACCCCTTTCACTTTCCGAGAGCTTTCCAGCCCCGAACACTGAGCAGGGAAGGAGTGTCCTCCAATGGAAAACCTCCCAAATAGTTTTTTCTGACTCTGTGCTCTTGCTGTGTGTACGAGGAGGACAGACTGTGGTCCTTGTGTCTGGCCAGGCTCTGGGGACAGCCTGGGTGACCTGCAGCACATCTCTGCCCTGAGCCAGCACAGGTGGAAACAGGGCAAAAGGGGCTTTTAAGGAGGATTTGCTTAGTGGAGGAAAAGTGGTGGGGTAGGAGAGAGCAGGAGGTTAGGTATGGGCACAGCACAGTGTGGCATGGTGCATGGGGCCAAGGGCAGGTGTTCCCATGGGAGTATGGCAGGGTCAGTGGCTGTGTTTCTGCAAGGGGACGTCCAGACTCCATGGGTGGACATCAGCAAGATGGAAGGGAGAGGAAGAGCTGGCTGCTGCCACCAGGAGCACAGAAGATGGGGAGAAGGTCTTGCAATCCTTTCCACCGGTTCTGATGGTGGTTGTGCTTCTCCATGCTGAGCAGAAGCAGCTTAAACATTCTACAAGAGCTCCAAAATTCAGGGGAAGCCAGCCCACCGAAATAAAAAGACCATCCAAGGAGAGGGCAGGAGCCGATGCCCTGTGCCCACAGCTCAGCAGGGTTAACGCTTGTGGGGCTGGGAGTGACACCCCCACCCGTGAGCAGCCACCCTGGGCAGCAGAGACGCTGGGTGGTGGATGTGGGGCCACAGCTGGGGAGCAGCGAGGTTAACTCCAGCAACACCAATGAAATAAAGAAAGGGAATGCCGCGTGCTAAGGAGTTGCAGATGTTTGGATGTTGGCAGGGATTTGGGTGGAGCTGCCAATACACAACATGGTTTGCAGCAGGCGGAAGGGTGGGGAGTGGCAGGGAAATCCTGCCCCTTCTCTAAAGCATGTGGGAGTGGAGGGAGTCCTCCTGGGGTAGGTGTCATGGGGGAGTGTATGGCTGGGGCTGTGTCTTCTCTCAGAGCTTGGAGATGCCATGGAAAAGGTGGGGGAGACAAATGAAAATAGACCAGCTGCTCCCAGGTCTGACTGCTGCTGTGTCCTTCTCTTTTGGAGCCCCTGGAGCAGCCACCTGGGCAGTCAAGGATAACTGAGCCATGGAGACAACAGCTCGGAGCGCAGTCACTTTATAGGACACCAAGAATGTTCCTTGGTCTTCCAGGGGCTCTTTCCCCTGTTTTTTTCCCAAGCCTGCGGAAGCCAGGCAGATATCCAAAGCCATTCCTCACTTTTCACAGCTCAGTGAAGGGATGGCCTGCCTAGCTGATGCTGGGTGAGGGTCACAGGCCTGTTTTGGTCTCACCAGGTCAGCAGAAACCAGGACTTTAGCACTGCTGTCCCAGAGCTGAGTAGGGGTGCAGGCTGTGTCAAAGGGAGGAGCAGCATTGCCCCTGAAGTGAAGAAGGCATCTCTGGAGGACTGTGAGGACTCAAGCAGGATAAATCCAGGCTGAAGGGTGCATTTAGGGCTGTGCTGACCTCAGTGTTT
This sequence comes from Vireo altiloquus, assembly GCA_013396875.1. Classification (NCBI taxonomy): domain Eukaryota; kingdom Metazoa; phylum Chordata; class Aves; order Passeriformes; family Vireonidae; genus Vireo; species Vireo altiloquus. The sequence continues at coordinate 25,033 of VZRF01004860.1, forward strand.
AATGATTTTGTTTTATTCCTGGCAAAGGGATGGACAAGGAGCAGGTAAAACCCAATTGGGCAGGGTCAGTAAGGTCCAAGCCCTGCTGCTGCGCCCAAAGGAAGTGTTGGGGTGGTGGGAACACAGGGGCTGAGGGGTCTCTGTGAATCTGGAGCCCATCAACTCTGGTGTGTGGGTACGGGCAGGTCTTGTTCCTTTCTGGGGTGCCAGCTCTTCAGGATGAGCGTGAATCCCTGACTGGCTGGGAGATGGAGTCCCACCCCAGAGGAGCTCTTGGGAACCTGCTTTTTGTGTCTCTTGGTGAAGTGTGCTGTTCACGGGCAGCCCCAGGCTCACAGGAGCATCCCCTTCTCTCACAGCCCTCCTGGTGCCTCATGGCCCCCACGGTCCTTCAGCTATGCCAGATCGCTGTGGTTCTCTTGGTCTTTGTCAGCAGCAGGTTTGGTAGCTCTGTGGCCATCGTGCTTCCTGACATGTTTTCTTTTCCCCCGTGATTTTGAGAATTGTATTCATTTCTTTGTTGAAGAGAGAGAGGGAAAGGTCATCCCTTGCTAGCAACTCATTAAAGCAAAACAATGGAAAGAACAGCAAATGGGCTCTGGGACTCGCTTCTCCAGGCATGTGTGACGCTGCCTTTTGTCAGTGTAGGAGAGGGGCATCCATTAAGGTGGTGGCATTGCAGGGAGGCTCTCCCACCGCCCCCCCCAAACCAATTCAAGCCATCACTGGAGGACCTCAGTGTTTGTCAGAGCTTTTGTTTGTCTGTTTAGTGTGTGTGTGTGTGTTCACCCTGCTGTCATTAAAAAAAAGTTTTTAATGAAAATTTTCTCATTCCCTCCTCCCAAGCTGCCCAGCTTGGACCAGTTCTGTTTCTTTCATGTGGGAGGCAGCTGCATTTGTCTCAATAATTGTGTTTCCCCGTTGCTATGTACCGTCAAGGACTTGGTGGCACAATGAAGATGTGAAGTGTTCCTCTTTCCCAGGCCTGGCTCTGGGGGTTTGGTTTTGGCAACATTATGGCCTTCCCGCTCTCCAGGATGCCCATATGGGGTTTGAAGTCCATCTGGCATTTGGCAGGAGAGACACTGCTTAAAGCTGATGGTCGTGCTCAGAGTGATGTTGAGAAGGAAGCACTGCTCCGTGCCTCTGGTATCTCTCAGGATCGCGTGCTGAAGTCCACTGCCAATGGGAAAGGGTGGGTGGTCACCCATGGCCATGGAGGGTGCCCAGCACCTATGTTTGAATGTCCTGCTAGGCCTGTTGGCCTCCAGACCCCAAACAACCACCTCGTGGCCTGTCCCAGTCCTGTCCTACCAGATGCTGGCTGGGCAGCTGTTCCATGAGGGAGAGCTGCACCGTGGGCAGAGGCTGCTTTGGGCAGCTACACCCCTGTGGTTCTCCCCTGCCTTGATCCCTCTGGCACCTAACCCTCACTGCAGCACCCACCAAGCCCTGGAGGTGGGAAGTGCAAGGACAACCTGCCTGAGGCACTGGGCTCGGAGCAGTGTGGGAGTTCTCCCAGTTTAAGGTGGGACTCTTCGTTGCATTGGAAGATGGGCCAGGCATGGGGGTCTCGGGCATATTGCCAGAGCAGGGCTGGGAGTGGGAGAAGGAGCGTGGGTGGCACGGGGCATGAGGGACGTGTGGGAGTGGGGCTGCATCTGGTGCGGGGCAGGTGGGGCAGGAGGTGTTCGGGAGTGCAGATGATGTGGGGCACAAGGGGCACGTGGGGCTGGTGTGGGGAGCGGGAGCAGGGGATGCACCTCACAGGTTCCACGGGGTTCCTCCTTGCTGGAGCCCACGAGGGCTGGCATTGCTGACTCGGAGGGGTCAGGATGCGAGGGCAAGGAGAGACCTTTGGGAGCAGAAGGTTTGTGATGCCCGGGGCCGTGCATCCCCCGGGGCCGGGCTGTCCTTCCACGCAGCGCGGAGAGGTGGCAGCAGAGGCCCTGGGACGGGGGTCGCGGGACCTGCCGCCACAGCCCGGGGTGCCGGTCCCGGCCCGGGAGCCATGCCCGTCCCCCGGCCCGGAGTCCTCTCCCACCAGCGGGACCCACGCGCTGGAGCCAAGTCCATCTCTAGGTAACGCCGGAGAGTGATTTTGCCCACTTCTTTAAAGAACATCTGGTCCATCCTCCTGGAAATCTCTCTGTCCGACCTAACCACGAGCACTCCCAGGAATGGGGCATCTCCAGGGACGCTCACCACAGGCTCAGGGATTGGAATCTGCTTCTAGGACTGAATGAGCACTGGCATTTCTGGCCCCTGCTCCAGCCCGGGGCTGCCCCTCTGCGCCCGCTGATGGCCCAGGGCGTTGAAATCCCACGAGAACAGCTTGTGAGACTTCAGGACTTGTCAAAGCTGAAGTTGAGCCCTTATCCCAGGCTGGCCTGTTGCCCACAGCCCAGCCAGCCCTAATCTGGGGCTGTACACTGCCCATGTTTAATGAGGTATTGTGTACGGATGTGTCTGACTGTGTGTATGCTCATGTCGTGGGCTCCGGGTGTCTCGCTCAATGTTTGCATCTGTCTGTTCGCGGGTTTGGGCATCTGGGGCTGTTCCCCTTGCCTGATCAAATATCCCCCCAGCAGTGAGTTTGTGCAGCCGAGGATCTTATCACACGTCAGTGTCTGCACAGGGAGGTGTTCACAGCTCTCCATGCGTGCAGAGTTTGCACAGTGTCCGTGGGTCATGCTGGGCTGCTGAAGATGTTTCTTCCCCTGTCAGCATGTGCTGAGTGATGGGGGATGAGTGGGTGGCCAAGGAATGGATGGATCAGTGCAGAACAGGGTGGGCTTCCCCATGGGTGGTGGGTGACAGTGGGGACCAGTGCTGCTCATGGATATTCTCTCTCCTTAAGGGCACATGGAGCCCAACCTGCATCCCACAGCCATGGAAGGGGGACAGGGCCTCCCTGAGGCTTGGATGCAGCATCAGAGTCGACCTTGTCACTTGCAGTGAGGTTCCCTGCAAGGGGCTGCTGGCAGCTGCTGTGGCCCTGCGCAGGGCTGTGCCCCACGTCTGGCTGGGTCTCCTCTAACTCAAGTGGCTCTAGGGTTCAAGGGACCCCCATTGCCCAAACAGCGCACGACAGTGCCTGTGTGACACTCTCTGCTCCCACGTCTCTTCCCTCCTGCTCTCCCTGCCTCCACCCAGCTCCATCCCGAGGGGCGTCCCTCCCAGCTGGGTCAATGCCTGCACCATCCCCAGACCCTGCAGGGCACAGGGCTGGTGGACAGGGAGGGCTGGCAGCCACGGGCAGCGGGAGGATCACAGCCTCCTGCACATGTGCTGTCCAACCCATCAGCACCTCCGTGAAGCAAAGCCGAGGCTGGCTGGGGATGTGCCCCCCAGCTCCCTCCTTTGTCATGGAGAGCCAAGCCTGCGTGCCAGAAAGCTCACCCCGTGGTAGAAGCTGTCCATCCCCTCTGGAGCTCAGCATTCCCTCCTTGCTCCTCGGTGACAGGGGTGTTGGCTGCAGATATTTACTGAGCAATTCGCATCCAATTACAGATGCTGGAAGGACTGGGAGGATTTTCCTTCTGGTTTCTCACAACCAAAGCCAATTTGTCCGAATTACAACCTAGGAAGCATCTCATTAGTGGGGAGTGAGGTCTCCAAAACATAGAGTGCTTGGAAAACACTCTGCCAGAGGAATGTGGGCTGGCTGGCAGGAGAGATGGTGAGGAGCCTATCTGGTCACCATCTTCTCTCGCCCGTGGTAATTTTTCCCGTCTTTTCTCCTGTGGCACCTGAGTGGAAAGGAGATGGGACTTTGGAGGCTTCTAGCTCATCACGTCACTTCCCTTGGCTCAAGAGGTGTTTGATTTTGCTGGGCTGAAGCATCCACGACTGGTCTTCCCACCCATTTCTTTCCCCACCAGCTCCTCCTGCCCTTCCTCTCAGGCCATGTGGTGTTACCCCAACCAGGAGGTGAAGGTCTAGCAGCAGAGTCCTGGGAATGGTGGTTACAAGAGTTTAATAACATTAGTGGGAGTAGGATCCTCAGCAGCATCACTGGCTGGCCTGTCTCTAGTGCTGTCCTAAGAGGCTGGTGCCTGAGGGACATCCCTCACCTGGTCTCATGGAGATCTGCTCCCTGGTGTGGCTGCCCCAGAGCGACTTATGCCAGAGGGACCTGTGTGGAGCCTGCAAGTCCCAAAACTTGCTGGAGACTTCGTCCCAGGTGGTACACAATCTGGCACAGGGGCTGGAATGTGGGAAGGGGGTGAGGCAGGATCCAAAGTGATCCGGTGACTATCAGCTGTGACTACAGGGGGGCTTTCTGGCAAGGTTTGAGAACGGCAGAGATCAGGGAAGTGCAGCTGGCAGCTGTAAGCCTGGGCTTACATGGCTTCAAGGTGACTCCTATGCCAATGACTTAATGCCCTTCCAAAAATACTTCCCTGGATAGAGCTTGCAGTCAAACTGCTGAGCCAGCTCGTGCCAGTGACGGAGATGGAGACAGGCACGGCTCTGGCGCCTTCGTCCTGCTCGCAGCGCTCAGGGCGTGTGTGGCCCACGCAGTGCTGGCTCCACGCAGGACTGAGGACAGCTGTGGTTTGAATTGCTGGGTGGGTGTGAGACCCCATTCCCTGCCTGCCTCCCTGTCCCAACAGAGCCCGTGGGTGCTGGTGGGGAGCTGCACTGTCGCCCTGGCTCCTGGCCCATGTGGGGAGGGGTCTGTGCTGCCCTGCCGATGGCACCATCTGCTCCCTGAGCTGCCAGCCAGGCTGCCCCTGGCTGTTCCTGCCCAGCCATCTCCCAGCCATCCCCAGGTGCCCAGTGCCTGGACAGGAGAATCCATGTGGGCTCTTGCTGTTGAGGTAGAGGTGGCCATTGAGCAGCCCTGGTCTGCTCCTGGCATCATGTCACCTCTGCCAGCATCTGGGTGATAGTGAGCCCCCTCCTTTCCTTGCTCCTTTCCTTGGCAGCTGCCAGGCTGTAGTTTCTCTTTCAAGGTTGAATTTGATGTGCTCCAGCTTCCAGATGGGTGATCTTGTAACAACTTTGCAAATGACTGTGACTCCTGCATCCCACATGGGTGAGGGTCAGGATGGACACAGCTCCTGCAACACCAGGGGGAAGGAGAGGCTGGGATGGATAAAGCCAGGCTGCCTGCACTAGTTCAGCCACCCTGACCCCACACTTCACCAGTCCCACCAGCAGGAGAGCTGCTGGGTTCCTCTGGTGTGATGTGCTTCCCAGAGAGCCAGGTAGGCAGCACGTACTGTGACCTGAGGGCCCCCACATCCCCAGGACATCCCAGTGTCTCAGTTCTGGACTTCGAAATGCCTGATCCCCTTGACATGACCAAAGTGAGTTTGGATACTGAGCTCCCCATGAAGAACATGTTCCGTCATGGGAGGATGAGGAGTTTTCACCAGAGGAAGCTGCTCCTTGCCAGCAGGAGAGGTGGGAGAGGGTGACCTGGCCCTGCAGACATGGGATTCAGGTGTCCTCACTGTCCCCGAGGAGCGCCCTGCCCTTCAGTGTGGATGAATCAGAACCTCCTTTCCGTGCACCATACCTGCTGCTGGGGGCTGCCCCTGCTCCCTCGCTGCCCATGGCACTGCCAGTCAGTGCCCCCAGCCAGGCAAGGCAAGTCCCCTGCACGCCCCATGCCCCACAGCCACTCTCACACCGTGCTCTGGGCCCTGTTCTGGCCTTGCTGCTGGCCCCTGGGGACAGCCACCCTCCATTCCTCTGGTCTGCAGCAGCCCACGGCTCCAGCACCACCCAGCTTGGCCTCTCCAGGCCTGTCACCCCTGGGCAGCCACGGGTCTCTGGGCATCTCTGTCCTTGGGGGCTGGGGACAGCGCGGGGGGCAGGAGCACCCCCCAGGTGGCTGAGAGGAGGAGTGGGAAGGGGGTTGGGAGGCAGGGCAGCCCACCGCCCAGCTCGGCTGCGCCGGTTCCCCTCCCCGGCCCCACCGGCCCATTTATTACCCCTCTGCCATTCATCGGGCCAGACAGATGCCCCCAAATAAATACCCCCAGACAATAGGGTGGGAGGGGCCAGCGAGGCTCCTCATGAATAAACATGAGGGTCTTTGGACACAGCTTCCTCTCTTCTCAAAATGGGACCGATTGTGCGGCAGGCATTTAAAATTCAGCTGCGGTCGGGCTGTCTTCCAGTGTCCCCTGAACTGCTGAGGTGCTTCATTTATTTCATAATTTCCCCTCCTCCCCTCTCGGCGACAGACCTGGCTCTTTTCACGCCTTGTCCTCCCTCTTTCTTTCCTTCTTGCTCCCTTTCTCTAATTTTTTTTTTTTTTATCTTCCTTCCTTTTCCTACTCCTTGTCTCTTTCTCTCCCTGGCTTTTGTGCCGGGGGCCGTGACGAATGGCTCTGAAAAGAGGGTGCTGTGAGAAACTGGAGCTGCCGCTGGCAGAGTGGGTGGTGAGGCCTTGGTGCTCGGGGGGACTGGAGGGAGTCTGCCTGTGAGCACCCGGCTGGGGCTCCCACATGGAGCTGGGGTGGGGTGATGTGGGATCCCAAGGGCTTTGCTGCCTGGGGGCTTGGAAAGCCAAGGATTGGGCCCCCTGCCTGTCCCCCTGCCTGTTCCTTGCCTGTGGGGAGGCAGCCTTGCAGTGCCCACCCCAGCACATCCAGAATGGGCTCCATGCAGAGGAGGGAAAGGTCAGCCCTGCTGTATCACCCACTGGGGGTGAAAAGCAGCCCTGGTGATGCTGGAGCACCCCAAAGTTGGGCGATGCAGAAGGAAGAAGGAGATGCTTGTTCAGGCCAGGGCAGCCTCAGTTTCGGTGGAAATGGGTTTGCTGGACCCATGACCTGTTCCCATGCCAGGACAGTCCCAGCAATGCTGGTCTTTAGATCCAGGATGAGTGGCTTTTTGGAATCTTGGACAACAGCATCCCCACTGGGCTCCCAGCACCCCAAGCCCACATGTGCCAGTTGGTGCTGGGGTGAAGGCAGAACCAGAGCAGCAGCAGGGAATGCAGGGGTGGGAGCACCAGGACGTGACCAGCAGTGTGGATCAGCATGGCAGGAGACCTGCCAGCACTCCGGTGTTTCATCAACCAAGCGCTGAGGTCCTGATGCCATGCACCCCTGGGGAAGCCAGAGATGTCCATGCCATGCACAGGACAGCTCCAGAGTTTGTGGAACTCCGTGAGCCGCTTGCTGTGCTGCTTGGGACGTATGGATGGGCAGAATCCCCAATGCCCATTGTGCTCGCAGGGCTCTGCATGGTGGGATGAGTGTCACCCATGACAGTGGGGAGCTGCAGAAACTCCCTGGACAGCTCTGGTGTGTCCCTGTACTGGGAGGAAGCATCTGCCTACGCCTTCCCCACCTCTGGAATCCTCTGCCCGAAGGCCAGGCAAGGAAAAAAGGGAGTTTCTACCAAAGGGCTGGCAAGAAGGACACTTCAAGTGAGGTGTCACCTGCCAGACCATCTGCCCTTGGGCACTGGCAGCACTCAGCACTACCCAGGGCCATGCTGGCAGCAACAGGTTCTGGTGGGGACAGGGGGACACGACCAGCTGCAGGCTGGGGGTGGGCAGAGCCTCCATCTAAAGCCCCAGGGCTTCTCAGTGCCTGAAAACTCCAAGTGGGGCTTCCTTAGCCCACAAGAGAACACGGAGGAGAGTCCCACTGGGGCTTAGGGGTGTCACTGTGGGTGTGGGTGCTCTCTGCGGGGCACGGCCCTGCACCACCACCAGCCAGGGCTGCCCCTCTGTCCCTCTGTGCCACTGCCCTGGGCACGGCAGCCACAGCCCAAGGGGGACGGCTCTGGCAGGCTCTGGCAGCGGGAGGGCTCCTGCATTACAATCCGGGACAATCTGTCCCCCTTCCCGCTGCCCAGCAGTGTAGGAGACGGTTACTGTTTAATCCCATTTGACAGCTCTTTCATCATCTGCCTGCCTCCCTCCAGCTTCCCGTGGCTCCTCCAAGGCTCCTTTGTGGCCGTAATCAAAGCCTGGTGAGTGATGGCTGCTCAAGGGAGGGAGGGAAGGGACAGTGGAGCGAGGGTGGCTCACCCACGGCGGGGGTGAGGGAGTGTGGCCTGGCCGCAGCCCCAGGGAAGGGCACGGTGGGATCACAAGCTGTGGGGCCTTTGCTGTCAGGTGCTGCAGGTGCAGCTGTGGGTGGCGGCACTGGGACCTGGCCTGGATGGAACATCCCTGGTGCTGGGAGCTGGACTGACCAGAGCATCCCCAGTGCTGTGAACTGGACCAGATGGAGCTTTCCCAGTGCTGGGAGCCAGTCTGGACGGAGCATCTCCAGCACTGGGAGCCAGATGGGACAGAACATCCTCAGTGCTGAGGCTGGTTGGACCATTCTCAGTGGCTCCCTCACAGTCAGGCCAGGAGGTCCTGGCCAGGGCAGCAGGGCTGGTGTCCGAGCAAGGGCCAGGCAGTGGGTCAATCTCCCTGCGGGGCAGGGAAGCAGCTCTCCTCCCACAGCCTCTCCCACACACCCTCCAAGCACCCTCTGGGACCGGGGATGTGCTGGCTCACAGTACTCACCTTTCATGCCTGGCATGTGACTGTGGCCCTGGAGGAGCAAGGCAGCTCTCTCCCCATGACAGGGAAGTCTGTGTGGGAGAGATTTTGGTGGAAATCACTTGGGCAGCACAGGCTTACAGCACAGCATTGCCGGCACATGGCTCACATGGGGCAGAGCCTTGCTGTGCCATTGCAGCTTCTGCCATCCCTGTCGGCAGAGAGCTGAGGGCCTGGCTGCTCCCAGGCAGGCTGGTTGCAGTCAGGTACAGCTGAAAGAGTCTCTAAGGAGTCCCTGGCCTTGACATTGCTGTGAAATTTGGGAAATCTGCCCTAGACTTAGTCTGGAGGCTGTGTTGGGGGCAGGCCCCTCTCTGGAGGTCTAGAGGAGAGGAGCCCACAACCTGCAGAGTCACCCACAGCTTCCTATTGCTCAGCTCTTTCTGGACTGAGCCTCATCTTCTGTGCCTTGGCTTCCCCCAGTGCTGACCAGTGCCATGCCAGTGGCACGGTGATGGAGCCACGTGAGTATTCAGGGTCTGGGGGGAGATACCCTCCTGCTTCCATTCGTGCTTCTGGCAGGGACTCAGCACTCACCAGTGCTGCCAGGGAATCCTCCCCATCACCAACAGCCTGGCCCAACCTCCCTGTGATTTTTTTTTGTGGTTTTCAATAACATTAAACTCTTGGATGGGTTGCAAAGCATCTGAAGAGCCAGGTCTCTCTCTACGAGGACTTGGACTCTGTACTGCAGAGTTTCCCTGCTCAGCAACGATGAAGCAGAGAAGTGGGAGAGGAGCCCCCCAAAAATCACATCACTGTGGCCCAAGGCAACTGCCCCTGAGCCCCCGTGGCTGAGGAACACCCTGACTCCCTGGGGAGGGAGCCTGCCCGACCTTGGGTTATCACCTGCATTGCAGCTGGGTGACAGCTTTCCCAAGAACACATGTTCCCTCATAAACCCCGGCTCTGCTTATCTCAAAGGGCACATCCGACAATTAGCTTATCTGCTGTGAAAGTGAGGAACGGCTTTGGATATCTGCCTGGCTTCCGCAGGCTTGGGAAAAAAACAGGGGAAAGAGCCCCTGGAAGACCGAGGCACATCCTCGGTGTCCTGTAAATAAAGTGACTGCGCTCCGAGTGTGCCGCAGACAGACTCCATGTGCTCGGGCTGGGGAGCTGGAGGTGTCCCTGACTTTTAGGGATGTTCAGTGCTTCCTACTGAAAAACCCTGCCTGCAGCAGCTGCCAGCTTTGCCAAACCATCCCAGGTCGGGTGGCAGTTTTGTGCAGGGCAGATTGCAGCCTCCGGTTAAATTTTTGGGAAAAATTTCATCTGGAAACCACGGCTCTTTCCAAGAATGGGGATAAGGGAAAAAATAAAGGATTTGTTCCTATTTTGTTTTAAAATTCTGTCTTTGAAGCCATTTGGCAAGTAGAGAGGGAAGAGAGGCTGAGCTTCATCTTGTGTCCCTGGAATATGCTCAAATTTGACCAGGCTAGAACAGTTTATTTGGGAAAAAATGTGGTTAGCACGAGCTCGGTGCAAAGCTTTTCCATAGGAGCAGCCCCCATCACAGGGCATAGGTTTGCCACCACCCAGCTCCTGGGCAAATGGCTGCCAAAGTCAAGGGCCACCTGTGTCCCCACCAGTGTCATGGGGTCAGAAGAATGGCAGAGGGAGCTGCAGCTCGGTGAGCTCCATCTCCTGCAGGCCATGCCAGGGCTGTGCTTGGTGCTTTATAACATGGTGCTTTATTCCTGACTGTGTGCTTGGTGCTTTATAACATTTTTCTCCTGTAGCAATCCTGTGTGAAGCAGAGAGGAGCAGGCACGTTCAGCCAGCCGTGTGCAGTGTGATCACATTGTCCCCTGTGCAATGTTCTGCAGCCCAAAGGATGTTTCTCCTCCCTGCCTGGCCCAGGATATGTCATCCCTCACTTGGAGGGAAAATTAAAAATTGGTTCAGTTAATTTGCTGCAGATGATTGTTTGAGGAGCAAATAACCAAAAAAGCTGGTGGAAAGCCCAATTTTTCTCCCTCCTGGAGACTTTCTGGAGGGCTTTCTGGAGCTCCTTTCTCCTGGAGGCTTTCTGGTGGTGGCTGGTGCCCCATGTTATGCCTTGAGGAAGGAGTGGGCTGCCTTTGAGGAGGAACTTCAGTTGGCTTCCTCCCCACTCTGCTCCTCCTGCTCTCCCCCAAATCTGTACCAAGAAACAAGTATATTGTTTGCAAGCTAAAAACTAGAAATGATTTATATGTTTATAAGCCCAGCTCTGGCTCCATTTATTTTGGCAAAGGAATTGTTTGCATCTTTGCAGAATTCCTTCACCCAAACCACTCATTAGATATGAATTTCAAAACAGCCAGAGGGAGCGAATGACTCAGGGGAATTAGCAAATGGCTTCTCAAAGACTTTTACGTCAGGGACTGCAGCTCGATTCCAGATCTCGGTGCCAGTGGCCCAGAAGACAATGTCATCTCGTGCTAGGTCAGTGACTGTAAGTCAACCAGTGCATTTGAGGACCTTGGTCTTCGACTCCGAGCTGGAAGGTGTCTTCACCATGAGAAACCACAGCCAAGGGAGAAGCCAGAAAAGACAGGAAGAGAAAGATTCCATCAATGTACTTTCACTGGACACAACAACATCAGCTACGGGAGCTGACAGAGGAGTGATGTTCTACCATAGCTCATTCACCTCAGTGTGAACACCTGGGAGTTTCCGGAAAGGATGTTTGAGGAGAGTCAGTCTTGAGGTCTGAAGATGGGGTGAGTGTGGCCAGTGGTGCCTCTACTGTGGATTTAAAGACCACATTGTTTCTCACCTGGAAGCGATGAAGAAAGTTGTGCACTTTCTGTGAGATAATTCCAGTTATCACTTTTCTCCTTCAGACAAGAACCCACAAAGCAACCACGAGGTGTGATGATGTCCCATCACCTTGTCCTGGCAGAGCAGTGTGATCACATTGCTTGATCTGGGTTGGCACTGGGAAAGGGAGTAGCTTCTTAGGCTGGTTTAGCAGAGGACATGTGTGCAGGGAGGACACTGCTATGCTGATGGCACCATGGGGGCTCTGGACAATTTCAGTGCCCTCAAAAGTGTCTGCTTGGGGCAAGGGGACAGGCATATCTTTTGTGGAAAAAGGTCTGTGAGGACTGAGTGTGGCTGAGGTCACCCTGGTAGGAGGAGAGTCTTCCACCCTGGAGCAGGCAGCCTGGGCTAGCAGAGGTGTCCTCTGAACCTCCATGGGTACCTGGTGCTGGTGTCCCCAGCCTCTATGTCACCTGTTTTCTCTGGAGGCACAGCTGGAGCTCTGGCAGGCAGCGTGTCCTGCAGCAGCTGGTTCCTATCCACGTGTGTCAGGCAGCTCGTGGTGCCACCAGGCTCCTGCTCTCCATCCCCACTCTACCCCAGCCTGCCCTGCACCCCTGCCTGGCTGTGCTGGCTCGCTCCTGAGCCAACCTTGGCTCCTTGTCTCACAAGTAGAGATGAAAATAAACTCCAGTGAAGGGTCCTTTAACTTTCTCTACTCGAGTGAAAATAAATGTGCTTTCCCCACCACCCAGCCCTGTAAATTCCCTGCACTGTGAAATATCTTCCAGATATAGTAAAGAGACGGCTTTCGACTATTTTTTTTAAACATCTTTAACTGCTGTATATATTTCCAGGGAGACGTAATAAGCGCTACAGCTAATTTATCTGCGTGTACTGTAAATATTTTCAGGAGATAGCAGAAAGGATTTCAAACACATGGCTGGGAGTATTGGCACACAGAGTAGGCTGGGTGGGAAGGAAGCCTTTAACCCTTTGCGTGCCATGTCCTTTCCCTTTGGTCCTCTCTCTGTGTCCCTGGTGCAGTATCTCCTCGCCAGCCCAGGGCTGTCCCTCTAGCTGATGTCCAGCCAGATGTTTGGTTTGAACAGGATGCTGAGGCTTATTCTTCCATTTGACCTTGTAGTCCTTGCTCTGGGGGCACTGGGAGCTCATCTGGGAACCAGTGGGAGCTCCCCTCCTGACCTACTGCCCATAGCCATGCCTGGATCCCTACACTCCTGCCTACATGTGATCTGCTGCTGCAAGCACAGGACAAGATTTGGGAAGAAAAAATCCTGCTTGAGCACTGAAGTGAGTGTCTTGCGACCCCAGCATCCTTTGGGTTTCAGCAGAAGCTGCAGACCCATGATGGGGGAAGAGCAGGGTACCCAGTTACTGCCAAACACTGGGACTGGGAAAGGAGGCTGAACATGGCAGAGACAGAGGTGTTGGCTACATATTTTTATCCCCTTGGCCCTTGGGAGATGTAAGTTCTGCAGAAGAAGGAGGCTTGGCTCACCAACAGCTCATTCTCAGGGCTCTCAGGTGTGATGGGAGAGATTGCAGGTGATGGAGAGCTGGGGGAGCAGAGGGTGGCAGGGTGGCTCCTGGGGGAGCAGCCACCAGCAGATGCAGAGGTTCCTTCCATCCCCCACCCAGCCTGGCCCCAGGGGATGCAGGAGCAGGCATCTGCTGGGACACAGCTCACCAAGCACCCACTCCTGGCACGGTGACTTGTGGCTACACATCCCACTCGTGACTGCATCCAAGGTGCTCTGATCCTCTGGGAACCATAACCCTGTACTGGGAGAGCTCTTGCAGGGATGGGTGAGATGGGATCCAATGGCCACCTTCACTCCTCATGTGCCCTGATACTCCCCAGGAATTTCTGTGGGAGACAGTAACTTTTGCAGAGGAAGGTCTGGAGAAGGAAGTCGTGGGGTGCTGGCCTGGAGGAGCAGAGGTCTTTCATCACACAGCCAGTGTCTGGTGTCAGCAGGGAACCGTGCTAAAAGCACATTCAATTCAATGCCTGTTATTAAGCAAACCCAGCTCTGCAGCACGAACAGCCTGTCCTGAAGCTGTGGGTCACCGCAGCCGGGCCAGTCACCCTGCTGAGGGGTCTGCTTGCCAGGCTGGGGAGGCTGTGCACCCTCTCCATCACAGCCCTCCCCTCTGCTGCCAGCTCACCATGAGCTCCTGCCTCTTGGCTGCTTTGAGGGGGGGGTTTGGCCAAATCAGCATTTTCCCTGGGATTCTCCTGCAATAAATCCACTCCTTCACTCTGGCAGCTTGTCCCCTTCTGACCATACCTAGTGGTTAGGGGTCCTGGGGGTACGTGGGGCTCCCAGCCCTTCAGCTGGGTGCCTCTGGCTCACTGCAGGTTTGGAGTCCCTGTTGGCAGTGGGAGCAGGAAGAATACACTGTCTGTTAGGAAGAAAGATGGGATTTCCCCAATATTTGCATGAGCCCTTGAGGTTTTGGGACTTCTCTCCATTGCCTGAACACTGCGATCCAGGCTTTTAGGGGGCATGGGTCTGATCCAGACTAATTCCAGGTGCATTGCAGTCCCTTTGGCTGGTCCCAAAGCATCACCTAAGTTGTGGATAGAGCAGTTCCTCCCACCAGCTGAGGCTGGGCTGAGGCTGTCAGGGAAGGAGAGCTGCCACAGCCACTGGGAGGAGAGCCCAGGCAAAGTGAGCCTTCCTGGCAGCAGGCACAGATGCATTGGCTGCATGGTCTGGGCAATCTGCTCCCCAGGCTCTGTCCCCATGAAGTAATTCAATGCAGAAGAAGGACAAGAGGTACCTATTGGCTTGGAGCCCAACTGAAAAGCCACAAGAAGGAGATAAAAGCCTTTAAATGCTAAGCCTGTCCAAAGAGACAATAAAAGGCAAATGTCTTCCCAGCTTTATGTCCATGTCTTTTTACTTGATTTATGGACTTTCTGCTATAATCCTTCATGCTTTGTGACTCTTCAAGTTCTTCAGCTGTCGTAAAAGGCCTGTGGAAGTGAACTGCATCAACCAGGGGACTCCATATCCGTCCCTTAGCCTGGGCTACCTTTTTAGGGTCCAGTTTAGGATCTACAATGGCCTTTGCCTGATGGCCCACAGGATAGAGAAGCCCAGGGTGAGGCCTGATGCCACAGCAGAGGGCACAGAGGGGGTTTTGTGGCCACAAAGAGGAAAAGGCAAGCAAGGAGAAAGGACTTAAATGTTTCCATTCAGCCTCTGGGTGAGCAGCAAAATGTTTGGGAGCTGGATCTGAAAAAAGGATCCAGATGGGGAGAACCGCAGCTGCTCCCTGCGAGTGGAGCCTGAATGTCTTTGGGAATGTGGGGTGGAAGGTTGGCAGGGGGCAGCCCTGGGGCTGGGGGGCTGTGGGAGCAGGGAGTGGGAGGCAGCCATCCCCACACACCCAGCGTGTGTGGATCTGGAGTTAATCAGCCTGACACAGGATGCTTGGGTGTCTGCTGGGGCCGGGCTATGAAAGCAATTGCTCTCAATAAAACAATGTTTCCCTCCTCTGTTTCGTTCGGAAGTGAAGCTGTGAGTCCAAATGTCCTCAGCTGACTCTCCTAGTCCTTCTGCCCCCTCTGATGGGAGGAATTGACTGAGACATGGGGACTGGTGCAGCTGAGCAGGAGCACATGTGCCTTCACATCACACACTGCAGGTGCCCCCGGGCCAAGTCTCATGGCTCTGGGTGCCAGCTGTGGCTCTGGGCAGCTGAGCAGCTCTAAAACTGAGCCCTCTCAGGTGAAATGACCACCCTGAGTTTGGAAAGTGGAGACATCCCTTCCCTTTGTTCTTCCCAGAGCAGCTGCTGTTGCAAGAGGAGCAGCAGTAGGGCTGTATGGTGGTGAGGGAGAAGGTGTGGAATGGCACTGGGAATGGGAATGGTGGGAAGCAGCTCTGGGCTGGGGGCACTGGTGGAGCACAGCTCTTCTCACCCCCTGCTCTGCTCCTGGAGGCAGGAATTGTGCCAGCTGACCGGGTGAGTGCTGGGTACCAGGCCGAGGAGGCCCTGACTGTGGCTGTCCTGGGGCACCTCGGGGCATCCCTGCTGCCTCCCAGCAGCTGGTGGCCCTGCTGTCCCCTGCCCTTGCTCCTGATGGGCACAGCAGCCCTGAGAGCAGCATGTGATCCCTGTGTGGGCACAGCTTGGCACAGCCCTGCAGCACCCTGGGAAGGACATGAGTGTCCTGAGGCTTCCCCTGCCCACAGCCCAGACCACCACCGGTGATGCCCAGGGTGGTGTCCTCTGCCCAGTGCCACCACCAGACACATTTCATTTTCATTTCTCCACAGGCAGCAGCACTTCTGTTTGGTGTCCATCCCCAAAATCTTCAGGTGCCAGGTGGGACTTCTGCATCTTCAGATGGTGACTTTGTGTCTGTCCCCTCCGCTCCTGCTCCAGGGCCAGGCTGCCCAGGACCCCTGGCTCACACAGCCTTCCACCACCTCTCACACTCACTGCCAATTTGCAACAACCCAGGTGAGGGGGAAGACTGGGGGGATCCTGGGGAGGGGGCTGTGGGGAAGCAGAATTTTGCTTGTCCCTAAAGGTCTCTAAAAAAAGAGAAATATATATTAAAAAAAATATACACATATATGTAATTGCCTGTAAAAAAATTAGTAATTTTAAACCGCAGGCAAATGCTTCACATTCCTGAGCAATGCTGCCCTCTGTTTACTGCCCTTATTGTTCTCAATGAGCTGGAACCGTGGAAATGAATATTCGCTCTGACCCCATCCTTCTCCCTGAGAAAGAAAGGAAGAAAGAAAAGAGGAAAAAGAACCAAAACTGCCGAAGGAAAACAGTCATTCTCCCCATGATTGAGTGAAAGAATAACATGGGAGCGTGAAACAGAGCTGCCAGGGCGCAGCAATTGATTTACAGCGGGATCTGAAGGCGGTCCCCGCTGCGCTGCGCTGGCTCTGCCCGCCGGGATGGCTGCGGGGCTGCTCGGGCACCTCGCGGCCGCAGAGCCTCGGACAGGGCTCGGGAGCTTGCGGGTGGCTGCCAAAGCACGGCGAGATTTACAGCCCAGCTTGGGGCTGCCTCCGCTTGGGTTATCTCCGGGTGGGGCACGGCTGCGGACCACACAGGCACACGCCGGGTGATGTTAGCTGGCTCCGCAGTGTCACGGGCTGCGCACGGGGGGCTGGCAGGCGGCCCCGACACCCCCTGGGGCCCGTGGGGACACCCACGAGGGGACGCGCACGGGGGACGGGCTGGGGGCCTGCGCTGGGCTGCGGGAGGGCTTTGGTGGGGCTGCGGGGAGAAGGTGCATCAGGAGTGACTGCACCGGGTGCAGGAGGATGTGCTCCATCTGCCCGAGGGCTCCGGGCTGCCTGAGGCCGGGGAGCAGAGGCCCTGCCCAGAAGAGAACTCCAAGCCTCACTGCTTGGTTTTCTCTCCCCATGTCACCCACCGGGCCGGGAAGAGCAGAGGTGCCAGCCCAGCTTTGGGCTCTCTGCCGAACATCCATATGGCTGCAGCACCCAATTCCCGACTCCAGGGAGGGGTCAATGATTGTGAGCCCCAGGTGCCCCCAGTGCCCACCACCAGCAGATCTCTACAGAGGCAGCGCTGGACGCTGGGCTGCCCAGAGGGGGGAACCCACCTGCCCCCACCAGGGGTGGCAGCTGGCAGGGGGAAGTCCCTCCTGTGCTCCCTCAGTTAATCATCACGTTGGGTAATTGCACGAGTGGCCGAGGGGGCAGCCCGCGAGGATCTGACTGCAGGTGTGGGGCCGTGGACGGGTGCAGAAAGCTTTTAACTGGAATAGGGTTACAGCCAGGCAGCCCAGCAATGCCAGGGATGCGAGGAATCCCCTACCTGCTTCAAAAGGACGCTTTCTTTATCGTCTAATTAAAAAAAGGGCAGTGGTGGGGGGGACCAGAGTGCACCTGTGCCGGCNTGGGGGCCTGCGCTGGGCTGCGGGAGGGCTTTGGTGGGAGTGCGGGGAGAAGGTGCATCAGGAGTGACTGCGCCGGGTGCAGGAGGATGTGCTCCATCTGCCCGAGGGCTCCGGGCTGCCTGAGGCCGGCGAGCAGAGACCCTGCCCAGAAGAGAACTCCAAGCCCCACTGCTTGGTTTTCTCTCCCCATGTCACCCACCGGGCCGGGAAAAGCAGAGGTGCCAGCCCAGCTTTGGGCTCTCTGCCGAACATCCATATGGCTGCAGCACCCAGTTCCCGGCGTGGTACAGGGAGGGGTCAATGATTCTGAGCCCCAGGTGCCCCCAGTGCCCACCACCAGCAGATCTCTACAGAGGCAGCGCTGGACGCTGGGCTGCCCAGAGGGGGGAACCCACCTGCCCCCACCAGGGGTGGCAGCTGGCAGGGGGAAGTCCCTCCTGTGCTCCCTCAGTTAATCATCACGTTGGGTAATTGCACGAGTGGCCGAGGGGGCAGCCCGCGAGGATCTGACTGCAGGTGTGGGGCCGTGGACGGGTGCAGAAAGCTTTTAACTGGAATAGGGTTACAGCCAGGCAGCCCAGCAATGCCAGGGATGCGAGGAATCCCCTACCTGCTTCAAAAGGACGCTTTCTTTATCGTCTAATTAAAAAAAGGGCAGTGGTGGGGGGGACCAGAGTGCACCTGTGCCGGCAAACACCCGGCCAAGAAAGGGGGGAGCGAGGGCCAAGCTGGGAGCGGGAGCAAGGAGGGCGAGGGGACTGCAGAGGAGGGCAGTGGCAGAAGGGCAAGGACCAGGATGGGTCAGCACCTCCAGGACTCCACAGCACTTCTGCTGCCAGTCGGTTGTGCCAGGTAGCCTCTGCCAGGTTCCACTGTGGCAGTGCAGGGCACACAGCCTTTCCAGCTGAGCTGAGGTTGCCTTCATCCCCATGCAATGCCATCCCTCTGCCTGATGGGTGCAGAAAGCACCCCCACAGCTGATTTATTGGAAAGGTTAATATTAATGTGTAGGGATTAATCCTATCTGGAAAAGATGGTGTGAGCTCTATGCCCTGACATAGCTCCTGGGCAGTGCCCTGGACAAGTTTCACACTCCTCAGCTCTTCCTTTTGTCTTCCTCAGTTGTAATTATTGGAACTGTGTTGAGGGAGCTTAGGTGGATATCAGGGAATGCTGCAGCAGGGTGCCTGCAACCTTCTCTGGTAGACAGCTTTGCCCATGGGAAGAATCAGAAGACAATATTTTTGATGGATATTCATAGATGTTCTTTATTTCTCCCAGCTCCCTCAGGGCTGGGGGCCTGGACCAGGCTGGCTACCCCTGGGCAAACCCCAGAGTTCCCTGGGCAGGGGGACATGGACAGCCAATAGTGTACAGAGCTTGGATACCTGTGAGCAGAGGGCAGGGGTCTGGGAACCTGTGTAACCGATGCTTCTCACCCAGGGCCATCCCCTGGGGGGTGCCCCAACATCTCACCCTTTTGTTTTTATTAAAAATGACAAAAACAATTTCAAAAGAACACAAGCAACCCTCTGAGCCCCAAAAGTCTAAACAGAGCACTTCTGGAGCATTCCAGAGCTGGTAGGAGAGATGGATGCCTTTTGAACACACTTCGTGGGGATACTGAGGTAGGAGAGTGTCTTCTTCATTTGTACCTGTTAAAACTTCAAACAAAGATAAGTAATTCCTTCTTTTTCTTTTTTTTTTTTTTGTGATCTCCCACTTGGCATTGGAGAGGAATTTTGGGGAAACAGATTGGGAAAAACAAGGTTTTGTGAGGGGAACCATGGATGGAAAAATGGAAACTGGGGATTATAGGGAACAGGGTAATAGGGGAAAGTAGGCTGAAGGTAGGGAGATTGTTGGCGTGGATATTGTTTACAATAACTGCGATTTTGTGCATAATCACTGCCTCGGACTGGCACACTGTTAGGCCCAGTCACGTGGGCCACCTGTGGGCCCTTCTTTCCCAAAACGATATTAAATACTACAATCTCCCCTTCCCTCATGC
The DNA here is from genome assembly GCA_013396875.1 of Vireo altiloquus. Lineage (NCBI taxonomy): Eukaryota > Metazoa > Chordata > Aves > Passeriformes > Vireonidae > Vireo > Vireo altiloquus. Next base: position 44,257 of record VZRF01004860.1, read on the forward strand.
TGCGGATATACTTATTGGGGTTATTTTTTACAATTGCAGTTCCATGGACAAACACATCTTCTCCTGTGTCATTTCGTATTATAAAACCATCATTTTGCTCTATATTATACCATTTGACAGTCCCCAAAACCTTCGTTGTCAAGACTTCTCCTATCACGTGCTCGCGTGGCTCCTGGTTTGGCGCAGCCGCTGCTCCACCAATTTTAATGTCTTGGTCGGGTCCCATTGCTGTTGTCGTCTGCGTGGGGTTTCTCGGGTGGCTCCACCCGCGCTGGCCAAGCCACACCCGCTCTGGTGCCTGCTGGTTTCTCTGGGGCACTAGTGAGGGTTCAGCTCGCCTTCAGTGCCGTCCCTCCACCACCTGGAGCTCCTCCAGCCTGCCGCTCCTGTGCCTGTTCTGTGTCGCTCCTGTGACTGTTCCGTGCCGGTTCTGTGGCTGTTCCGTGCCTCTCCTGTGCCTGTTCCGTGCCAGTCCTGTAGCTGTTCCCTGCCGCTCCTGTGGCTGTTCCCTGCCGCTCCTGTGGCTGTTCCGTGCCGCTCCTGTGCCTGTTCCGTGCCACTCCACCGCCGCCGCTCACAGCTCCACCTGCACTGCCGTCTCGGTCAGTGCCGCTCTCCATCCCTGCCGCACTGCTGGCCTGGCCGCTGCTCCCCAGAGCCGCTCCGCCACCGCCTCTG
>VZRF01004861.1:0-11033 GCA_013396875.1 Vireo altiloquus
TTACTAGAACTTGTTTCTTATAGATCTGTTAAAAGAAAGTTCTGATCTACAGTTCCTTCTAAGTCTCCGTTAGCATGTGCCCCCTCCACCTGCTTTCTGGCCATGGTCAATACCATCCTTTTTTCTGTGCTATCCAACAACATATCTAACATCATTTGTATATCATTCCAGTCAGGATCCTGAGTCCTAATTATGGTTTCAAATACTTTATCAACTCTATCCGGATCCTCTCTATGAACTCCTGCTGCCTTTCTCCATGACATTAAAACCACAATTGAAAATGTGGTCTTTACTGTTACTGGACCATGATTCCCAACCACCTGCCAGAGGGGAGCCACCAGAATTCCCCAGCATCCCCCCAACATCTCCTTGTTGCCTTCTAGTGTGTCCTGCAATTGAGCTAAAATCTTCCAATTCCCTAAAGCGTTTCCTCCGTTCTAGTCCACTCTCCCATGACCTACTTATGCGTCTAGCTGCGTTCCCCAGTGATTCATCATTCACCCCAACCGCTCTTTGCTGTGGAGCAACCATCAGCTCTAAATCATCCTCATCCTCTCTTCCACACTTTAAGCACCTCTGCCCTATGCTGCACGCAGAACAACACCTTTTCAACCCTGTGCCTTTCTTTTCCTTTTTAAGTGCTAAAATTAATGGATCTTGTGGGGTCCTCCCACATTCCTTTTGCCACTCTGGATGATTTCTTAGGGTGAAAACAAGTCAACAGAAGTAACTTCATCCCACTTATTTTCCCTTCTACAAAACAACATTAATTGCAATATGGTGTTATACTATAAGGTTCCATCCTCAGGCCACTTCTTTTGATCTTCCAGCATGTGAAGTGGCCACCACTGATTACAAAATTTTATAAGTTTTTCACGTGTGAAGGGATCACTCCCAATTTGTTTCCAGTGTTTCAAGATACATCCCAGCATTGACACCTGTGATACCCCTTTAGAGGTTTTGTTTCCCATTATAACAAATTACTGTTTAGGAGCTCCTTAGAAGGGACTCTAACCCTTTCCTTTTTGAAGGGACTCTAACCCTTCCCTTTTCTCACCTTAGGTACCTTTAAACCAAACCCTGCGTAGCTTTTGCTGCACCTTACAGGTAGGTTAACAGTTAACACCTTTAAAGTAAAGTAAAGAATGCCTTTATCTTACCAGGGGTCTTGCTCCGATTGCCTTCGGACTGGGGATTGAAAGTTCTCCCTGGGAATCCCTCGGTGCCAGCTGGAGGTCCTGTGATCCCTTGGATCCACTGAAATTCAGGAATCCATCCCACCTGGGTCACCTAAACGTACCAAAAATTTGGCAAAATAAAAAAACTCCTTAACACCAGCATAGCATTAAGAAGCAGGCATTCTTTATTTGGCCAGATGCATGGGGGGATAGCTCCTCCCAAAGCTGTGCATGCTGAGTACAGGAAAGTTTCTGTTTATATACTGTATTTTGCATACATATTCATTGATTGTTCCAGACTAAACATACATATGATAACCATTTCCTCGAAATCATTAACATATTTCCCCTCTTCTGTCCTGGAGTCTTTCTGGTGGTCCCTGGTGGTTGTAGACCCCAATGTTCCAGGCAACCTTGCTGAGTTGGCAGAACACTGAGGCTGGTGAACTTCCAGTTCTCTTTCTTACACAGTGGGCATTGTTCAGTTTCCATAGGCCAGCAGTTTTGGAGAAGAAGCATTGTGTTATCTCACCAGGTGTAGGCAATTTATCATCTGGTAACACACCTATGAGGAAAAGAAAATAATTAGTTACCTAGCCGACAGTGACAATGCTCATCCTTCCTCTTCCATCATGGTGCAGGCATCTCCTCTATCACACCAGGAAGCATGAAAGCCTCAGCAGTCCAACTGCTGTTGGATCTACTTCAAAAGCTTTTTGGGTAAGCTGATGTTCTATACTCTTCAGCTTGGAGATTTGGTCTATACCATTTCCATAATTTAGCACATTCTGATGACACTGCCAAACATAAGATAGGGGGTCCTGGAAACAACAGTTTGCAGGTGATAATGGTTTTATAATGGCCCTTTAGCTCTTTTTGGCTACCTGTCCTGCCTATATAGTTCTTGGCTTTGACCTATTGGCACTGCTCCTAGCATACATCAGGCCTTAGCATGAGATGTGATAGCCAAAAATTTAAGCAGGACTTGAATGAACAGTCACACACATTAAAGACAAAATCTTGTAGACTTCGAGGTTAGATTTTGAGGTGTACTACCTGGAATACTTAAGAGTTGCGAGCACAGAATCATGCTTTAACCTTGTATTGCACTGCTTGTGAAATACACTACTCTGAGACACCTGAAACATGTAAAGCATAAGGCTTTCTTTGTCCTGGGAACCAAATATTATATCATGAGGCCTGAAAGCTTTATAAAAATGATCAACATAAAATCTAGGCTGAAAGGCTAAGTACTGCATGCATTTAAATGCATTGCATTTCTTAGGGAGCTAAATAGCTAGGTGAACATACAGCATTCATATGGCTGTGCAACTGTTTTAAATTTCTGTTCCTTCTTATAAAGTATTCATATGATTTGCTTGCTTAGATAAGCTCTGCTAATCACAGAGACTGAATTTTGCCAAAGGAAAAATGTTGTGTGATGTATTTTGTGCAAAATTCGAAACAAACAAATCTTAACTTTAAATTGTTAAACATGCAGAATATTAATTTATTAGTTATTTATGCTTTGTGTAAAGTACAAAGACACAAAGAAATTTAAAGGAAGTAATGACTCTCCATTAACAAATACGAGTCAAATGTTATTTAAAGCTGATTTTATATATTTCTGAGGTTGAAGTTTGCACAACTGTAATTTTTATATTATTTGGCTTTCTAACAAATTTATGTATTGGTTGTATATTGCTGCTTACCATAATGTTCTGAAAGTTGGCCATGCAAGCTGATTTTTGTTCTTACTCTATGATTTTTTGTGATAGAACATCTCATAGTAATTCCCTATAGTTGAGAACTGTATCTTCAGGAATGGAAATTTATGCTTATAATTTTAAATACACAGTGGTGTATTCTAGACCTTTTTGGAGAGTATATTTTATTTTAGTTATTTACTCATTGCTAATTTTTTTATGGTTCTATTTTGTCTTCAAAATAAAAGTTTTAATTCAGTGTTGCTTCAGGTGTTACTGTGTTACTGCTGTATTGATATTGAACTGATCCTTGTAGCAAGCACCTTACAAGCACCATAAACACTTGACAGTGTTCTGCCCTGCACTGAACAAGCTGTCCACTTTGTGCAGAAAAGTCATGTTTGTGTCCATTGGCTGAAGTATATTCTTATTTGTCTTGCAGGCACAGGAGAGAGTGGCAAAAGCACGTTCATCAAACAGATGAGAATCATTCATGGATCAGGTTACTCTGATGAAGACAAAAGGGGCTTTACGAAATTGGTGTACCAGAATATATTTACAGCAATGCAGGCCATGATCAGAGCCATGGATACCCTCAAAATCCCATACAAGTACGACCATAATAAGGTGAGATTTTTGTTTATTTCCATAGCTGAAATTTTTCCTCTTTTATCTTTAGGAAATGTACTGAAGGTCTCTAAAAATTATAAATCACAAATTATATTCTACCTGAAGTTTAGAAGAAAAGGGGTTCCAGTCCTGCGTCTAGTTCTCTGCCCTTTGCACTGCTCTGACAACACAGGTGCTGTTCTTATCAAGATGTTTGGGGGAGATCATCATAGCAAGAGGGTAGAGGGCAGGCTGCTGTTTGCCTGTGACTTTAATTATCTTTTTTCCTTTCCTCCCAGCTCATGTTCTGGCCAAAGCAGTTAAGTAATTTTTCTGGTTTGTACCAGTACTACTTAAGGTTTTCCATTAATATTATGTGGGGGGAAAAAAATTATTGGAAAAATAGGTGAGAATATCTGCTTGTGTGTGAGTATATTATGAAATAAAACTTGATACAAGGCCTCAGAATAAGCAAATTCTTTTGAAAGTGACAACATCATTGAAACTTAGAAAGAAAATACATTTAAAGCATTTTGTAAGGTTTATCTTTGATTACCCTGACTTCTTTCAATTTTTGTTCCATTCAGAAATTTTCCATTTGAAATCAAATGTATGACTGGTATAACTAGTATTAAAAAGGAAATTTTCATGTGTATTTCAGCTCCATGTTTTTGCTGTACATAAAGTACTGAATTTCCTAACAAGCTGACTTGAAAACCTAGTTGTGAAGCGCACTTTTTTTTCAGAATCAGTACTGACAGTCATTTTGCTGTAGTATATGAAAATCCTAATCATAAATCAGTAAATTATTTTCTTGTATTAGACTGCAAAGTGTATATTCTACAGTTATTGTTCAAATTGAGTGTTGAATTTTATAGGCTGTTTTTATATAGTTGTAGTGAATTAGATGTGTCATAGATGTGTATGTGTGGCCAGATCTTTCTAATTAGAGCTGTTCATTTCTCTATATAAAAATGACTTAAAGTAAGTGAGTCTATCTTTGCACTCACCTCCTTCACAAGCATTTCCATCAGTTCTGGGTGTGGATTAAAGTACAACTTGGCAAAGTTGCCAGGTTCTAGGCACAATTTCTTTAAAAACTTGGGGATTTTTTTAATTCAAGGAAATTAAAAATGCAATCTTATCTCTCCTTCTCCCCCCTTTTTGTCTCCATTGAGAAGTTAAATTCATTAGCCTTGCAGCCTAAAAAACACAGGAAGGGCATTTCCTATTAATTTGAATCTCATATCAAAAAATTTGGTCTCTAGAGAATATCTCAAAGTTTGAGTAACAGCATATTTTTAGCATAGTACTTGTCTTGCACAATATCTTAGAAAACTACAGCTCAAGCTAATATTTGCGGCTGAGCCTAAAAAAGAGTGAAGTGACACTTATCAAATTCGGAAAGTCCAGTTAAGTAGACAGTTGTGATCTTTGTACAGTGTAAAAAAATTACATCCAGGCTGGATTATTTTAATATCAGTGTAGGAAGAGGCACGTTGTAAGTTAAGGAAGTTAGTTCTTCCAGTGTTGTGTTGGCTTCATAGTTACTGATATAATTAGAGGCAGTCTGAAATTCATTGTCCTATATTACAATAATCTAGGGTCTTTGAAATATTTATTATCAGAATAGTGAAAGTAAATTGAGAAATGTAAACATTACTATTTACATTGTAATGTTTCAAAACTGATGGTAAGGCATTGTATCATATTTCATCACACTTTTTTGTCTTGTCAATTTCAGAATATGAGCTCTACTGAGGTTTAAGATAATAGGTGAGGGTTATCTCTTAGGGGTGTGACATAGAAAATGGTTGCTTATGGACTGGGTTTTTAGTTTCCATTCGAGTAAACTGTTACTGTGTTTCCATTTTTTTTTTTAACCAGAAATTTTGAATTTTTTATATGCATCTTGAATTTTGGAGAAGCAGTTTGTAAAATACAGAAAAGCCTTAGGTGGGGGGTTTTTGTCCTGTTTTTTTACAGAAATGGACTTGAGCAATTCTCAACATTACCTGTCTACAAAGTTTTTGTGAATGTACAGTAGTAACTCATGTGCAACCACTGACATTCAAATTCAATTCAAAAAAATCTTATATATATTTTTAAATCTTTTTTAAATTGTCTTTTTAGAAATCTGACCTGTGTATTTATGTTCCTGTCAATCCTTTCAAATTCTGAATTAAAACATTAATTTTTTTATCTTCCGACATTCCCAGTGTTGTCCATAGTGGCTTAGAAGTCATTGCTCCAGGTAATGTAGTCCCCCATTTCTCCTTTTCTACCTTTCTTCATGTATAATATTGCTGAAGAAAGGCTTTTTGTTTTTCCTCTCCTGTTGTTACAGAACTTTTACTAAATAAATGTACTACTGTACTAAAGAACTACTACCACTTTTACCCATTATTGTTCCCTTTCAATGTAATTTCCAGAAGACAGTTGCCTCTTCTTACAGACTCAGGAAGATGTCACTCAGCAGTGGTTATCAGGCAGAAAGTCTTATTTGAATCCATATCCATAATTTCCCATGGGACTTCTTAAATATTTATAACAAGATACCTAATGTAAGATAGGTTACAAGAAACTATAGGGACTGAAAACATAAAACGGTGTCTTATTGTAGACCAAGAATTTTGCTGTAAGTTGTTTCCATTGCTGACATTGTTTCGTTATTTAATCCCATTTCCCTATAGGAAATGTTTAAAAATTAAAATAAGCAGGCATGAGGAAATGGTTTTAAAGTCCAAAATCTTACTGAAATTGTCTTCAAGGACAAGTTTACTTTGTTAATAACTCCACACCCACACCCCTCCCCGACCCCATAGAAGTAATCTACTGTAACAAATACACACAAAAGTAAGATATCAGGATCAGGTATGGAGTCAAATTATATAAATTCTCATCTCAAGTAGTGGAGTCTTAAAAGTTTTGGATCTCTTCAGTGAAATTTCATGTTGAACAACAAAGTAGTAATTTCACATGACATTTTTTTTCTCCCTGGTTAAAGTAGGTATGAGGTCTAAATATTAGAGTTATGTGAACAACACAGGTTAGAGAAAAGGACCTCCCTCATATACCTTACCTGATATTCAAAGTGTATGAAGGATTGAATCCCAAGCATCAGCATGCAAGCTCTGTGTGAGATGCATTGACTCTCAGATGATGCATAATCTGCAGGATTTATGGTCTTCTTAAAAAAGAATTATTATATTCTTGGGATGTTGAAATGAAATGCTTTTAAAGAATAGCTTATTGGTCTGGAATACACATAATAAAAAACTGAACTGTTCCATCTTTGTAAAAAGTATTCTTCAGTGTCTCAAAGCTGAAGCAGAGAGCTTAAAAGCAGGTTACAGGAAAAAAAGATTTATACTAGTAATGTTAGTTAGTACTCCTAGTACTCTCAGATGTCTTCCTCCAGATACACAAAACTAAAGAAAAATTACCCAGCAAATAAAAGTTTTGCAGTCAGTTAAATGCTTCTAATACTGTGAAGCTACTGATGCAATTTTTTTCCACAAGAAATAGACTAAGAAAAAGCCAATATGGAAAAGTGTAGTAAGATTTCAAGTATGGTAATCAATTACATCTATTCAGATAAAGAAATCAAAGATTACTTTTTTTGTTCATGAGTCTTGTTTCACATGAGGTAAAAACTGGCTCCCCAATAGCTTTACATTTCCTGCCATGAGGATTTGCCTCAGAGCTTTAGGGGTTTCAGTAAAGCCATGAACATCTTTTTCTTCAGTGCTTCATAAAGAATGAATTTCCACAATCTGAAACAGAACTCAGTCTCCCCCTAACTGCTTTTCTTTTTAACTGTCTTCCTCTGTCAGTCATTTATTTCTCTCTTGCCTAGCTGGCCTCTCTCCAGTTTTATTTTGCATTTGACCTTATGAAGTTTTTATCTGTTTACCTATGGCCATATTGTCCTACTCTCTACTGTTTTCATTTTTCATTACATTTAAAGAAAATTTTTTTTTTAAAGTCATTGCTTACTTCCCTTTTTTGTTTACCTTTTGGTTAGAGCTGAAATTTCTTGCATTTGCTTGTATTGCTCCAATGATTTTGTAAATTATTTGTTTCCATCTCTTATATTCTTCTTTACTATTTCATATTTTATCCCAACAGAAGTGACTTTTAGATTATATTTTTTCCAAGTATAGGAAAAATGATTGTCTATCAGAGGTAAAATAGGTTTGCAGAGTCTCAAAGAACTGAGAATATCTTCTGTTTGTATTTTAAAACAGCTGCAAGCCCACAAAATTAAATTAATTAATCACATTGAAGTTCATGCATGTGCTAACATTTAATTTTGAAATTAATAGGACCCAGATTATTTAATATATATGCCAGATATAGAATACTGTTGGCATAAATTTGAAAACTCAGTGTTAGCTACTCATATTTCAGCGTATTAAAATTTCTTCATTCCTCCTTTTATATTTTATTTTAAAAGAAGCACCTTATCTTTTTTGAAGCTTAATATTTTAAGTGATTAACTACCTTTTCCTAATGGGAAGTGAAAAGTCAAATACAAAAACATGTGGGGTGTGATGCCCATGTTTTATCTTTCCAATTCCATCATTTTACTCCTAGTAGAGAGAATGGGTGGTTAAAATGCTTGCTTACAGATTCTTGTAGATTTTGTGATGGCTCCTGTAGATGTTAAAGGACATAACTATACAAGATGTTTCTAGGCTTTTTTTTTTGTCGTTGTTGTTTCTTTTTTATAACTATTCTTTCTCTTTTACTTTAGATATGTTTGTCACAGTTATTTTTCTTATTGCATGTCTGAAAAGAAACATTCATGTGATCATGCATTCTGACAATAAAAATGTGAAATACTCTCAGGGCAACTTTTCTATGTAATAGAGGTCTGCAGTTTATTTTAAGGTAATGAGTAAGATGTCAGAATCTTGAAATGATTCTGATTTTTTCCTTTATTAGCAGTAGTTTAATAGCTATATGGTTATTTATATTCTATATAATTTTTTTCTTAGAGCAAAATATTTGTTAACTTCCTAATTAGTTCATTCATTTGTACAAATTATGTGTTTACATAATTCAGCATTCAATTCTGATATAATTTCAAATTGAAATATTTTCTTAAAATTCTCTGAAACTTTGAAAAATATTTTCTACCCCCAGTAAATATTTTTTGAGAAAGTGACTGATACAGTTATGTTCCATTTATGTTATGTGAAATTACTAAAAGCTTTTCAGTCTCATCTTCATTGTTTGTTTCTACTAACTCACAAAATTTGCTTGAAATAAGATTTACTGCCATGAATTAAGAAACTGTCAGCTAAAATGGGCCATTTGTCTGAAGATTTTGTTGGTCTCTCTTTTTTAGTTTGTACTTCCTATGTGGTAAAAGTTGTAATGTCTGAAATGCAAGAAAGCTTCCTCTTATTATACAGTTCAGGTTTGGTTTAGAAAATTGGCTAAATGTTAAGCAAATTAGTTGTGGTGGGTTTTTTTAATATTAGAAATTAACCAGCTTTTTATTTATCAAGTGTTTGGTTTTTTTTATTATTGGTGGCAGTACTAGTAGTTTTGTATTTTTAGTGGGATGCATTGCTTGATAGAGGTATTCTCATAATTACTTTGATTGTTGAATTTTTTCTTGCATTTTTTTCTCCCTGGTTAAAGTAGGTATAAAATCTAAACATTAGAGTTTATTACATATTCACACTATGCAATTCTGATCACATGCCTACCTGATTTCAGAATATGGACCTATGTACCTCCATTCTTACAACAAAGTGAATACAAAATCTAACTTTAGGTGATTACCTAAAGGTGAGGCATGAGACAAAGGACCAGTGTTTTATTTCTGGAACAGGAGGTGGGCACAGAAAAATCTTAGATATGACATTATTGGTGTTAATTTTGTTTTTACGATATGCTTTTCCAGAATCAAAGGACAAAGCCTCTGTTGCATGCCTCAATTTTGGAAAAAAAGTATATACATTTTGACTGGTTTCTGTAGATTATTTATTATTATGGTGGACCTAAGATACTGGATAAGAAGAAAATGATTTGTTATGAGCAAGTGGCTTCTGTGAACAGTCTTCAGTTTGACAAAACAGAGCTTAGTATTGGGTTGGAAGGGTAACTGAGACAGAGTTGCTTTGAATCCCTTCTTTCACTTCTCTAATTCTCATGTGCATTAGAGTTCATTAAATGTATGCCTTGACTGGGGTAAGTAATACTGTGAAAAAACTTATGATTAAGGTATTTTCATGCTAATTAATTTAGTTTCAGGTTGATGGCTTTGCATTTTTCTTCATGTGACCAATAGGGCAGAGTTTAAATTTGGCTTATTTTGTTTTAGTTAACCTTGTTAATTAATTTGTATACAGTGTAGCTATAGATTGCATGTATATGTTTTGCAAATTTGGAGTTTTTCTTGAATATTTTCAAAATGTAACTTATGTGACAAGTAGTTTGTTTGAAGATGTTCCTCTATTTTTAGATTTTATTTTCTTTAATAAGCTATGACCCTTGTTTTGAGAACATATGCTCTCAGTATGTATTGTTGCTGTACAAGAAGATAAATGAGCATTCTTGGGGCGTGCATATGTTCTTTGCATCTTGCCTTCAGTCCTTATCCAGCTATTTTTTTGGACCAGAGAACCAAGCGCTGACAATTGTACAGGTTATACAAAAAAAGTAACTGTCACTGGAGCATAAAAAAAGTCTTGGGCACACTTGTTTCCTTTCTGGACTCTGGTACAACCATATACTGGGTGGAGACAGAATGGAAACATGTCCTGGAGTAAAGAGGTATTAACACTGCAGTTGTGTAACCCTGGTGAATCCCATAGCAGTCTTTGGGGTGCCAATTGTACCACTTCATGACTATTTTTATGTTTTTATTGCTGTTTATTCAAAAAAAGAAATACACAGAGATCAAAATTATTGACATTGGATTTCGTTTTGTCATTTTTCTTACCTAGTCTATATCTATTTGTAATCTACAGAGGGTTTACTGTGTATGCTGTAGAAAAGAAGCATCACCTTGATTTTGGAAAGTCTGACAGCAAATGATTTTTCTAACTGTACCATTTATAGGGCCACACTATGTCATTTTACATTTGTTAGGAGGTTTAGAACAAAATGGAAATCAAATTTTTGTGTGCTCATTTCTATTGATGTGTTTGTTCAATTATTTTTGTGGTAGCCCAGTAGTTTATTCTTGTAATGGGTTTGCATGGCAAGATTTTGGTAGGGGAGAGGAACAGGCATGGCTTTTGTGAGAAGCTACCAGAAGTTTCCCCCTGTTTGATAGAGCCAATGCCAGCTAGCTTCAAGAGAGATCTGTTCCGTTGCTGGCCAAGGCCAAGCCCATCAGTGATGGTGGTACCACTTCTGGGATAACATATTTAAGTGGGGAAAAAAGCCTGTGCAACAGCAACTGCAGCCAGAGAGAGGAGTGAGAATATGTGAGAGAAACAACTCTTCAGACCCCAAGATCAGTGGAGAAGGAGGGGCAAGAGGCACTTCAGGCACCAGAGCTGAGATTCCCCTGCAG